>JAHXMU010000634.1:348204-381500 GCA_019455685.1 Philornis downsi
CAAACTTCTTCGCCTAGCGGAGACACAACGCCTCGTGCTGCATCTGTGGATGGAGGATCGGTACAATCAGTCAGATCGACAATATCGAATACAGCGCCTGAAGGTTATTTTTTCCAGAGGGATCAAGATTATTGGCCTGTTTCTCTATCTCGAACGACAGCTTTCGTTCGCATTCTAAGCGAATGAAAACTGATTTGCGTTTCTCTAACTCCACTTCTACGCGAACGACGATTCGAACGAAAACGTAAGCATTTTCATACAAAATTGCGTTTCTCTATCTCGAACGAGCTGTCAACTCTGCGAACGCAAATGTCAAAATCACTCACTTGTTATTTTGTTGTCGAGTGAAGACAAACAAACAATAATATTTGCAAAAATAAAAATATAAACGATGGAAAGTATAAAAGTATAAATATAAGTATAAGTATAAAATAATATAATTAATAATAATCTGCTAATATTTTGCTCTTCCAGTTTAAAAAAATCAACAATGCAGCGGCTGCAGACTATGGTGGGGCACATGGAGGAGAATCCTGAGTTTGCCAGGGGAACGCCGGTATTCAGAGGCAACAAATTTTCGGCCGAAAACGAATGGCATAAATTATGCAAACAGCTGTACTCCTTAGGACCACCAACACGTACCGTTGCAGAATGGAAAGAGGTTGGTTTGTATTTGTGTTGCTGTGTCACAGCCGCTGTGACGATGGCTGCGAGGAAATGCAAAATTGTGGCGCATAGAATTTTCATGAAGAAAAGTCAATATCCATAGACTTTTCATGAAGAAAAGTCTATGTCCATCGAGTTTTCATGAAGAAAAGTTGGTGTCCGTCGAGTTTTCATGAAGAAAAGTTGGTGTCCATCGAGTTTTCATGAAGAAAAGTTAATGGACATTGGCTTTTCATGAAGAACATCAACTTTTCTTCATGAAAACTCGATGGACATCAACTTTTCTTAATGAAAAGTCTATGGACATCTTTCATCATCTTTTTCCATTCGTCTGTAATAAGCTTTAATATGTAACTAATACTCATTTTCTTTTCAGACGTGGGCGGACTTGAAGTCTCGGACTAAGAAGAAGATAGCGGATAATAAGAAAAGTCACCGAAAAACCGGTGGCGGCCTCTATCGGTTTAACAATCTGACAGAGTTGGAGCAAGTGATAGGCCGAACATTGTTTCTGTCTTCGGCCGTAGCACCTAGTGCAAGAGTGTTTGGGGTCGAAGGCAGCAACTATTCGACTCAAGCGATTGATGATTGCTTCCAGTCCTTAGAAACTCCGCCAAGGACAAGGACAAAAAAGGCAACAAGAAAAAAGTGGCCAAGACCCACAACCAGACGAACAGCTGTCGCAGAGCCCCTCGAAAAGTTCTCAAAAGAGAAAAAAATCCGTCGTATTACGAAAATGAGCAGCCTTTATGTTCGTCGGCCAAAAAGCGGAAGAACCGCATTGAAGACCAATTGGCACTCATACGACGTCAGCTTCGAGTATCGGAGGAAAACGCGGCAATATCTAGGGAGCTGACGAACGCAACAAAAAGATTAGCCGATGCCGCTGAAGTCCAAGCCGAAGCAGAGGAGAGGAGTGCTGATGCCGCTGAAGCCCAAGCGGAAAGCTTAAGGGCTATAGAAGAAAATACAGCTAAAATTTTAGAAACTATTGCTAAATATTTCAAAAAATAATAATCCCCAAAAATAGAAAAACATTTTTTTATTTTTTTTCCATTCACATTCATTTTCATCATTCACAAATAGTAAACACTTTCGATTTGTTTATTGTTATTATTTTCTCCCTTTTTGTCATTTGCAGCTGATCGCCTCCAAATAGAGTTGCATTTACCTCCGAACAATTTAGTATGATTTTTACTACCTTTAGGGGAAACGGCAAAAAAAGTGCAAGATTTTCGAGCTGGCAATAATGCTATTCACAAATACGTAAAAGTCAAAATTTAACATTCGTAAGTGCAGGCAAACGAGAGCTTCCGAGATACAGAAACCCAATTTTAGTCGAATTCGAGTGACTCGCTTTCGTTCGCTTGGATTTTCGTTCGAGATACAGAAACAGGCCATATGTCCATAATCCTGATCTACCTCCGTGTGATATCGATATTTTTGAGGGCGTTTTCTTGACATGGCCGACATTTAGAGACCTTTTTACGGCGATATATGTAAAGAGCGGCCGTTTAAGTGACGTGGAAGACTGTGTCACTTGATTCGAAAAACTAATGGGGAGGCAAGAAATATTATAAGCAAATTCCCCCTTACAAATCAAGGCTTCAGTCTCGCTTGGAATGCCTTGAAGAATGAATATGATAATACGCCTATTCTAGTTAGCAACCAATTGAGGATACTTTTTGATATTCCGAATCTTGAGCAAGGATCATGTGGGGGATTGAAGAACCTATAACGGGGTATAAATGGTTGTCTTTCGGCAATGGCCATTTATAATGTACCGACTTCAAACTGGGGTCTGGTTTTGGTTTTCATGTGTATACAAAAACCCCTGTCTCTTTGTGGGAGCAGAGCGTAAAGTATAAATCGGCTTTATCCACTTGGAAAGTTTTGGACTCCCTTCTCACAGAAAGGGTTCAAACATTGGCACGCCTATATGACCTTAAGGGTCGGAGTTCCTCTAAGAAGGCAAATGAAAAGGGGTTGAACTTGTCAAATGTAAGTTTTCCGAAAACTTTGTCTCGTCGAAATAAGATATGTGTGCAGTGTGGAAAACAGAATCACCCCCTTCGTACATGTCCCCGATTCTGCGGAATATCCGTCAATGATAGATATGCAACGGTGAGGCGACATAAATGTTGCTTGAATTGCCTTGCTCGTGGACATGCTGTGAAAGATTGCCCGAGCAAATAGAAGTGTACTACTTGTGGTAAGAAGCACCACTCCTTAGTACGCAGAGGAGCTGTGGAAAACCCCCTTCGGGAGGTACGCTTAGGTTTCAGCACTCAGTTCAATATACGAACGAATTAGCCTACAACATCGAATAGCTTTTTACCTTTCACCTCAACCGAACAACCGTCATCTACGACGACTTTTAACCGACAGGCCTTTCATACCGTGCAAAATAGAAACGTTTTGTTGGGCACTGCAGTGGTAAATGTTATACATCGTGGTGTTTCGTATCCTGCTCGTGCTTTAATTGGCCCGGCTTCTGAGGCCTCATTCATTACGAAAAATTTACAAAATCGTCTTCGGCTTTCGACCATACCGACGAATGCGGCAGTTTCGGGTGTGAACGCTTCTCTGACAGCTAGATGTGTTAAAATTTGTTGTCTAAAAATAGGCTCTCCTATTGACTCGAACGTCTTATGAAGACAGCGCCTTTAGTACTGGCATCTTGGCGTCTTGGCATCTTGTATCCCAAATCTTCGTTTGGCAGATCCTAACTGGTTTAATAGTAGGCCAGTTGAACTACTTCTCGGAGCAGACCTATATCCAGAACTTCTTTTGGAGGGAATGCGACCGATTATCAAGGGTTCTTTGATAGCCCGGAACACAGTGTTCGGATGGATCATTACGGGTCCCTTTTTTTGATAAATATGTTTACTACAACCTTTAACATTTCGGAAAAAGACGAACTGAACAAAACGCTTCCTCGCTTCGGGAATCTTGCAGAATGTTCCAAACATGGCATATTATCTACTTCTAATAAATATCGCAAAGAAAATAATAATAATAATAGAAAAAACGTGGGCATTCGACCCGAACAGGGTGTTGTAAGACGGCATATTAATAAATTGGTCATTCCAGATTTACATCACGTATTTTTCCCCACAGCAATGGAACATCTACCATTCGCAGAGTCTGAGCTCATGGATTGTAATGAAACCATCATGTCGGACGAGG
Source organism: Philornis downsi (assembly GCA_019455685.1). Lineage (NCBI taxonomy): Eukaryota > Metazoa > Arthropoda > Insecta > Diptera > Muscidae > Philornis > Philornis downsi. Next base: position 352,060 of record JAHXMU010000634.1, read on the forward strand.
AACGTGAAAGTTCCAAGCCCGTCGCTGTTGTCTTTTCAACAACAAGTCCATTGAGATTCGGTAAAAATGAAGCTGCCGGAGTATCCGTGCTTCACCTCACACAAGAAGTCAGAAACGTTGTTCCATCGCATCAACATTCGTCCAACATTCGTCTCTTCGATTAACTCGCCCGCCATAATTGCCACCAAGTATCGATTACGCTTTGTGCATACAATTAATCAAGTTAATGGCTCGAAACGTCCCTTTGTCGGACGTCCCACACACATCATGACCCGTGTCCTGATGAATTAACAGAAGTGAGAAGATGCCATCTACAGATTCTGCGACCACAACCTCCTTAAAAATTAGAATAATATATTATTATTAAATTAATAATGGCAAATAAGAGAAAATAAATAAATAATATATATTGAAAATTCCACCGCCTCGCTAAGATTGTGAATTTAAGTTACGTTTTACAATTACAATTGTTAATTATCTGAACCAATCTGAAAGCAGAATAATATTTATTTTGTCAAATTTTGTAGTTGAAAATAGCAAACATTCTAAGAATGAGATCAGCTGTAGGCAAATTAGATTTCTAGAAACCAATGCACAATGATTGGTGAAATGTGGATGGTCGAAAAGGGCGTCTAATAGAGAGACTAGAAACAAAAAAAAAAAAAAAAAAATACTGTACAAAACCGTACCTTTTAATATACCAAAAACAAACATAGAATGTAACATATTTCTCCTACTCCTCAGTGTTGGCAAACGGATTAGCCTCAGTCTACTTGCGTAAGAAGACGGAACAAGACTTTGATTCAACTGCAAACCCCTCAAACAGAAAAATAAAATCTGTTCCCACATCAAAGGTCCAAGCTCTAATATAAGTGCAACAACTGTCGTTTCGTTACATAAGGATCGGAGGACTGCTGCCACTTAATGAGTTCATGTAAACGATAACTAAAAAAAATATCTTAATACTAGAGAATTAAAAATAATAGTCAGCCAGACGGGCAAAAGACACAGTATGTCTCCCATTTTCAAGGTACGATGATATCCAACGTAATAGGCAAGTACTAAATCCAATCATGTAATGTTTGTGCAGCGGCAATTTGTGGTTTATCATATCGAAAGCCTGCTTACCAAGTCAAAATTCCCTTACCACAGTTAAAGAAAATTCAACTAAATTACTAATTGTTGACAATCCCTTTCGGAAATCAATTGGACACGTAACCAATGCAGAGGAAAAGCGTTGAGGGATGATATCCGTCATTATTTTCTCAAACAATTTTCTCTATAATTTATCATTTCACATGATAGGAAAATAACTAATTTTAATGATGCATTCATAATGGAAGCTATCGGCAAAGTAAGACCCTCACAGCAATGTTTCAAAATTATATTTGGTGCAGCAGCAAGCCCAGTGCTGTTGGTAGATCGTAATCGAACTTGTTCGTCAGTACTGTTGACATTTCTAAAGAAGGAGTACTCGGATGACTCAAACCACGGAGCGGATAGGGTTGTGCACTAGACGATGCACATGAATTAACAGAATACGTTGTAGAAAAGAATCTGCTTCAATTTGACAAATCCTGTATTACGCCTTAAGCCTTCCAATAACTTCCAATAACCATAATCAAATCCGAACCAGAACTTTTATACTTCTGAAACAGCGTACTCATTACATTTTTCAATTTGGCGATGGCAAAAGCAAGTTCCAATAGATAGATATAAGAGAAAGTAGAATTTTACACAACTTCCTCATACACTATCGAGGTCCCTCTGGTGTTCGCAAGCACATATAGAACACCAATCAACACCAGAAATAAGCAGGTTTAGAGCAGATATTACGGGTTTTCCGAAGCAATATTTCATTCAATTGAAACTAAGAGGAGATTCAATAGAACTAACATATTATACAACTGAAGGATAACAATTATCCAAAACAAATACTAAGTGATCAATCCTGCATAGCACGAAGACTCTTGCATCATTTCCTAACAACAAATCGACAATATTATTCAATTGATGCAGATTTACACCACTAAATAAGCAGACTTAGCCATGTCACTGAGAGTAAACACAAAATAAAATCAACGTCCAAATAGTTTTCTGCTTTTGTAAATATTTATTTCCAATATTGCACAATTGCACAAATTTCATCTTCAGGAAATGTACAATTAAAATTTAAACAAATGGAAAAAATACTATCGACCTAAGCAGCTATTTCGCTAACGCTGCACATCAACATAAGTCTTATTATACGTTATCAAAAAAACACACTAATACGATAATCATACACACTTTTGTATTTTTTTTAAACCAACTACTATCACCAACGGTGAATATTGCACTTATTGCCTTTCCATCTTTCCGTTCTTCTTGAGGGAGTGGTTCTCTGTTGTGCTTTTGCGCCAAATGTCTGTAGCTGATTTTCTATATTTATTTTAAAGTTAATTCCCCTTTCTATTGGTATATTTATGATGTGCACTATTCGTAGCGTAAATTGCTTGTGGTAGTAGATCTCAGTTTGTAATATTAGTGCCTTGTCCAAGTTGAGACCTATGTATTTTCTTGTTTGCAGTGATTTACAAGTTCTGTTCTTTGAGTTGTATTGTTTAAAGTCAGGCTTATGCCAGAAAATCTTATTGTTAATTTATTTTTCGTGGTTCCTCGGAATTTGGTATACGACATATGTTTTGTTTTTGCATTTTTCGTATTTTTGACTTGGTGTTACTGAAAAGACATCCGAAGATTGTTGTTCTTTTTGTGTGATATTTTGAATTTCTCTCTGCCGAATACGTTAGATTTATTTTCCTATCCTCTCATATGTGGGGTAGATGAAAATTAAAATCAACGTCGCTCATAGCTACATCAACCTTATTTACGGCTTATAAATGCAAAGAAAACTCGGAAAACGAGAGGTCATACGAACTCGTTAGAAATAACTTGAAACAGCACAGCATAACAATAACAGCAATAAATTCAATATTGTTAATAGTCCTCTTCAGAAACAGTTTCGATTGAATTATGTACAGGGTGGCCCAAAATGACCGAAGTGGTGTGAATTGCTTATAACATAAATACAGTAAATTTATGGGGAATATTTTTAGATTAGTTATTAAAAATGATATCCCGCTAGTGGTGGCCATTTCCTGCTTCGCACAAATATGCTCTTTCCAACACATTTTCCATGACCTTTCGCAAAATTTCCGGTGTTATATTGTTAATTTCGTCTCGAATATTGGATTTTAATTCGTCAATAGTCCTCGTCTTATTAACATAAACTTTCCCTTTTAAATAACCCCAAAGGAAAAAGTCTGGAGCGGTTAAATCCGGGGAACGCGGAGGCCAATTAAAATTGCTTGTACGCGAAATTATTCTTTCACCAAATATGTCGCGTAAAAGAGCCATTGTGGCCCTCGCAGTGTGCGCTGTGGCTCCATCCTGTTGAAACCATATTTGCGGATGGTTTTCCACGGCTGGCCTTACAAAATTTTCCAACATGGCCCGATATCGATCAGCATTGATGGAAATGGCAACACCTCGTTCATTTTCAAAAAAAAATATGGGCCAATGATCCTTTCTGAAGGAACACCGCACCAAACAGTACACTTAACTGGGTGTAATTGTCGTTGATGAAGTACTCTCGGGTTTTCCGTAGCTCATATCCTACAGTTTTGCTTGTTAACGAACCCATTTAATTGGAAATGGGCTTCGTCACTCATAACTAACTTATGAATAAAATTAGGATTCTCTTGTGCTTTTGCTGGAAGTAAATTGCATAGTCAAGTCGTTGCTGGTAATCTGTCGGTTTCAATTCTTAGACAATTTGAATTTTGTATGGAAACATTTTTATGCTATGCAAAATTCGCTGCAGCGACCCTCTTGAGATGCCAAGTTGTGTCGAACGTCTCCTGGTTGATGTTTGTGGATCCTCCTGAATACTCTCCTGTACCACTTGAATATTGTCATCCGTGTGAAACGTTCGTCGTCTGCCAGCAGCAAGAAGGTTCCTTACTGCTCCTTGTTCTCGAAAATTTGCAACAAAACGGTGTATTGTTGTCTGAAAGGGTGCAACCCGCACATTAAATTGACGACGGTATGCACGCTGAGTCAACACAATGGACCGTTGATTTACAAAGTAAATTTCAACGATTTAGGCACGTTGTTCAGTTGTGTATTGCTCCATTATAAATTCTCCAAGTCTTCTTTACAAAATACTCAAAAGAAAAAAAAAATTATAATAAAAAATTTATAAGGAATTCACACCACTTCGTTCATTCTGGGCCACCCTGTATAAACAATAACTATTCCATGTTCTAATCTCTATGCTTTAATTTATTTTATTTTATTCTGCTTACTTGTAAGAAAGGGATTTAAACGGTTTTTCATTTAAAGATATTGTTCAGACATTCACATATGCTTAAAACCATTTGTTTGCTTAATGCACATAATGCTGAATCAACTCCATGGGATTTGTTAATTCATGAAACCTAATTTTCGGTCATTACCCCATTCATGTTGTAATAAAATTCAATAACTCAAGCAATTGGTCATTGGTCTGCACAAAGCAACAAGTAAGACAAAGTAAGCAAAGTTTTCCGGTTTGACACAGTGAAATGGGAGACAGGAATTAACAATGCCATGAATTTATGAACTACTTAAGTTACATTTTTACCAAATAAGCAGTTTTCAAATTTGTACAATAATAAAATAGAATAAGCGATTCAATATAACTGAAACTTAGCTATAATTTAGTTTTTAAGAACAAATTTATCAATAAAGAAAACAAGAAAGTCAAAATTCTTCAGGTGTAGAACATCATTTCTTTCTCCGTCTTTAACCAAGTTCAAGTGCTTGAGTTAAAAACAAAACTTATCCTGGTATACTACCTTGATAAAACAATAAACACAAATCTATTGAAGGACAAAATAGTCCAACAACATACATTTGGTGACCCCGACGTGATAAAAGAATTAAAAAAAGAACACGAAACAACAACGCGCATCTTGAAAATTTTTTCCAGATTCTGAAACAGGATCAAAGAAAATTTTGTTTGGCCACATATTGGCAAGCCAGGACGACAGTTCCAGATTCCAGGACAACAGTTCCACAAGCCAGGACGTCAGGTCCACATTCCAGGACACAAGTTCTACATTCAAGGACATCAGTTCCACAAACCAGGACTCCATTCAGTCCACGCATCAAGCTCAAATCACAGAAGTTTGTAATTTACAGTCCTTCACACAGGACACCGCAAGCGATAGAACGATAGAACCCGTCTTAAAAGGCTGAAACAACGCCACAACATATAAAAAAAAGGGAAAAATCAACAATAAGCTAAATGGCAGAAGAAAAGGCAACTATGGATGAACTAGCCAGAAGCCAGAAGCAAACAGGCGAGACCATAGAGGCCATCATCAGAAACGTCAAGAAGGATCCCTCCGAGCGGAAAAACGCGGATTACTACAGAGAACGTCTTAGGAGGCTAAATAGCGCATGGTCAGACTTCGAGAAAATCGACAACGAAATACGCTGTCTGGAAAAACCGGCGTTGGACCATGACTACTCCACCAGCGGATATTACAACAAGATATCAGATCTCTATGAGAAGTACCAGGAAATGCTTGAGTCAGAATTAATGAAAGCGACAACTAGTGTTGCTCAAACAATGCGGACATCAGCACCAGCTGGAGAAGCACCGACTAACTCGGGAAGCAAAAAACAAAGCGTTGGAAAAACCGCAACTACAATACGATCTCCAGGAGCACTCTCAATCAAGTCAGCAATCAGAAGGCAAAATGTTATGATGGCCTCCCTAAAACGAGTCGTCTCGGTGGATCCAACGGCTACAAATATGAATTTAAAAGAGAAGCTGTGGGAGCAGATACAAGAGCTGCATTTCTCAATATGGGAAAACAGCAGCGATCCAGAGGGAGAAGGATACAACATGGAGTTCTACACTACTCTGGAGAGCATGGTGGTGCAAAACTTCAAAACACCACCATCGTCCATAAAAGAAGGAGCAGCATTTGCACAAACCAATGTTTTGCCACTACCGAAAATGACAATCCCGAAATTCAAAGGGGACTACCTCAAATGGCAGGCATTCTTTGACCTGTTTACACAACTGGTAAACAACCAGCACATTCCCACAGTGCAAAAAATGTGGTACCTAAAGTCTAATGTGACAGGTGAAGCTGAAAATCTCATCAGTCACCTTTCGGCTACGGCCGAAAACTATGATACTGCGCGGAAGGCACTTCAAGATCGGTATAACAACAAACGAGTACTGGTCGCGTCGCTTGTCCAGCAACTCATTGATCAGCCACCATGCGGATCCTCAGCCGCGTCTATTAAGCAGCTGCATGACGTCACACAAGAATGCGTACATGCACTAAATAACGTGGGAATCGACACATCGTCTTGGAGTCCAATGCTACTCCACCTGCTGCTGATAACGATTTCATAACGATTATGAAAGGTCGATAGCCAACCCAAAGGAGTTACAATGGTTGAATCAATTTCTAGGTTTCCTTGAGACCAGGTTTCAATCAATGGAAGCAATGGGCAAAAGGGAAAGACTGCAGCCAAGTCATATGCAGCAGCGGCAGCTACAAATCAAGGAGATACCACCTGCATGATATGCAAAAATGGCAATCATGCGTTATTCCAGTGTCAAGGCTTTCGAAAAATGACACCAGCCGAACGGCTGAGCTTCACTCAAAAACAACGGGTATGTGTGAACTGTCTAAAGTCGGGACATTCATCGCAACAATGCACATCACGCTGCTGCCTGAAATGCAACAAGAAACACAATACGTTGCTACACACAATACGTTGGAGCAAAAGCAGGAATCCACAATCAAAAAGGACACTCGTACGGCTTCATCAGCTGCTACAACGGCAGCCATTGCAGACACTCAACCACCAGACAACCAAAACGTCACTTCATTAGCGGCTGCAAACGAACAGCAAATCAGTTCATACGTTCTACTAAGCAAAGCAGTAGTCAAAATAAAAACAAACGACACTGAAGTTGAATTTCGGGCTCTACTTAATTCAGGCTCACAGGTGAACTTCATCACGGAACGCTTGGTAAGGCGACTGGGCATATCCATGCAGAACTCAAATATAAACATCAACGGGATAGGCGCCATCAACACCAAAACAAAATATCGAGTGAATGTGGCCTTGAAATCACGCATCAACAATTACTCATCTAGATTTGAAGCGTTTGTGCTACCACGGATCCTGTCTCCACAACCATCCCGGTTCATCAACATCGAAAGCTGGTTACTACCAAAGAACCTAACACTGGCCGATCCAGCCTTCAACCGTCCAGACAAGATCGACATTCTACTGGGCGCAGAACACTATCATGAGCTGCTGTCAATTGGCCAAATAAAAATAGAAAAGCAGCTTCCAACAATGCAGAACACGGTGTTTGAATGGATCGTATCAGGGAGGATTCAAGATGAACAGGCAAGAAATCTGACGTGTGGAATCTGCACGACTGACGAGTCCCTTGACGTCTCAATCTCCCGACTCTGGGAATTAGAGGAAATCAGAACAACAACCAATCCGTTATCAATCGAGGAGAAACAGTGCGAAAGTCATTTCGATCAACACACTATCAAGGACCGGCAAAATCGGTTTATGGTCCGAATACCCTTTTATCAAGCTCCAGAAGCGTTAGGAGACTCCCACGGGATTGCAATCAACAGGTTTATCTCCCTAGAGCGTCGATTACAAAAAAAATTCAGAACTGAAAGCACAATACGTCAAGTTCATGACAGAGTATGAAGACCTTGGACATATGACAAAAATCTCGGCAGACGCAATTCGCTCGCCGAACTATTTCATCGCGCATCATTGAGTACAACGGCCTGAGAGTTCAACCACAAAGCTACGGGTGGTGTTCGACGCATCGGCTAAGACTTCGACATCGCACTCACTGAATGATCTGATGTACACAGGACCGACTCTACAAAGCGATCTGTTCTCGATATTATTGCGGTTCCGACTAGCGAGATATGTATTTACGACTGATGTTGAAAAAATGTACAGACAGATCCTAATTTCCCCTGAGGACCGTCGTTTTCAAATCATAATTTGGAGAAAGGATACGACACAGTCGATAACCTATTATCAGCTGAACACGGTCACATATGGGACAAGAGCCGCTCCATATCTAGCAACGAAATGCCTGCAACGGATAGCAACAGAAAACGCAATACGCTACCCGCTCGCCTCGCAATTTCTTCAAGAGAATTTTTACGTCGATGACGGCCTGGGTGGTGCCGACAGCCTAATGGCAGCAATACATCTGCAGCAGCAACTCATGAAAGTCATGAAGGAAAATGGGTTCAACTTGCGCAAGTGGTGTACTAATAACCCACAACTGCTAAACAACATTCCTCAAGGAGATTAAGAAGTAAACTTAGACTTCGAGAGTTTAAAGGCTGACTCCATCAAAACATTGGGACTCACATGGCTGCCAAAAGATGACACTTTTTGTGTAAAGGTCAACATTGACACTATCAGACGAATCACCAAGCGCACGGTCACATCAGATCTTGCTAAACTGTTCGATCCCTTAGGAATACTGTCCCCAGTCATAGTAACAGCCAAAATCTTCATACAAGAATTGTGGGAATTAAAATTCGACTGGGACCAATCATTACCAGAGTCTCTACATACTAAATGGACAACATTCTGAACAGACCTAAACGCACTAAAAACCCTGAGGGTATCAAGACATATCTACAAGGGAAAGATGCCCGACATATCTTCACAGATGCATCAGAGAAGGCGTATGGCGCGGCAGCTTACATCCGAGCAACATTTAAAGACGGGACTATCACGACACGTCTTCTCTGTGCAAAATCTCGAGTGGCTCCACTCAAAAAACAAACCATACCTCGATTGGAGCTGTGCGCAGCAGTTCTTGGCGCCCAGCTAGCGACAAGAATCAAAACCGATCTTCAATTAACATGTCCAATCTGGTTTTGGACTGACTCTGAAATCGTTTTGGCCTGAATAAACTCATCGTCCACAGCATTCAACACATTTGTGGCCAATCGGGTTGGAATCATACAGGACATGACCCAGGCAAATCAATGGCGGCACGTCAGCTCAAAGTGTAATCCTGCTGATGTACTATCTCGCGGGAGTTCACCAGCGGCCCTTAAGGAATGCACGCTTTGGTTCTGTGGCCCCATGTTTCTACATGCAAAAGAAGCAATATGGCCAGTCACATACAATCCACATCTTGCAATTCCAATAAACCTGGAGAAAAAAAGAAAAGCACCTGGAGCCCTCACCACCACCGTTACACAAACAGACGTCGTGTACCGTTACACAAACAGAAGTCCCAAGAGCTGCGAGGAACCAACACCCTACACAACCTTTTACCATTTTTGGACGACTTTGGTCTCATGCGCGTCGGCGGTCGTCTGGAAGATTCGTCACTATCATTTGACTCGAAGCATCAACTTCTACTTCCACACAACGATCCAATTTCAAAATTAATATTTGAAATGATCCATATTGAAAACAAACATTGCGACGCTCAAACGTTGTTGGGAATCATGCGACAGCGCTTCTGGCCACTAAAAGAGAAGATCACGGCTCGAGCCACAGTCCACCGCTGTATAACCTGTACCAGAGCCAAGCCAGCACTATTAACCCAGGTCATGGGAAACTTGCCATCTACCCGTGTGACCCCAGCCAGACCATTCATTAACGCTGGAGTCGACTACTGTGGCCCCATAACAGTACATTACAAGCTACGCGGGAAAAGACCACACAAGGCCTACATCGCTGTGTTCTGCTGCTTTGCAGCAAAGGCGGTACATTTGGAACTCGTGAGTGATCTCACAACCGAGGCATTCATCGGCGCTCGCAAAAGATTCATCGGCCGGCGCGGGCACTGCGAAAAGTTATACTGCGACAACGCAACCAACTTTGTAGGCACAAAGAGCAAACTCCCTGAATTAGCAACTATCATTCACTCACCCAATGCCCAGGAAGCCATTACAAATGCATGTAACCCGAAGAGCATCCAATTCAATTTCATCCCACCAAGAGCGCCACACTTCGGTGGTCTCTGGGAAACAGCTGTCAAATCAGCAAAACATCTTCTGGTATGAAGCATGGCAAATGCATCTCTTACATACGAAGAGCTCGAGACACTAGTAGTCGAAATTGAAGCGATACTCAACTCAAGGCCCATCTCACCAATGTCAAATGATCCAAATGACATTGGTGCACTCACTCCAGGCCATTTTCTGATTGGAGAACCTCTCACGGCTCAAGTAGACTCGCAATCAACAACATCAACCTCAAGTCTTGCAACCAGATGGAAGCTGGTGTCTCGACTCAAGCATGATTTTTGGAGTCGATGGTCCCGAGATTACCTCCACGAATTGCAACATCGCAACAAATGGCAAAAGCAATCAAAGAACATCGAACCAGGAGCCATCGTCATCATAAAAGAAGATAATGTCCCGATCATGAAGTGGCCTCTAGGTCGTATCATCAAAACGTACAGAGGAAACGGCAATATAGTAAGAGTCGCAGACGCTAAAACAGCTTCTGGCGATCTTAAGAGCTATACAGTATCTCGCTCCGCTTCCACGATTTAACGAAGACGAGCCATGTGCAGACCAACCAAGCATGCAAGTATTGACAGGCCCAATCAACGAGGATGAGGATGTCCAACCATCACAGCCTCCAACAGATGAACGGCCAAGCAAGAAAAAACGAAGTACATCGAACTCCAGCCTCATGATGACAATGCTCGTGGCACTGTTTGCACTTCCTTTAATTTGTGCAAATAAAATCAGCGTAACAAAATTCGAACCAAACATCGGCTTTTATTTTGAAGGAATTGGCACCACACGGATTTCAAGGTCTGAATGGAGACTGATAACGTATTACGAGCTTCAACCATACTGGCGAGAGATGCACGCATTTACTAATGGTACCTCAGCACTCCAGCACTTGTGCACACTAATTTCCCAACGAAACCCATGTCAAAACGTTCTGCATACCCTTGAACTCGGCTTCTCAGACCTCAAGGATGGAAACCTTTTGCTAAAACGCAGAAGGACCAAACGTGGCGCTGTAAACATTATTGGGAACATTGCCAACTCACTGTTCGGGGTTCTAGACTCGAATTACGCAGAGCAAATGTCAGACACTATCACCTTGATCAAGGAAGACCAAACTCACATTAAACAGCTATTGAAGAACCAAACGTCAATCATTGACTCAATCCTCAACATCATCAAGCAAAATGAACAACAGCTTCATGAGAACTTCAACAACGTCAACGACCAGATACGCCAAATTGAGTCCAGACTACTCAAAAACGAACAAGATAGTTACAAACTCAAACTGGTTCAAAGTTTTGTGTCACTATCCGCGCAGCTATCGCCAATATCAGCAAGGTTGCATCGCATACAAACGGCAATAGTCACAGCACTGTCCGATTCACATCATGGAAAAATCAGCCCGCTGTTGCTATCTTCACCACAACTTCAATCAGAACTCATACAAGTGAGGAATCATCTGCCACCAGCACTACAACTCCCTGTCAGTCAAGATAATCTTGTTCAGCTTTACAAGGTCATGGACGTGAAAGGAGGAATCACGGACAACCATGTCATTTTCTACATAACAATTCCGTTATGTGATCCAGAGACGTTGGAACTTCTAAAGCTGCATCCAATCCCAGCACCTATCAACAACACAATGGTCGTCATTTGTTCGTGCGAACACGAACATTCTCGGCTCACATTACAAGGCACAGGACTCATAAAAATAAGTCCGACTGCACACTAAAGTACAGGTCAATGTTCATTCATGGGCATCAAACTTACTCAACATCTGTCCACACGTCGTACACAGCCATTGTCAACATCAGTGAGATCGGTTATCCAGACGAACCGCAATTGAGCAAACTCCATCTCAAACGGTACGTCGACCACATCAAAAATATTACAGAAGTTCAACAGCAACTACATCAACAAATTCTCACTGACCTACCACTCCAACTCAACAACATGAAAAACCATCATGCAATAGTAGCACACTCCGCCCTCATATTTGCAATTGGAGGGATCGTGATAATCATATATCTAAAAAGACAACACTTCAAACTGGACCTCAGTCAACAACCTCCATGTGCAGCAATCCGTCAACACATCGAGTCATCAGACTTTGTAGTTTCCGAAACATAATACCCTACGACGAAAACAAAATAACCAAACCAACATTGTAAATTCAATATTTTGGTAATTGTCTAGGTCAGGAACATTCACACTAGTGCACCTGTTATGGACAACGGCAATTGAAATCTGTTGTGTCAGCATATAAGTTTTAATTGAGCATTGCTCAACGGCGGGGAGCATGTTCAGACATCTCAACTCCATGGGATTTGTTAATTCATGAAACCTAATTTTCGGTCATTACCCCATTCATGTTGTAATAAAATTCAATAACTCAAGCAATTGGTCATTGGTCTGCACAAAGCAACAAGTAAGACAAAGTAAGCAAAGTTTTCCGGTTTGACACAGTGAAATGGGAGACAGGAATTAACAATGCCATGAATTTATGAACTACTTAAGTTACATTTTTACCAAATAAGCAGTTTTCAAATTTGTACAATAATAATGTAGAATAAGCGATTCAATATAACTGCAACTTAGCAATAATTTAGTTTTTAAGAACAAATTTATCAATAAAGAAAACAAGAAAGTTAAAATTCTTCAGGTGTAAAATATCATTTCTTTCTCCGTCTTTAACCAAGTTCAAGTGCTTGAGTTAAAAACAAAACTTATCTTGGTGATACTACCTTGATAAAACAATAAACACAAATCTATTGAAGGACAAAATAGTCCAACAATATACAGATATATCAAATAAATACGGAATCTAATTGTGTGTCAAATATCTTCCATAATACACTAGAAGAATTAGTGAATCTAGTGAAATTATTTTCGAAAAAAATCAATTTGTTTCTGACAGTATTCCGCCGGATTATAGAGCATTGCCTTTCCGGAAAAAGGCACTAGCTACATAGCAGTCTAAATTTTTAGTGAGTTATATTAAAATTGTGCCATTAGAATTACAAAAATTACATGCAAATCAATAAATCGTGACAAACCACCCAGTTTCAGAAAAAACTGAATTTTTCTTTATGTAATATTGATAAGAACAGAGACTTTTTTTAATGACAACAAATATCATTAACTGTACTTAGCATTTATTGTGTTAACTGCTCAAAAGTCCAAAGAGAAGATCCGATTTGAAATTACTAAAATTTCGCTAAGCCACGAAAATTGCTATTTTAAGTGAACAACAGCATGAACAGCGATGCAAACATGTATTGTATTCACCAATGCAATGCCGCTTAAGCAAAGACAATAATCGGATTGGACAATAATTAATTAGCTGGGAGTTAAGATGCAATATAGTTCAGTCTATATTGAGGGAAATTAAAATAGGCGCATAGTTATATAATGCGTATAGTATATGCACATGTTAGAATAGATTTGTCAGGTTGGTGTAGATATTACATAGGATTAATATGTTTTTTAAGGTAAACTCAGTAATAGCGTAACAGATAAAGGAAGCGCAGACAAAGGAGGAAAAACACTTGCTTTGACGAAATATGATTAAGGAAATAACACTAAATAAGGAACTAACTTATATCCTACAAACAAAAAAGTATTTTCCTGGGAAAATTATTCAACACCAAGGCAATGAACAATATAGAAAAGAATACGTTGACTACCACAACAGCAGTCTATCCGCGCATTTATGGTGTACCACAGATCCAGAAAAATAAAAAAAATAAATTTAAGACAAATTTGTTCTTCAATCAATTCACCAGCATACGGACTTACAGATTCATGGTCGACATATAATGTTAAAAAAGCTGACGAAAGAATCACAGTACAGTGAAAAACATGCAGTGGATTTTAAGACCAACGTTAAGAACACAATAATTGAAGATGAAGGTAGATGGAATGAATTAAAAGCTTATAGACCAAGGAATTATATCATTATCGGACAGAGCAAAATTTTGCAATAACTACGATAAGAACAAAATCGAACTGACACATAAATCAAATAACGCAGTGAAATAACAATTTAGCAGAAGAAAGGCGGTAGAAGACAAATCAAGCGTAGTTTTTAAGATCAAGTACAAGTTAAAGACTAGAATTGCATCACATAAATCGGACCCCAAAGCAACTAATAATCGTATACCAACTCTCGACGAAGTATGTAGATATACTGGTGGACGAGAGAAACTATTTTCAGAGGTATACTTTAGCTAATACTTCAATGTAAGAAATAATAACACATGAACTTTGTTTTTATTGTTTTATATTAATTAGTAATGTTCCCTGTGTTTTTTTGTTTATTTGAAATAATATTGGAAATAAAATTTAAATTTAAAAGAAAATAGTTGTCTTTTAATCTTACTTACCCACTCGAGAAAAATTTCCTTGATTTCTCAAAAGAGCGCATAACTTTTCGTACATAAATGTACCTGTTGAAATTTTTATACAAATGACTTTAAACTTTAAGGAAGCGGGGCAAATTCTACAAAATGGACAAAAATGTAATAAGTGCAATGAAATTGTGGCTCTAAAATGGGCTGATCGTAGGTAATATAAAATATCAACACATTTTCAAATACTGTACGGCTCTGGTTATACCCGCACTGATTAGTTGTTATAGTGACACCTAACCTCTATGTTACACCAACCAATATAATTTAGAACCACCCTATTTTCTCATAATATAAATTAGTTGCACTCTAATTTTTTTATACACGCGCATACGCAAAAATTGATTAAATTGCACTTTAATAATTTTTATTTAAATTGATAAACAATTCCATTAAATTGTTCACCAATTAACAATTGCGTTTTTTGCAAATTCAAATTTCTTTACATTTCCTTTATTTTATAAAAGGGGCAAACAATTCCACAGAATTGTTTACCAAAATAATTAGTTCACAGGCGAAACAAAAGTGCTAAAAATTACATTTTTGCCTTTTGTGCAAGTTCAATTTCCGTTGTTACCAATAACTGTAAAAGTGGCAAACAATCCTACAGAATTGTTTACCAAAATAATTAATTCACAGGCATAACGAAAAAGCTAGGAATGACATTTTTTTTCAATATAAAAGACCTTCTCAATTGGTAAGGAGAGGTCAGTTGTTTAGTAAAAGTTGTCAGTTCAGTTGTGAGTTGTCAGTTGTTAGTGCAACGAAGTGATATATTTAACAAAAACTTATAAATAAATAAAAATCGAAAAATAATTTTTTTTATAATATAAAAAAAAGATCCTTTAACTGGCGCAGTCGGTAGGATCCGCGTAACAAGAATTTTTATAAAAAATACAAGAACTCGTTTTCCTTTCAACGATTTATCGCAAATAAAACAAGGAAAATTAATTTCCTCTCCTTGAAAAACTACTTTTGCATCACCTTGCAAAAAAAAATTTTTAAAAAATAATAATTAATATATTAACTAAATTAAAACAACACAAAAAACCCCAACATAAAGAACATTCAAAGCCGTGGTTAAAAGGCGTAAAAATCATCAAACGGCACTGGTAATTTGACATAAAGCACACCGTGATAAAAATATATATATATATGAACACAATCAAACAGCAAAAAGAACACCACACCGCAGAAAACAACAACAAAAGGAACAAACTCAACACAGCAGAATTCAACATAAAGGTGGACTGCATCAATTTAAAAGTAAGAAAAATAATTTAATTTTAGTATAGTACTATATAAGCAATTTTTTTTTTAAACTTTTGTTGGATTTAACAGATGCATGTTAAAATTGGCTGATGCAATAATGCATTATTGTTCATCATCTTGTACAAAAGCAACATGCCTATGTGATTCGGTAGGATGGAAAGGGACAACACTATTGTACAAATAGTGTGGTGAATTATTCATTCTTCTCTAATAGAAGCGTGTATTACTTTCTTCTTATTCTTTTTGGTGATCTCAAGGGTATCAGACAAGCCGCAACAGAAGAATTAAAATAAAGAACTTCAACTGATGAGATTTAACATTAAGAGTGTTTTTAATTAAACTGGGGAACATATTTCAATAGGTTATGGGCCCAGTTTAATTTCTGTTATAAAAAGGATAAAAAAGAAAAATAAGACTATGGAAAAAGGCAAAAGAAACATCAAGCCCTTTGATGGTGAAAAATATGCCACGTGGAAATTTCGCGTCCGTGCAGCCTTAAGTGAAATAGATGTCTTAAGTGTAATTGATAGTGACAAAACCACAATCGAATGGGAGAAAATGGAGCGTACTTCAAAAGGTATAATAATTGAATACCTTAGCGACTCATTTCTTAGTTTTGCAGAGAGTGGCTGTAGTGCAAAGCAGATTTTTGCTAATTTGGACGCCATATACGAGAGAAAGAGTTTAGCATCCCAACTGTCAATACGCAAGCAGCTTCTAACATTGAAATTGAAGGGAGAGTGCTCACTTATCAATCATTTCAATGTTTTTGACGACCTGGTCACTAATTTAATGGCTGCTGGAGCTAAAATTGATGAAATGGACAAAGTGTCGCATTTGTTGTTGTCTTTACCATCATCATACGATGGAATCATCACGGCCATTGAAACGTTATCCGAAGCAAATCTGACATTGTCCTTTGTAAAGAATCGTTTGCTTGACCATGAAATAAAGCTGAAGAACGCAAGCAAAGACACAAGCGCCAAAGCTTTGCAAGCTGTCAGTTTGAGTCAGCAAAATGTGCCGAAGGGAAAAACATATGGCGTCAAGGGCCGAACTGGATATAAATTCCATAAGCCACACCACAAAGCGTCAATGAAATGTCATCATTGTGGAAAACCAGGGCACATAAAAAGAAACTGTTTCGCCTATAAGAAAGTGCCAGACGTCAAAAGTCAAGAAAAACAGAAACAAGCCCAAATGGCAACTGTTCAGCAGGAGAAAAGCTTTGCATTCATGCTGAGACGTGACACATCTAATCAAAGAGACGGATTTATATATTTCCTGCTGGACTCGGGAGCTTCTGATCATGTGATCAATGATGAGAAGCTATATACTGAATGGATCAACTTGGAGCTACCCGTCAAAATAGCAGTGGCCAAACAAGGCGAATTCATCTATGCCAAAAAGAAGGGCAGTGTGACCTTAAGCAATAGTTTCACGGATAGGATCACATTGCTGGATGTTCTCTTTTGCCCAGACGTTCCAGAGAATTTAATTTCTGTGAAGAGAATGCAGGACGTTGGAATGACGATTGAATTTCACCCAGGATATAAAAATAATGTACCCATTATTGAATTTGTGGTATGTAAAAAAATTAATATGTCTAATGCAATTAAAACTAATGAGTATCGATTGTGGCATGAGAGGTTGGGGCATATTAGTAAGGCAAAATTTTTTGAGATAAAGGCAAAGAATATGTTCGAGGACACTGACCTCATAAGAAGTGTACAGCCGGAAAGTGATTTATGTGAAGCGTGTATAAACGGAAAGCAGGCAAGGCTTTGTTTTGAAAAATTTAAAAATAAAGATTATATAAAGCGACCTTTATATGTTGTCCACTCTGATGTCTGTGGTCCGATAACCCCTACAACAATTGATGGTAAACATTATTTTGTAATTTTTGTTGATCAGTATACACTTTGTTGTGTAACTTATTTAATTTCCCACAAGTCCGATGTCTTTGCAATGTTTAAGGATTTTGTAGCAAAGAGTGAGGCGCATTTCAATTTGAAAATTGTTAATTTCTATATTGATAACGGTAGGGAGTATTTATCGAATGAAATGCGAGAATATTGCGTTCAGAAAGGAATCACTTATCATCTGACAGTTCCGCACACTCCACAATTAAATGGTGTATCGGAAAGGATGAATAGAACCATTACAGAAAAGGCTCGTGCAATGGTTAGTGGAGCCCAATTACCAAAAGGTTTCTGGGGTGAAGCGGTATTGACCGCAACATATTTAATTAACAGAAGTCCCAGTGTTGCATTAAAGAAACATTTAAAAACCCCATATGAAATGTGGCATAGTCGAAAGCCAAATCTTAAATTTCTAAAAGTTTCTGGTTCAACAGTGTATGTTCCTGATAAATCAAGAAAAAGAAAGTTTGATGAAAAATCATGGAAAGGTATACTTGTTGGGCATGAACCGAATGGATTAAAAATATGGGATGTTGAATCAAAAAAATTTTCAGTAGCTAGAGATGTTATTGTTGATGAAAAAAATATGATAAATTCTAGAGCTGTAATGAGGAATAAATATGAAAAAAATGATTTCCCGAATGAGAGTACGGAATGTGTTCAATCAAATTTCCCGAATGAGAGTAAGGAAGATTTCCCGAACGAGAGTAGGGAATGTGGTCAATTAAATTTCCCGAATGAGAGTAAGGAAAATTTCCCGAATGAGAGTAAGGAAGATTTCTCGAATGAGAATGTTTTCAATCCAATGTCTCGAATGAGAGTAAGGTAATGGAATTGGATGAATTGAAATCAGTTGAACAGCCTAGTGAAGATTTAAATGACATCTATGAAAATAATGATAAATTAAAAAATTATGTTGAAACCAGAAGAAGTGAACGAATAAAAGAGCGACCACGGATATCATATAAGGACCTAATTGAGAATTGCATAATGAATGCAAATGTCTTGTTTGATACCATTCCAAATACATTTAATGAAATAAGAGATAGGAATGATAGAGTACAATGGGAAGAAGCCATAAGAGAAGAGCTGGATTCACATTTTTTAAATAAAACTTGGACTTTAGTAAAAAGGCCTGAAGCAAAAAATATAGTTGATTGTAAGTGGGTATTTTCAATAAAACATGATGAGTTAGGCAGGCCAGTTAAACATAAAGCAAGGTTAGTTGCTCGCGGATTTACTCAAGAGTATTTAGTAGATTATGATGAAACTTTTGCTCCAGTGGCAAGAATTGCGAGTTTCAGAATTTTGTTGTCTTTCTCAAACCATTTCAACTTGAAAGTCCATCATATGGATGTTAAAACTGCCTTCTTAAATGGTACGCTTTAAGAGGAAATATATATGTGTATTCCTCAAGGATTATCATGTGATAATGATGTAGTATGCAAATTAAATAAAGCCATTTACGGGCTTAAACAGGCAGCTAGATGTTGGTTTGAGGTTTTTGAGGAAACTCTGAAAGATATTGCTTTTGAAAATTCTCCTGTTGATCGTTGCATTTATGTTCTTCACAAAGGTGACACCTTAAAGAACATATACGTATTATTATATGTTGACGATTTAGTTATATCAACAGGGAGTATGGACTTCAAGAGGTATTTAATGGGAAAATTTAGAATGACTGATTTAAATGAGATTCGACACTTCATAGGAATTAAAATAGTTAGAGAAGAGAAAAAGGTTCATCTTAGCCAATCTGCTTACATTGAAAATGTATTAAGAAAATTTAAAATGGATGAATGCAATCCAGTTAGTTCCCCACTTCCTACCAAACTGAATTATGAAGCATTGAATTCAGGTGTTAAGTATGATGCACCATGCCAAAGTGTGATAGGGTGTCTAATGTACAGACCATTATCGACCAGATCTGAGTACAGCAGTTAATATTTTGAGTCGTTATAGCAATAAAAACAACGAAGAGCTATGGCAATGTTTAAAAAGGGTTCTTATATACCTTAAGGGAAGTGTTGATTTGAAACTAACATTTGTTGCTACTCCAGCATATAATGATCATTTAATGGGCTATGCAGATTCTGACTGGGGTGGGTGCCAGAGATAGAAGAAGCACTACTGGCTATCTATTTAAAATGTTTGACGAAGATTTAATTTGTTGGAACACTCTGAAACAGGCTTCAGTTGCAGCGTCATCAACTGAAGCAGAATACATGGCTTTGTTTGAAGCAGTTAGAGAAGCTTTATGGCTAAAATCATTATTAAAAAGTTTGAGAATAGATTTGATTGAACCTATAAAAATTTTTGAAGATAATCAAGGTTGTATAAGCATAGCGAATAATCCCTCATGTCACAAACGCTCGAAACACATTGATATTAAATATCATTTTTCTAGAGAACAAATTGAGAATAAACTAATTAAACTCATATATATATCCACAGATAAACAAGTTGCTGATATTTTAACAAAACCTCTGGCGAACCACAGATTTATCGATTTGAGGTCCCAATTAGGTCTTAACATTTAATGCATGTATAGCGTAAATGCATATTTTTATTTTATTTTATTTTTTTTTTAAACCTGAATAACATTTAAATGAATTTTTTTTTTAATTTTTGAATTGTGATGAATAAATTGAATTTAAACTTAATTTTATTATGTAGATAAGTACTTTTTGTATTTTAAAAGATTAATATGAATTTAAATTTTCTTTATTTTTACATTTATTCTTAATTTAAGATTTTACCTTTATGATCTCATACAATGTTGAACTGAACTGAATTAAAACTTAATTTCTTTTATTGTATTTTGTGAATTTTTTTTTGAACATTGTATTATTTAATTTAATTTTTGGTCTGATTGGGGTTTTCGGGGTTTTCCCAATCCCCGCAACAAATGTTGGACCAAAGTACGTTATACTCCCCAGAATGCTCGGCTTGTTTGTTTAGTTTTATTATGTATTACCTATATTTTTTTAATTTAAATTTAATTGTTTCATGATCTACATATGTATGCTTCTTTTGAGGAGGTGTGTTGGATTTAACAGAAGCATGTTAAAATTGGCTGATGCAATAATGCATTATTGTTCACCATCTTGTACAAAAGCAACATGCCTATGTGATTCGGTAGGATGGAAAGCGACAACACTATTGCACAAATAGTGTGGTGAATTATTCATTCTTCTCTAATAGAAGCGTGTATTACTTTCTTCTTATTCTTTTTGTTGATCTCAAGGGTATCAGACAAGCCGCAACAGAAGAATTAAAATAAAGAACTTCAACTGATGAGATTTAACATTAAGAGTGTTTTTAATTAAACTGGGGAACATATTTCAATAACTTTCCATATTGAAAAAAAAAAAAAAAATAGGAAAATATTATGACCCATATGAGTGATAGTGACTCAGTAAACTATACAGAATATCTTTTAGATTCTGCAATCGAATCAGACGACGGCTACTTGACTAACATCATCGAAGACAACGGACGAGAACGACGGACAAGAAAAATTACTAGAAATAACCGCTTCTATACAAAACTTTTAAGACGCTTTCAATAAAATGGTTGAATCACGAACACCACTCCCCGTAATTATTGATCCTCTTAAATATCTAAACAGAATCCCCGAATTTAGCGGCGATTATCGTGATCTCCAAATATTTATTAACTTAATAGATGGAGTTCATCCTATTCTTAGGGCTCATGATGAACCCTCTCAACAACTTTTTTCAGATATAATTAAGAGTAGACTTAAGGCTTGCGAAACAATAGAAATCAATTGCCAGTCCCAATCGTGGGCGGATGTAAAAAAGATTTTATTAAACAAATTTGGTGACAAAAACAGTATTGAAGAATTGTTTGATAAATTAAAAGGGGTAACCTTTAAAAATAACTGTATAGAATTTTACAACGAACTCAAACAATCCTTAAGAAGTCTAAATAATAAGACAGTAACTGTAGTTGGGTCTAGTCCAGCAGCAAATGAGTGTGCCAGAAACAACATGCTTTGTATGTATTCAAGGAAAAGATGCCAGAACCAATGAAAACAATACTAATATGTAGAAACCCAGCCAGCCTGGAGAACCCGATGGAAAAATTGTTCCAGTCTGCATACGCCTACTCAAGGACCCTAAGCGGACCTTTCGGAACAAAAGGACACGACAACAAAAACTCCACCATAACCAGACACCTTTTTACAAACAAAATCAAAGCCAGGGAGGAAACCAAAAACCGAAATAACTCTACACCAATGATGCAACCTCAACACAATTATAGAAGTAACAGGTATGAAAACTTCCAACCAAAATGGGCAACATCGACCCTTCAACCCACAATACCAACCACCAGTAGAACCTATGGATGTTAACATAATCCAAACGAATTGCTATCGAAATACTGTTAGTAGCCCTAACGAACAACGATACACAAATCCAACAAATACGGACTGTAGAAATAAAAATTTAGAAAATTTTCGGTCTCAGGCCTCACAGGGGAATTACCTTATATAATAATAAGAGAAAAACTTAAATTTATCATAGACACTGACGCCACACACTCTATAGTTAATCCTGGCCTCTATAACCCAAAATGGGAAATGAAATCAACCACAATAAACCTAAAAACTTTACAAAATACAGTTAAGACTGAAAAAATATACAAAGTACCACTGTTTGCAGATTTGGGAGATACCAATGACTGGATTCAGTTAATAGAATGCAAATTCCATGAAAATTATGACGGACTATTAGGAAACGACATATTAAAAAAATACAAGGCAATAATAAACTATGACAAAAATCATTTGATTATGAACAATAAATCTATCCCACTTTACTTCCTGGGTCCAAATACCATAAAATTCATTACCAGTACCGAAAATGGTTTGGTTCACGTAAAGAACTGTTATAATGTCAATGGGGAACTTATTCTTAAAGAAGGCATATATGATTCGCAAAATTTTGCTGTAACAGTTGACAACCACTATCACTGCACTGCTGTGGTAAAACTAAGCCCGAAAGATTATTAGCCTGTAACTTATGAAAATTACTACATTTGTGATGAAAGATTATATAAAGATTTCCCAAGGGAACCATCCTCTAACTACCTAATCAGAATGGACCTCATGAACTCTGAATAACGCGAAAAGTTCTGCAAACTAATAAGAAATTATGTGGATTTATTCTATGATTCCAATTCTAAATTAACTTTTACAAACCTTATTAAGCACCGAATAAATACAGTTGAAGATAAGCCCATCTTTGCAAAAATATACCGTTACCCTCATTTTCACAAACAAGAAGTCCAAGAAATGCTAGATAATAATATAATCCGACCTTCTACTTCGCCGTACTCAGCCCCTATTTGGATCGTACCAAAAAAGGATGATGCAAGTGGTGAGAAGAAGTGGCGCCTCGTTATAGACTACCGCAATTTAAATGAAAAAACTATTGACGACAAATATCCCATCCCTAATATAGAAGAGATATTGCTAAAGGCTTCCACCAAGTCGAAATAGATGATAGAGATATGCATAAAACAGTATTCTCTGTGGAAGGGGGCCACTATGAATTTTTAAGAATGCCTTTCGGCTTAAAAACAGCACCAGCCGCATTCCAGCGCTTGATGAAAGTAGTGTTGGGTGACTTGTTAGGAAAAGTATGTTTGGTCTACTTAGATGACGTTATTGTTTACTCTACATCGCTTGAAGAACATCTGAATTCAATCAGATTAGTATTAAACCGTATAAAGGGGGGCCAACTTAAAAACTCAACCAGATAAATGTATATAGTAACACCAATAACTCCAAAGGAAATTAAACAATTTCTCGGTCTCAGCGGGTTTTATCGCAAGTTTATAAAGGACTACGCAAAAATAGCAAAACCAATGACGAAATACCTTAAAAAGGACGTCAAATTGAATGTGAACGACTCTGAATTCTTAAAAAGCTTTAATACGCTTAAATCTATGCTCAATAGTAATCAATTCTGTTTTATCCAGATTTTAACAAAAAATTTGTGGTAAACACTGATGCAAGTAATTTCGCATTGGGAGCTGTCCATTCCCAAGATAATCAGCCGATCTGCTATGCTAAACTACACTACTATCGAAAAGGAGCTCCTAGCAGTAATATGGGCAGTATGATACTTTCGCCCTTATTTGTTTGGTAGAAAATTTATCATTCAAACTGACCACCAGCCCCTACAATGGTTGTTTTCAATTAAAGAACCAAACTCAAAGTTAATAAGGTGGAGGCTGAAATTGGAAGAATATGACTGCGATATCATTTACAAACGCGGAATCAATAATGGGAGTGCCGATGCGTTATTCCGAATCACAAATAGAAACCCTCAGATTAATACAATAGAAACCATTAAGGAAATTAGAGAAGTTGCAACACCAATAAATTTTTATAAGAATTAAATTATCATATCCAAAATAACATCTGGGTCTACCGGAATACGCGTTAGGCAACAGTAATTACCTATATTAAAACACATTTTAACCCAACCCTGTTAAATGCAATAATTATAGACGAACCATTTTTGGAGGCATTCACACGCACTTACAATGAAACTACGGACTGTAATACCCTAAAAATAATAAGGTGCAAAACATTACTTGAGGACATAGAAGATAATAGCAAACTGATAGAAATTATTAAGACTGAGCATCTTCATAATAACCACAGAGGAATATCAGCAGTTTATGAAGAACTTAAACTAAAATTTTATAACCCAAAACTAAAACTGGAAATAACTAAATACATTAACAATTGCGAAATCTGTATTTTAGAGAAATACGACCGCAAACCACCAAAAATACCATACATATAAGATTACCGAAACACCAAATAAACCAAGAGAATTGATTCATATTGATGCATTTTATACTTTGGAGAAAAAACAATTTCTAACGATGATAGATAAGTTCTCTAAGTGCGCCTTTGCTTTTTCCTATGAACGGAAGAAGCTGTACAGAATTTAAAAGTAAATTATTGCAAGTTATAACTATGTTCGGAAAAATAGAAAAGATAATAGTAGACAACGAACTTGGATTTAAAGCTGCAGAAATTCAGATATTCTCAGAAAGGGAAAATATTTGTGTACATTTCACCTCAAATGGCAACCAGACGTCTAACGCGGATATAGAAAGATTGCATAATACTATAAACGAACATATATGACTATTGAGACATGATGAAAGGAATAAGGATAAAACAGTAGAGGAAAAAAAATGATAAGAATTTTAGGGTTCTATAATAATACGATTCATAGTACCACTGGTATTAGACCAATAGATTTTGTAAATGGTAAAATAAGTGAAGAAAAATAAAAAAAATACACAATCTAATGGTATTAAAAAAGGAAAAATATATTGCTAAATTGAACAAAGGTAGAAGTCCACGAGGGTTTAACGTGAGTCTCGCCGTGAAGGCCTTACCCACGGTGTGCGACACACTGGGCATATTACATGCGATAGGCAACGCCCCCCTGGGATAGTGAAGTAAAACTTGGGCTATCTAGGAAAAGGGCCTGACAATTTTGGTACTACCGAATATTGTCAACCCTTTCTTCACAGCCAGGAGATACCAAATTGATTATGCGAGTATGGAACATAATCCCCATTGGCGGAGGTGAGGCCTATCTTACCACCTCTGCTACTCTACATTCGAGCACAAAGTCTCTACCAGCGATTTTGGTATCAACCACAACCCGCGTGATGCTCTCACTGGGGGTCCAACACCAAATGATCAGGTGGGAACTCAGTCCCGGGGCCTCCTGATCCCCACGCTACCGTAGCAAAGCACTTAGCAAAACTACTACCAAGTCGCGATTTATACACCATACTTCACGGGATTGGTCGCCCTGTGGCAAAAGAGTACATACTAGACATCTTTACACACCTGCAGGCATGGAGACCCCATGCAGATGGAACGGTAGATACTACATTGCAAGGATGCAGTACCCTCATCGGTGGGACGCGGGCAACCATGAAATAGGGGAGATCCCATGCCTGTCCGTATACCCCGAGAGAACAAAAAGATACAGATGACAGGGCACTAACCCGAGACCTGCCCGTGTGTATCCCTATCACCCCCGGTACCAGACAAAGCCTCCGGTCAGACTTCGTAGATAATCTAACTCTGTAGAAAATCTACTTCCAGTTTCAACCCCTTGCGGCCCAGCGACTGGTGCCCCCGCACACAAGCACACAGCTGCCAACAATCAAGCTGAACGGGATTGTGGGATCAGCATGATCCGAACAGTCCCACAGTCGCTAAGCCCCCAGGTCAGACTGCCGTGAAAAGGTCAGTAGACCCACTTCCCACAACTACGTCACAGTTGCCCTCTGCCGAGCAAACGCTCTGGAAGCAAACACCGCTGCTCTAGCCAAACCACTGAGTAGAGAGCATATTGCTGGCTATTCAGTCATCCCCTGACCTTGTTATCTCAAATCCCTGGAGGTCCCTTATATCTGCATATAAGGGACATTCGCACAAAACTTGCCGCCAGTCTTCGACTGGCGCACCACAGTTGCATGACTCGCGATCGGACAGGGCTCTCTTATGCAGGAAGGCATTGGGTGACCCATGTCTCGTTAGCAAGAAACCAAGACAAAGGTTAAAATCAAAGTCAGGGTTTCTTCTAACGAACCTATCATCTGGCAAAAACATAATTGTAGCACATCTGTTCTGACTCTCTTCCCAACGTGTTTGCCTTCTCGACAAGACACATTCGTCCAAGAGTCCCCTTTACTCAGCCCTACTCACGCTCTCTACCCCCTCAATGAGCCAGTCCGTTCCCGTAAGTGCATACTCTTACCTGAGCACAGAACAAGAGACGAACAAGAGACTTGCGAGATAATCTACCCCGCAAGAGCATTATGTTGGTCTTATCGACAGCAACATCTACGCCGACATGTTCTGACCATTGCCTAACTACCGTCATCATGGCCAGAACCCTCTGTTCCACCTGAGAACGAGAGGGACCCTCAACCATGATGAGTAGGTCATCAGCATATGCGCACACTTCGCACTGGTCACTTAGCTGCCGTAATAACGGGTCTATCATAAGCTTACATATAAATGGACCGCAGATGGAACCCTGCGGGCACCCACGAACAACATCGAGTTCCACCGAATTATTTGCCCCAACTACTCTAGCTGTTCTGCCACAGAAGTAACTACGCCAAAGGCGCAACTCCTGGTAAACTACCTCGTGAAGCCTTTCCAACACCCTCACCCACAACAGATAATCGAAAGCGCCTTTGAAGTCCACGAATACTCCAAGGACATAGTTCTCAGTGGATTCGCTCACGCACCTCTGAACGTGGATCCAGACATCCTCAACACTACGACCCCTTGTGAAGCCGTATTGATAAGGGCACATGCCGTCAATGACTCTCTCACTCAGTCTTTGCATCATTATTCTTTCCAGAACTTTTCCAGGCACTGGAAGCAGAATACCCCTGCAAAGAGGATAAGGAGGATTGCTCCTGATCTTGTCGGTCGATTTAAGGAGAACAATGGCATTGGCCTCGAGGTAGTCCGGAATAGCCTTCCAAATGCTTTTACACATCTCTCCGGTTATTCCGTCCATACTAGGTGACTTACGAAATCTGACAAGCGTCATATTTTCTACGATCCCTGCTCTCCCCAATTCTGGTGCCTCCGAAGAAGGCGGAGCCAGAACATCAGACCTAGGAAAGAACTCCCGCAACAAAGCCTGAACGCAGTCCGCCCAGGAAGTCAGGATGGTATCGCTATCCTTTATTCCCGAAACTTCCACGTTCTTGCCCTTTCCCCTACAGATGCAGTAGAGATGTCCCGAATGATCACCTATATGCCGAGTAGCGAACTCTGACTCCTTAACGTCTATAAGCATTTGCTCATATTCGTTAAGTCCGGCTCTAGACGACGACCTGAGGTGGTTCAAGTCGGCGGCCTCTATTCGCCCGTCCCTCTGGAAACGTTTCCTGAGGGGTCGAACTTCTCTCCTCTTCCGATTTAACTCCTGTGTCCACCAACTTATTCTCCTCCTAGTACGCTGCACGCTCCTAGGAAGGAGATTGTCGTTGACGCGATGAACAGTCTCAACAATCGTTGATATCTGTTCATCCACCGTCATCCGATTAAAGGCTTCTAAGGACACGTTCGTTCACCACGTGGAGTCCCCCAGAGAACAACCACTCACTTAGCACCTCACCCCGAGATTGGTTCTGATAGCCGGACGTACCGCCGGTTACCTTTCTGAACCACATCGGGGAAGATGCGTTTGCGTCCAAACCGAAGATTACAGGGTTACCACTAGAAAGTGATAACACTGTATCCATATACGTAAGATATGGCTCCAAAGGCTCGCTTAACTTGCAGTACAAGCTGGATCAAAGTGAATGTCATTGACAATGACTGCAGCATTGTCTTTTATCAGGACATACCCGTATAAATGCTGGTAACCCACGCACCCCATCAGATACCATATGGTGATCCAAGGGCTCCCCCCGAAGAGCGCAGTTACGGCACGACACTGGGTTAATGCAGTCCCTGGCCATATGTCCATGCTGGCCACAGCGGAAGCAGACATCTTCCTTTCCACGGCAAACCTTCCTGAAGTGGTTAAACGACAGGCACTTAAAACAGCTTGGCACCAAATCCATCGCACGTACGCAGAAAGAGTACCAGCCAATGTAGCAGCGCTGTGCCATCAGCAGAGACTCCACGGCCGAAGCCTGGCCCTCCAGGATGACATTTACTGCCCCACCCTTGGTACAATCCCAGGGACGGCTATGGAGACGGAGACCAGACGTGAAGGCCTCAGGTGTCATCTTGCCCTTGAGGTTTTTCTCAAAGATATCACCCATGAACATGTCAGGGGTGATCTTCGAGTCCACCTCCTGGACAATGACACGCGGGCCCAATGTCTCAGGTACTGAAACCGTCAAATCCGCTTCACCGAAATTCCCGTTCTCGGCGATTTTCGCGCGATCCGCTTTGGTTGGAGTCCGCAATAAGACCCCACCGCCACGGATCGCCTTGATCTCGTGCTCCCACTCCTTCAACGTGGGTCCGACCTCGCTCACGAGCCTGCTCACCACTTCCTTAGCGGTAACTGGTGCAGCGATTGATGGTCGCGCTGCACCCATCCGCAGCAAATCGATGCGGCCCTTAAGGCGCTCGTTCTCCACAACGAGCTCCATAACCAGATCCTGGTACTCCGCAGAGTAGTCCAGCATTTGCTTCAGCAGTGCAAAGTCCAAGCCCTGGACATCCCAGAAGCAGACGCCATTTCTGCCTCTGACGCAGTATGTCTGGTTGCAATCGTGGGAATATGAATTGTCAGCATAATTATGCTGATAACATAAGTTACCTTAAGCTCAAATCAAAATTGTAAAGTTAGTTCACTTTGTTGACTCAATAAAAAATGGTGTAAAAACCATGAAAAAATAATATTTTTTTATTAAATTAAATAAATAATTATTTAACTGGCGCCCAACGCGGTAAATTTCGTCAAGTCCTGAAGTAGCACAGACGGAAGATTATACCAGTCCATTCGGTTGAAGGACACATCTCGTCGGAAAGTTTGATAAGGATCCGTAGTAACGCGAGTGAACAGGAGCAATCCAAGTCAACGGACGGGAAATAAACTATGAAAAAATAAAATAATCTATCAAATTTAAAAAGAGAAAAACAAGAATACAAGAATAACATTATGAAATAAAAA
>JAHXMU010000634.1:406500-472879 GCA_019455685.1 Philornis downsi
ATCTTTTTTTTAGCATCTGCAATCATATAGTATGATGGAAAGCAATCTTTGTGAATAGAATTTACTATTTTCCTCATCATATTGTACTGCCTCATAGATAAATCCATATCAATGTATAATGCTAGAGCACTTCCAACAGAAATTTTTTCATTAGTATTTGAACCTGTTAACCTTTCTGCGGCTTTTTTAAGAGCTTCAGATGAAGTAGAAGCGAAAAGTTCCTCCACTCGCCTCCTTTTTGTTCGCATTGAACCCTCCTCATAAGAAACATTCGGTCGGCCTTTACGACTTGTACTTGCTTCCTAATATAGTATAAAATAATTAAGTTTTCTTGCAATACCAAAACTTTACACGGATTCTTCCATTACAAATGATTTCACAAAATAGTTCGCTATCTAGCCAGTCACTCAACTCAGTTTCAAATCTGTCTCTAATGCGATGATATTTAGACCAATTGTTAGAGAATTTTAATAGAGTAGACTCGTTTAAAACGCTTTTCGACAAAATCTTCACATTATGCATAACATCGCATGGTCTGTTTTGCTTTATCTCTAGCCACAATTGAAAAATAGTGCGAATTCGCAATGAGGTTGACACTGAAAAACAATCATAAAAGAAATTCATGCAAAATCGAGCAACGGAATTTTAAATATATTAAAATACATACTTGTAGCTACAAAATACCAAAAAATTGGAAAAGTGTTATCTCTACTTTCTTTTAAATTCTCTACGAAAGTTCGCTGTTGCTGAAAAATCTTGACAATGTCTCACTACTACTTTTTGTAACGGGATCTGACATATGATCAATATTTGTACACAAAAGCAGTGTTGTAATTATAACTAAAGGCATCACTTACACCCTGTTATACATTTTGGTAGCCGTTACATTCAAATAATTAAATTTTTAGTATTATAAATGAACCTTAAATTTGGAGCTTTTCCATAAATTTCGTATGCTGTACACAAACCTTAACTTTGAACCACTGTAACTTTAAAATTTAGAAAAAGTTTTAAAAGATATTTTAGGTATGACCTAACCAGAGTGTTACAAAAAAAAATTAAAAAAAAAGCGTTCGAATTCTAACATTGACGTCAACCATTTTTGGCCACCCCCGCGACACAGTGCGTCGTTCCCCAGAATGATGATATTTACCACGGGATGGAAATGTTGTAACTCCCTATCTCTATAACAACATACTTAACTAGGGTCTTACTCTATTTACTACGGTTCCTATATACTTATTGCAAAATTCTTATCTATACCAAATTCTTATATTTCTTTCCTACAATAACACAAATTGAATAGAATAAAAAACATAATCATGAACTTAAAAGGTAAAAATAAAAGAAAGAATGCACTTTTGCTGAATCTAAAATAGGGGCTTTCCCTACAAATGAATAGATACAAAATTTTTACATATTTATGTGATGCAACTTTATCTTTATCATAATCATCTTATATGTAGACTATAGTCCTCATGCGTAGCATTATGCGACTGGTAATGTGTAATTATGTAGAAGAAGTAATTAGTAACACTTAGAGGTAGGAAATTATGATTTATAAAACTATCTATCAAAATATATACGACAATGACAATAAGTACAATTTGGGATACAATCCCTAAAATTGTTTGAATAAACACAATAAAATTAATTTTGTAGCAAATAATACAGATATGTTTCCTTAGAGAAATGCCGAGTCCCCAAACGAATCCCAAAAATAAAAATGTAAAAATATATGCTTATGTGTATGTAAAAAATTACTTTTTTTATATATACGCCCCTTAATTATATTCTTTTTTCTTTCTTGGGTTTTTTTTGCATTAACAGTTTTATATACATATATATACATATACATATGTACCCCCTAATAATATTCCTCTTTTTTTAGGTTTTTTATTTGTCCTTATATTTTTTTTTATTTTTAATTTCCCTTTTTTAGAACGTCTTTTTCTTTCTTTTTCTTTTTTTTCTGTGGGGTTTACGCAATTCCTTATTTTTCGATACGGAGTTCTTTGTTATTTTTTTTTATTTACCCTCTTTTCAACAATGTGCTTAATTTTTTGATTCACCTTTTTTTAAACTTCTTTTTATGTCTTTTCTTTCTTTCTTTTTTTTTCTCTGTGGGGTTTGTGCAATTTCTTATTTTTTTTTTGTTTTTTTTTTCAGAATTATGTGTTTGTATCTTTTTCATTTAACCCTCTATTTTTTGGAAACAGATTTCTTTTTCTTCTTTCTCCTAAGGCCCGATTAAATCGGAGCCCTGGTTAGTCCCATCATAGACTCCATCACTCGGGAGCCTGCAACATTAGGTTCTCTGAACGAAGTTTTCCTGGTCTGGTCATAATCTTCCATCAGTCCCTTGGATCTTGCACACTCCGGGTCAATCTTAACGGCAGGTATTCTCGGCTAGTGGCATTCTACTACCGGGGGAGCTGATCCATTCCCACCAATCACCGCTTCTTCTCTTTTCATTGTTGATGGACGCACGACGACTCATTCCCCACGGTACAGCCGCAAGTGGTTATTATGCCACTTCCGGGTTTTCCCTTTCACTCTTATCGCAGTAGTCACCGGACTTTCTACCCTGACCACTTCGTACGGTCCAACCCAAATAGGCGAAAGTTTATTCTTCCTACCGTGGTTCCTGAGCATAACCTTGTCTCCAGGGATCAGCGACACTGGTCTACTTTGTCCGTCATAAATCTTTTTCGCCAACAACTTCGATTTCTCGAGGTTTTTTTCTGACCAATTCATGACATCACTGCAGTTGCAGCTGCAACACCTTGCTTGGTCATCGGGGTTATATAGTGGAGCACACTCTCCCCTTAAGTTAGGGGGCAGGTCTATATCAAAACCATACAACGTTTTGAAGGGTGTCTGACCTGTTGACGAGTGCACGGTATTGTTGTGCACATGCATAGCGGGTGCTAGCCATTGGTCCCAGTTAGTTCCATCTTCGTCCGCGAAGGCTCGAAGGTACTCCGCCAGGGGGCGATGACTTCTCTCCAATGATCCATTTGCTTGAGGATGATAGGGCGTAATATTCAGTTTTTTTATCCCTAACATTTTGCAGGTATCACTGAACACCCGAGACATAAAATTTGTCCCGTTATCTGTGACTAGTACTTGTGGTACCTCGTACTTGGCCACAATATCTCTAAAGAATATCTGGGCCACAGTACTTGCCTCCCCATCGGGCATCGCAGCACATACCATGAATTTGGAGAAGTCATTTTGGTAAGTCAGTATGAGTTTATTCCCCTGCGTGGTTTCAGGAAGAGGACTCACCATATCCATATAGGCCTTTTGGAATGGCCGGCTGGGCGTATCAGTAACTACCATTAGCATTACCGTTTTCAAGGTACTTTTTTTGCACTGGCAATATAGCGCCTCAAGTTCCTGCACATACCGGCCCATCGAAACTGTCCCCTTAGTTTCGCAAGTGTCTTCCTGAAACCCTGATGACCCCCTAATGGGCTGCCCTGTAAGTCCTTCAGTGCCTGTTGAATGTCTCGTGGATCATCTATGAAAACATACCCTGCCGGTGCCTTTTCCCCCATTTATTTTTACCTTTTAAGTTCATGATTATGTTTTTTTATTCTATTCAATTTGTGTTATTGTAGGAAAGAAATATAAGAATTTGATATAGATAAGAATTATGCAATAAGTATATAGTGAACCGTAGTAAATAGAGTAAGACCCAAGTTAGGTATGTTGTTATAGAGATAGGGAGTTACAACATTTTCATCCCGTGCTATCATCATTCTGGGGAACGACGGTGGCATCCGAAGGTGAAGCAGAAAAATAAATCGGTACATCCGAGGAACAAAATGGAGAGATAGCTCAGTACATCCAGGGAACAGCCGGATGGTGGTTGGCCTGTTAATGGAGCGATCGGTGGACAGACGATGAGGAGGAGGGAAGGAATCTTATATCGCGTGGAGTGGCTGTGCTTGTTTGTCGATTGTGTTTTGAGAAAAATTCGTTCTTTGAAATTCTAATCACCCAATATAAATTAGTTGTGATGAAAAAGATAAAAAAATACTAATTGAACATGACGGCTAAAATTCGTGCTGGTCCCGTTGCTGACATTTTGGGTGATGGCATGACCCGCTTCATTTGGTCATCCATTAAGGACAAACTGATTTTGCCCTCCTTGGACATTGAGTGGCACATCTACGACTTGGGCATAAAAAATAGTGACAAAACCGATGATCAGGTTATTATTGATGGTACCGAAGCCGTGAAGAAGTACAACGTTAGCACTAGGTGTGCCACCAGAACCCTCTATGAGAAACGTCAAAGAATTCGAAGTGAAGAAGATGTGGAAGAGTCCTAATAACACAATTCGCAACATATTTAGCGGTATTATGTTCCGTGAAGCTATTAAATGTGGAAACATTCCACGTCTAGTGAGTCGCTGAGAGAAACCAATTGTTATTGGCCGCAATGCTTATGCCGATCAATATAAGGCCACCAATTCCATAGTTCCTGGTGCTAGTAATTTGACATTGATTTTTGTTCCCGTCTGCTGAAGAAGCGGGAGAGCTGCTATAACGATACGGGGGGCATGGTTCCTGGTGGAAGGGAGGAATGTTGTGACAAGTAGTTTGTAAGGTGTCATACTACTGACACCATTAGTGTAGGGTCTAACTATAAGATTCAGTCACTTGAAAATGGGAATCTATTTGATATCGCAGCAAATTACCCTGCTGTTGCGACATCCCAAAACTGAAGTAATTAGCGTAGGTCAATGTTTACGGTGCATTTTTCCGTATGCGGAACATTAATAAACAAGGGAATGACAAACGTGTGTCAAACCTGAAGTAATTAATGTAGGTCAATGTTTACCGTGCATTTTCCCTATGGGTATTGTGTTACGGGAGCATTGACACATTAATAAACAAGGAAATGACGAACGTATGCCTATGCGGAAATATGTGGCTGTCTTTGCTGACTCTTATTTGTGAGCAGTCTTTGGTTTGGCTCTCAGTCGATAGCGGCAGAACAAATTATAATAAGAAAGAATAATATAGTAATAAGAAAGAATTGTATAAATAAAGCTGGTTGCCGTATAAGCAAGGGAGATGAACTAAAGCAGAGAGACCCGATGATTGCAGGGAAATCCCGGAAGAAGGTAAGTGGAAGGTAAACATAGTTGCCGTTTGGGCAATGTTTATCCCGTTGCGGACGTCGCGACTTTAAAAAACAGGCCACCTCTGCCACGTAGGCACACAGCCCCTTCCCCCCCCCCCCCTTGCTCACTTACACACACACAATTAAATACCCACAACATTTGGCGCAGCCGGTCTTGGGACCAAACATCACTTGTAAAACACTCACTTGACTTTGGCTCGCTTTAATTCACACAGTTTAAGTGTGTAGTAAAACTTAGTAAAAAAGCTCCAAAGTGTCCTACAATTGCTCGCATAAAAAGCTCAAAAATCTCAATGCCAACATTTTGAACATATTCCACAGGTAATCGTAAATTAAACTTTTGGAAAATATCACATAAAATGACATTGATATGATTGGTGAGATGTCGAAAACTTTGTTGTAGATGATATGTTTAAAGACAAGAATGTATACCTTGTTAGAAAACGCAATTTTTGTATTGAAGACCGCAAGTATTCAAGGAAA
Organism: Philornis downsi; assembly: GCA_019455685.1. Classification (NCBI taxonomy): domain Eukaryota; kingdom Metazoa; phylum Arthropoda; class Insecta; order Diptera; family Muscidae; genus Philornis; species Philornis downsi. Next base: position 412,144 of record JAHXMU010000634.1, read on the forward strand.
AGTATTCTAAAAATAAGAACACTGCGGGGGCGGGGGGGGGGCGCGTTGGACACGTTAAGCACAACTTTATTTTCACAACACTAGACTTAATTAACGACTATAATTATTAACGACTTAATTATATAAAAGTAGCCGTAGCCTTGCAAGATTCCAATATCTTAATTATTCCCCTTCTACCACAATATTCGAAAAATATTCTTTCAAAAGTCGTATTCGAACCAATTCCAACCATTGATAACAACTCAGTAGCCTTAGAAAATAAAGAAGTGCTTGTAGGTTCGCAAAATAACATTTTTAATATAAATATGAAAGATAATATGAAAAATAACTTAATTAAATTGAACGATACTTTAACAAAAATAATAAACTTTAGAGAAGCATTTTGGAATATGGAAAAGCTAGAAGAAACGATTGTAACTGAAGTAACACCTGGCGTTCTTGTATTTAAAAACTTTTTCAATAAATTAACACACAATTGTAACAAATATAATATAAGTATGACAGGAAACTTTATGTTGAAATTTGAAAATTGTGAAGTAAACGACGGAAATACAACATTTCTGAATGTAAAAATTAAAGTTTATGATAAATTTATATTACCTAGCATAATTACAAAAATTAATAAGAAAGCTAATATTAGAGCCAATTTAAAATTAGAATTATTGTACATTAAACAAACAGAACATGATGAAAATATAAAAACAATATTACATGAGAGCAAAAATTCAAGCATAACTAGCATAAGTATTGATATAATAATAATTTGTGTAATAATCGCTTCAAGTATATATGTCAATCTTAAAAATTTCGTCGGAGCCTCAAGCTAACAATGGGGGTGTTATAGTGACACCTAATCTCTGTGTTACACTAACCAATATAATTTAGAAACGCCCTATTTTTTCGTAATATAAATTAGTAGCACCCTAATTTTTTAATTTTAATTTAATAATTTTTATTTAATTTGGTAAACAATTCCATTGAATTGTTCACCAATTAACAATTGCGTTTTTTGCAAGTTCAAATTTCTTTAATTTTCCTTTATTTTATAAAAGTGGCAAACAATTCCACAGAATTGTTTACCAAAATAATTAGTTCACAGACAAAACAAAAGTGCTAAGAATGACATTTTTGCCTTTTGCGCAAGTTCAATTTCCGTTGTTACCAATAACTGTAAAAGTGGCAAACAATTCCACAGAATTGTTTACCAAAATAATTAATTTACAGGCATAACGAAAATGCTAGGAATGACATTTTTCAATATTTAGTAAAAGTTGTCAGTTCAGTTGTGAGTTGTCAGTGCAATGAAGTGAAGTTAACAAAACCTTAAAAATAAATAAAAATCAAGAAATAATTTTTTTTAAATAAAAAAAAAGATTCTTTAACTATTAGTCTCCGAACAGAAGCTTCCCAACATTTTAAAAATGTCTGTGTCAAACTTCATCGAAATTGGTAAAACGACCCACAGCAAGAATATCGAATCCGACTTGGTACTATACCATCGAGCAATACAATGCATTACGTTTAGTTGATTGTCTGACTAACAGGACTAACGAAAAATTAATCGCAAGATCAAACTCTTACTTTACACCTAATCATAATTAGTAAATCAAATAATTAAAATTGAAAAAATGGAATTCAAACATCTGAGCGTATTGCATTTGGTTAATATATGATATACGTATTGAAAAAAACCAAGTTGCCATTTTTGAGGTTCCCTGAGAATGAACGAAGGTGTTACAAAGCTGAGCCAGAAATATTGACTGAGAAAGCACAATATTTCTCCTAGAAATTGTTCACCAATTAGGAAAAAGAAATAAAAGAAAGAAAAAGACAGCAGAATTAGAATTTTAAATAGAATTTTTTTTTCCTTTTATTCTCTGAACTTGAACAATCAGAAATCTGTTAGAACAACCACTTACTTTGATAATGCTCAGATCAAGAGTGGTAAAAAATACAATGTAGGTAGAAAATATCCCAGAGAAAGCCTAGGTGATATCAGGCAGACATTTTTCGAACAAGCAAGCAGCACCAGCACAATCGTTATGTAAAAAAAGTAGTGGGGTTGCCATATGAATGGAAACGGGAAGGGTCGCTGATTAATTTGGTCCTCCCATTACCGCCCGCCTTGCAGCCCCGCTGCACTGAGATCTGATAAAATGCCATCAAATATGCTTTCTCCAAGGACGGAAACAGAAGTAAGAAATTTGAAACAAGGAAAAGGATTAATTCTTATAATCGAAATTTTATGTTCAAAGCCGGAAAGGAAAGCATGCGTTTAGTTCAAACAGTGCAAAAAAAGGATACGAATTCAGTAATGATTTATTTCATGGTATGAGAATGCAAAACAAAAACATTATGCCAGAACTATACAGAACATAATCCGTAAATTGCCCAACCAAATATGGTATTGATAGCAGAAGGAAATTACGTTCTGTTGTATGCGACGTTGCCGGCGTTTCTCGCTTTTATTCGCTGTGCATTGCATAGTGTAGCGACGAAGGAATTATAAGAAATGAATGACAGAAAAAACCGGTAGAATAAAGAAATAAATTAATTTCCGTGTGCAAGAAGAACAAGTTTTGTTATAGGTCTTGCAATGGTGCCCTTTTGTGTTATCAAATCTGTAACACGGACTTAATGACCACGACCCGAATAACATTTCGAAATACGACCCAGCCGCCATGAATTTGGTGGAAGATTTTCATCTTTTATCTACGAGCGCTCCTTCTCGTAGATTTTCCTCAGAAACTTGCCATTTATTTCATTTTTGGAGTTCTCGAAGGTACTCGTTCATCCGTCGAGTACAAAAACTCTGAGAATAGCTTTTAATTTTTGCCATCTATAAAGAATAGACGCCATTGTGTCTTGAACCGTCGGATCAACCGGAGTAAGAATCGGAGTACCGATTAGAAAATGTCCGGGCGTTAATGCCGCTAAATCGGATGGCTCTTGTGACATTGGAGACAAAGGTCGTAAATTAAGGCAGGCCCCAATTCGCGCCAATAAGGTGGTAAACTCTTCGAATGTGAATTTCAACGAGCCGGCCATCTTCCGGAAGTGGATCTTAAAACTCTTGACTCCGGCCTCTCATAGCCCCCCATATGAGGGGCGCCTGGAGGAATAAAGAGCCAAGTTACGTTCTAAAGAGAGTAATTGGCAGTGAGAATTTCATTCGTCGGACTGAGCATTCCACCGAATGCCGAGCATTTTTGCAGTGCTGCTTTCCTCATAATTAAGGAAATCTTCATGTAACAAATGCTCTTGAGGAATATTTATTTATTTATTTATTTATCAATTTTGACATAACCTAGCACAACAAGATTAAATCTTTTATATTACAGTGCTAGTGGCATAAGTTATAATATCACGATGTACATAATTTAAGCAAACATAACATATATTTATTAATTTATACTCACAATACACTATAAATGAATTTTATTTTTAGTTATATTTATTTATTCATTTAATTTTATTGTAATTAAGTTTAATCTTTATAAAGTGTAGCTAGTTTCCGTTTAAATTTTAATGCGTTGCTCAATATTTGAAGCTGAGAAGGAAGAGGGTTCCGAAGACGAACAGTACATATAAAAAATTGCCTTTCTGAGATACGGTTTCTATAAATTTGTTGTATAATTTTTTTACCTCTATTGTACATGGCAAAACGTATTCTTTGAAAAAGATATTTTGACTCACTTGAGACTATAATCCTCTGCATTAGTAATATACTTTTAAATTTTAATAAATTTTCGAAGTTCATATTAAATATTTGGTAAGAATAAGCAGAGATTCTATCATTCCGTTTTTTATTGAAGACTAGCTGTCCCGGCAAACGTTGTTTTGCCTTCAAAATGTTAATGTGGTGAATAAAAATTAATTGCAAAAATCTGATCTCCAACGCCATCTATCACTTCAAATAAAACCTTTTAAACCTTCCGGAATACTCTACCAATAATTTAAGACCAAAATGAGCCAAATCGGTCCAACCGTTCTCGAGCTTTAGCGAGACTAACGCACAGCAATTGATTTTTATATATATAGATATACCTTGCTATGTTATTATAAGCAACTTTGAGTTTGCGCGAATCCGTACTATCACAGTTAAAATAGATTTCACATCCATACAGAAGTGATGGAATTAAATAGCTTTTCGCTAGAAGCATGCGTATATAAAACGGTGTTGAATGTCTGACAGCCCATAGATTTCTTAACATGCAATGTACCTTACCAACGACGCTATTTATGTGATTTGACCAAGTCAATTTGTCATTGAAAATTGCTCCTAAGTTGTATGAGGACTTAACAAACTTAATTGGCGTGCTGTTAAGTTGCAAAGAGAATAGTTCACTTTCTATAATTTTCTTGCTTGAAATAATCATATATTTAGATTTCGTATACTTTTTCCAAGTCTTCGTTTATTTTTTGGGCACAGCTAGAAATATTTTTTTGTTCTGTACTGCAGTAAAGTTGCACATCATCGGCATACATTTGTATTTTACAATGATTTAATACATTTGGTAAATCATTTATATATATACAGAAAAGAAGTGGTCCCAATATGGCACACCTTCATGAATGCTTAACTTGTTGGAGAAGATGTTGTTATAAAAAACGCATTGCAATCTATTGCTAATATAGGTAAAAATGAGTTTACAGGCTGTACTAAAGTGAAACTGCCAGGCGAGTTTAGTGATGAGTACAGTGTCAAAAGCTTTGCTATGGTCTAGAAGTACTAAAGTTGAAATCAAGTTACAATCAACTGCCCTTCTTAAGTCTTCTATTACATCAATAAGCGCAGTGGTACAACTTCTCTTTGGTCTAAAGCCGGACTGTCGTTGTGTTAAGAGATTTGCTGTTTCAATATAATTTGACATTTGATTGTACATTAATTTCTCTAGAACTTTTGACAAATAAGGGAGTATTGCGATGGGCCTAAATTCGTTATTTGATTTTGGTATGGGTATGATTTTGGCTAACTTCGATGCAGTAGGATATACTGATTTTATTAGGATAGTATTAAAGATAAAAGTAAAGTATGGTAAGAGTTTTGGAAGCAAAATTTTAATGAATTTAGGATTAATTTCATCAATGCCCACAGCATTTGATTTAACCGATAAAATACCGGCCAGTACTTCTGATTGATCGACACAGCTGAAAGAGAATAAATTTTCCCCTCCCCTACTACCACTGAGGGTTGCCCCAATGACTGGTAATGTATTTGTTTGAACAAAAGACCGATTAAGGCCATTGACATCTATATACATTCTAATATTATGATCCTTCTTTTGCCCAATCCCAATTCTTCGAATTTCATTCCACTTGGATTTGCTAGAGATTGCGGTAGAGAATTTATCCTTGTGATGTTTTGCCTTCGCAATTTGTATAATTTTCACTACTACACGTCTGGCAGTTTTGTATAGAGAGAAGAGAGCTGGAGTTTTAAATCGCTTCCATCTTTTATAGCAAAAATATCTTTTTAGAATTACATTTTTAATATTGTTGTTGAACCAAGGCTGTTGGTTGTGCTTGATGACTTTATGTCTCAATGGAACACATTTAACAAAAATGTCCATAATATGTCCATTCATAAATGTAACTTGTTCGTCAGAACTTTCAAGATTATAAATCATGTCCCAATGTACATTTTCCACACATTCATAGACCATATCGTAATTTACTTTGTTTAAGTCATAGTAACTAACTGGTGATATATTATCGTGTAGACATGTATCATATATTAGAAATATTATGTTTTGAAAATCCGGACAACGATAGTTGATCATAAAGCAAAACTTTATTATGTCGATTAACGAGAAACAAATCAAGAAGTGTATAGGCAGTTTGCGTAAAGTGCGTAGGTATAGTTTTATTTACAGAATATAGACTAAGAGTTTGCATTGTATCAGTTAATACATGTTCACTTAAAATATTACTATTAAAAGCTCCTGCTAGTACTATGTCACTATATGATAGGGATATGTCCTCCAACATTGTTATTAGATTATCAAATGGAGTATTTCGATTCGGTCTATATATACAACCAATAAGCATTTTATTGCTATCAGAGGTTAGGACCTCCATGAATAAAAATTCCAATTGACTTCAGCAGTCAGATTTAAGTTTAATGGAACATCTTACTCCATCTCTAATATAAATACAAACTCCACCTGCATTACTTTCTATATCTACACTGTGTAGAGTAAATCCAGGTAAATGATAGATATTATGGTGAACTTTGGTATGAAACCATGTTTCTGATATACATATAATGTCTACCATGGATGCCGTGAAGATGTAACGAAACTCATCAATTTTGTTATTTAAGCTTTGACCATTTAAATGAACTATTTTCAAGCCAGGCATTTGTTTGGATAAGATACGAATCATGGAAAATGTATTGTCTTTGGAACGATTATCAACATTATTCATAATTTATTAAAGAGAGGAGAACAACGTATTTCTGTTGTGATAATGTATAAGCAACTGGATTGCTGTAATTTGCTGCTGGGAACAAACAACACTGTAAGGTGATAAGTTCTTGCAAAAGTTTATAATACAAAAAACATTTAACAGGAAAATTTAAACAGGAAAAATTAAAGGAATGAATTGTGACATACTTATATAGTTCAAATTGGTGAAAAAGCAGAAAATTGAGTAATAGCATTTGCATATTTTTATGAAATAAATAACATTTAACAATACAAATTATCGGTTTGAACTTTATCTTATACGAAAGAGGTGAAGTAAATTGTGGTTGAATTTTTCTAAGTGTAATGTAATGCATATTGTTATCAGGTGGCAACATCACTGAGGGCTGGTTGAGTATTTGACATTTGTTGTGAAGACATTTGCTGTGAAGAGATGACAATGCTATTGAGTTGCTCAATTGACTCCATGCGAAATGTACGGTCAGTGTCGCACAGTTTCACACATACAATCCCACGCAATGTAAATACAGCTTTTGCGCTTTTTGTTTTTTTCAATTTTATTGCCCCTTGCAGAATTTTATAATCGTTGCTGGTGAGGTCTTCGTTTACATACATTGGCGTGTGCGAATTAAATCCAAAAAGGTTTAATGTTAGTTGCGATCTGTTTTCACGTTTAAATCTGTCCAACGATTGCAAAATAAAGTTTCTATCATGTGCCGAAAAGAGTTTGACCAGCAGTATGCCGTCAGATATTATTTTGTTGTTTGTTTGTTTGCTTTTAATTCTTTGTATCGATTTCACATTAGGTGGGTTGACATTTAGAAATTTACACATATTTGAAAACAATTCATAAAGGTTTTCTTTCTCGTCATATGGAACTCCACAGATGCGAAGAAACGTTTATATTTTCAATTATTTTAATTGTTATATTGCTTCATGGACACTCTTTTTCACACGTTCTTCTATTTTTTCCATTATTATGGCATTTTGTTTTGCGAATTTCTGCTCTATTAATAGGAGAATTTTTGGAGATTTGCCGCGCGAAGATATCGGTGTCTCGTCGTTACGCGCTCTTTTGGGCATTGGTGATGAGAGCTCTTTGTTTTCTGGCATTGTTGTTGTTTTATATATTGTGCTTTGACAAATATATAAATTATTTGTTTAATATTGATTTATTTATTTTTTTTTTTTTTTTGCTTTGTTTTTGTTTAGATTAACTGGTTAATGAAAACTTCTTTTTATTACGATTTGTATGCGAATAATATTCTCGATCAACAAGAATCTTTGTGTGCCTTTAGATTTATTTAAAAATATTTATTTAGTGCAGCTGGATTAAAAACACGTCCGCCCCCAGTAACTATTTACATATATACATATAGATATATATACATATCGAACAAAATTTTTTTAGAATTTGCTGTCCATTTTCGTAAAGAACCCCCAGCAGAATTAAGAGCAGATTTTAGCTCCTGAATAGCTTTCTTCGCCATTGGAATCGAATGAGCACCTGGAAAAGCCGGAGCGACATCATCAGCCAGTTTTAGAAGGACACGAATCGCCAAGTACGGAGCACAATTTATTTCAAAAGTTACTGTTTGTAGTTCATAATCATGGACGTCTTTGTTGGGATGGTCGCGGTGTAAGATCATCTGGAACGAAGTATGATCCGGATGAACTAAAATTTGCCGGTACATCTTTTGAATACCTGCATTGAACACAATTCAAAAGACTCTCCATCTCAGAATCAGCAATGTTAAGTCATTTTGCAATACAGGACCCGTATGCAGAATATCGTTAGGGCTTAACCTGTTGGAGGACGAAGAGGAAGCATTAAATACCACTCCAACTTTAGTAGTGGTACTATCCGGCTTTATAACTGCATGATGAGGCATGTAGTAGTGCTGTGGATTATCAATCATTCTGTGAGGGAAACTTGCCGCATATGGCTCATCTGACCATATTCGCCAACAACACGGTCATACTCCTCCTTGAAACCAGAATTACGGAGTAGTCGAAATTCATTCCTCAAAAATTGCGCCATCGCACTCGTTCTGGAATGACCGATATGCAAGTCCCTCGGAAACTCTCCTTTGAATGGCAAGATGAATGCCGTCATCATTTCTTTTCGTCGTGGATCTGAACAAATCTTCACACAATTTATCAGATGGAGACATGAAGTTCTTCCGTGGAAGATTCTCCTCCCAAAAGCGTGAAATCTCCTTATCTAAAGAGATTCCAGAGAAATTGGAAACAATTTTTTTTTTCGAAATGGATGAACAAAGGTCCACATGACCGGTCAAAATTCATCCGAAGACAGTTTCTTCGGCCATAAGAAATTCGGCCATTCAGAAATAAAAGTGCATTCAGAACTAGTATCCACGAGTTGCGTAAGACACACCAAGATGACATTCACAACTGTCGTACCCAATAAGACACTTTGAGAATTAACCGAAAAACAAGTTTAAATATTTCCAGCTGTCGAACTAGTGGACTGTATCAGATCAGAAATAGAAAATGCAGCGGTATTTGGAAGTGAAATTAGATACGCACCATGTCCGTAAGGAAGCATCGCTGGTTTCCTTATGAAACAAAGTGTTATGGCGCTTATTGCACCTATAACACCTATGCTATGACATAGTCCCCGCACTTTAATTTCTGAAATTCGCTTGTCATTAGCCATGATAAGAGTTTTGGGACATTTTCGAATAATATGAAATTCTTTGGAGCACAAAGGACATTTCGGATTGGAAACACTGCTCTGGAATGAACTGACCTTTTTTGAACCTTTTGAAGTCCTTCCATCGGTTTCTCTTCGGGTCGAGGCTGTTGTGGCCCACTTCGAATTTTAGAAACCGATTCCAATGTCCGATCGATTAGTGAGGAAACTGTCAAGTCAGCCCACTTGGGAATGACAGTCTTGTTAGACAATGTTTGTTCCCACATTGTAAGAGTGAAATCCGGAAGCTTATTCGAGCAAATTTATACGAATATTAGATTCCAACCCTTCACATCAATATCATAAAGCTTAAGGGATGAAATACGTGGATTGATGTCCCTTTGAAGCCGCTTAAGCGATTGCCCGGACTCGGCAGAAATTGATGACAAGCTTAATAGACTTTTCAATTGCCCATTCGCGAGAATCCGTTCATTTTCGAAGCGGTTACCGAGATTAGTCCATACTAACTCAAAGCCTTGATTAGTTAATGGACTTTTTTGAACTATTTCCTTTGTCTCACCTTTGGTTTTTTGAAAAAGGTAAAATAATTTTTCTACCAAACTGAGACACGAATTATTTATGTATACCGCAGTAAACATATCTCTAAAGGTAGGCCAAGACATGTAATCTCCGTGAAAAATCCTGGTGTCGCTGGGCGGAAGCTGAAAACTGAACCCCACGGTGGTATTGGAAACAACGGTAGGAGGTGACGTATTAACCGAGGCTGTCGGAGACTTTTTTAGGACGGAAGCTGCTTGAAATTGTTCGGATAGCTGAGACAATTTCGACAAACACTTGCAGTATGTTATACATGTAGTGTTATATTTCGCGCGAATTGTCTCTAACTCCGCAGCCTGATCATCGTCGCTCCCCTCTTCACCTGCACCCTGACGATCGCGCAGATAATCTTCGTAAACGGACTTTATCCGTGACCATGCTACTCTCAATTCCTCTTTATGAATTTGAACAGTATGGAAGTCACTGAGAGGAGGAATACTATCGCTAATGTCTGAATCAAACTCGACGATTGTGTCTGTCAAACGGATAAAGGAATCGTGAAAATGAAAAAATGCAACAACAGGAGTTTGGACCTAAAGAATCAAGAATTAAAAAATGTAGCCGAAAAAAATGAAAAAAAAAAATAAAAAATGTAAAGATTCCAGTAAAAATCTTTTCTTAATTTCACAAACTTAAATTTGAAAAATTTAAATTTTACGGCTTACAAGATGCAGTTTTCAGAACAAATGTAAAGTACCGCTCTCAAAACTTAAATATATAAATGTTACATATATCATGTAGTGTGAGCTGAACTGACGGTAGGGTACATTTCGTAAATATATCACCTTTGTGTGGCACCCTAAATTACAGTAATACACCTCGCTTTGATTTGGGGTTGATTAGAATAAAATATATTTAAATGTCGCAAAACCAATATGCGGCGGCTCGAACGGACTGTAGGGCACACCGATATTGAAAACCACTGAGAACACAAAATTGAGTGCAACTCAAGATAGACTCAATCGTAGTCGTAAACAGAATAACGAAACAACGTTTGTTTGCTTTCAACGCTTCTGCCGCGGTTGTGCGGATCAAGTGCGTGCGTTTATGTAAATGTGTGCAACAATTGGTCACACAAAACGGAGCTCAACCAACACTTGAGATATTTGCGCAAAGATTGTATGAGTGGAAATGAAATGGAGAATGCGGAAGAGAAACAAATAGAGTAATATGACGAAAATTTTAAAGGAAGGAAATTGTCTCTTTATCTCTATTTTGGAAATACAAGTCGTTTACCCTCGAAAACGAAAAAGTAACACAAACGACCGAAACAAATGCTCGAATTCTTGAATAACTTCGCGGACTATCGAAATATAGTTACTAAATAATAGGATTTCCTTGTTCCTTTGTGTGTTCATTATTTATCAAACAAAATATGACCGTAGTGCTTGAGAAGTATACAACTAATGTTAGCAATCTTGAAAGAGTAGCTGATGCTCGCAAAGAAAGCGACTCAAGAACGGAAGACTTTGTGTTTCACCCTTTATTTCTGACAATAAAAATGGACGGCACTGCCACTGCCATTTTTCCCCCGTAAGCTCTAAAGCTCTAATTGTAGGCTGCAGTAAGCTGTCAATTGTCGGTGGGACAACCTCGCGCTTTCAATACAAATACCGTACTTTAGTGCATACATATGTATATTCCTAGGTCCTTATCTCCTACACAATTGCACTAAATTTACTATGCTTGAAGCGTATAGCAAACATAGATCTGCGAATGAGTACCAAACATAAAAATTGGTGGATTTATCAAAAATCAGTACTTTCTCCTTCATTTCTATGCAGAATACTTCATTAAGTTATAATTTAGCTTCTTTTGTCGTTTATTAATTCAGGGCATTTTTTGACTTTACCAGGGCATTTTTTTACGATTTACCACGCTCCCACTGCAACTGCGCATACTTTTGCGCCTATGCGAAAGAACGTTGGGTGAAGGTATATATAAATTGGGTCATCTGATTGAAATTTATATACTGGTTTCACCGTCACTTGGCTAAATTACCTATAGATGAGCTTATGGAGGGTCCAGATGGGCAATGTCAGCGCAATCACTGAATTTTGATTTTGCAATGCCAACATGCAGCTCCGTTAAGAGTGATAGATGGGTGCATATATTTTAAGTAGCATCATCACTTAGAGGTAGAAAGAAAAACTACAAACAACAAAAGCCAGGTTGGAAATGTAACCAAATTATATTCGTACACAAATAACAAATTTTCTAAACCGAACAAATTTTTATAACCTTAGATTGCAAACTTATATAATGTCTGTATTATTGGGTTATGGAAAAGGTATAAAGTATTGCGATCCTGAATATAAGTAAATCAAATTAAATTAATTAAATTAATTAAATTAAAGCTGATAGATCGGTAAACTTAATCACAAATCCGATTGTAACTGTCTCAGAACATGCAATAATAATTGTTTGCAGTACAAGCAGCATCATTTTTCTTACAATTCTTCATCACAATGAGACTTGTTTACACTCGTTTTTTGCGGAGTTGCCATTAAATCCGCACTGTGTTGCAACCAGAGAGTCACGAATATTGGGATTAGGAGGGAAGAAGACAGCGGCTAGCTCAGGAAAATGCAGCTTTATGTCTTTGTTACCAGGTAATGATTTGAGTCCAAATTAGCTTCGCTCATCACACATTTCAGTAGAAGCTTGCTTTTCTTATATTACAATATTAATTTAGTTTCTTCACATTCTGGCATTGAAATTTTCCAAAATTCAATAATAAGGGTAGTGGTCACATATTTTTTCTAGACATTAAAAAGAGTATTCTTGGTCTCGTCCTCTCGGTGATGTATCTTGTATTTTTCGAACACTTCCACCAATCAGCTAGCGTCACACCCTAACTTATGGAGAACCATTTTTTCACTAGAAATGTTTACTGAAGAGTACATAGAGATATATTGAAATTATTCTTAAATCTTTTATTACATGGAAATTATTCAGAATATAACCAAACTTCAGAGAATCAATTTTTGAAAGATATGTGGTATTCAAACCATGTTACCTATTTTTACAAAACAACAAAAAAAATCCCTTGCATCCCATGAATGAGATATGGGCTTTCCGTATTAAGTGAGGATACACGAATTCTATTTTTAGACTCACCCAAAGAGACCTACATTTTAACGACGATTCCGAGCGTCACAGTTTACATGACATGTTAATTACTCGACTGCTCGAAGTGAGTAGTAGTAGTGTGCACTAACCATCGCGCCACGGTCGGTCACTATTTTGACATATTTTTAAATTTAAAATGGGATAGTTTTTATTCTAACTTATTCTACAATGGAAAATTCAAAAGCTGTCTGTGATTACACTTTTGGCAGAAGTCGAAAGTGTAGTTTGAATCATACAGAGGAGGTGATTGATTAAATTGCAATATAATATATCAAAATGATCAAAATGATTTTCTTTACAAATCATTTGTTTTAAATTATAAAGGCTTTTCACAGTCAAAATAAATATTTTAAGAAAAAAGTCCAACGTTTTTCAGAAATTATGTAAAATTATTATTAGCGTTAATAATTAATGTTAACGTGAAATAAATTTATTTTACCGTATTATTTTAGTATAAATAATTTGATTTGATATATAAAGTGTTTTTTTTTAATATTCAAATAGTCCATGAAGCATTTATAAGCAATATAATCCATCTGTCGAGTGCGAAAATATAAATCGGAACGTCAACGCGTATGCCGAAAATGAAAGTAGAATCATAATCTGTATTTCAGTCATCCTACCTGTCACTTATATAGTGAAATATAAAACATGGTTAAAGATATTGAAGGCTTTATTTAGCATGATCAGAATGATCCGATTTAGGCCAACTATGTCCGTTTTATTCGATAACTTGCTGACATTTTGAAAATAATTCCATTCCACCAGGGAGATCATTCGCCATAGACACGAACATCTGATAGTCACTTATAATATAATATAATGTATGTATATAATATAATGTATAAGATGTATATGAACTTTTTAACCAGACTCCAGGAGCTTGCAAGTCACTATCGATGTGTGCTGTTTCCTGTTCCTTGTTGGCAGCAGTACAAGTTCGAATTAAGAGTTTTACTGTAGGGGAATAGCTCATAGTAGTTGATTTCCTGCCAATCCCACCAAACACGCAGCAAAACCTTCCTGGCGTGCCCACCGCGATTCTACCACGACCGCCTTCGCTTAATGTCTTAAATGACCAACTTTTCATCACATCATCAGCTATTCGAAGATGGAAATTCGACCCATGAAGTTTTTTGCTTTAACTCGTGTTAAAGCAAGGGGTTTCAAACGGTTTGGTTTTGCAATGTTCAGCTCATAGGGAATCGAAAGATATTGCGTTCATGATGGACGGAGTAAACAATTTCCATTATCCTATCGACAATTTGACTTCCAGAGCGTTTTCTACCTTAGACTTCAAAATTACCGGAACGGAATTGATGACACCGCGCGTGTTTGGCATGATGGCAGGACCATGATGTTTCAATTAAGAAAAACTGTACAATATTGTGAGAGCCTTGATGGCTCTATTTTGGACGCGCTCCTAAAATTCGTTACATCTGAGAGAGTCTTGTAATTCATCTTGCTGATGGCTGTTTGCTGGGTGTTATATATCCGCACTTCCTCTTAGATCTCGGCCTCATTTCCAAAACGCAAGGTGGAGCTCATTGTTAGTTTATTAGTCGGTGAATTAATTTAAATCAACTTTGTTCATTAACGCTTTTGTACCTTTTAAATTATTATGTGTTTCGTTGGAATATTATCTCAATTATGTTAAATTGGGCAACAGCTCATTACTAATGTGTACAGATTATTATCGGAACGTGAACTGTGAGATGTCGTTGTATTGAACGTTACGACGCAACCAGATTCTGATCATCCAAGATTGTAATGCTCTAACAGTGATTGGATTATCATCGAAAGAAAATTAAAACCTACATGTAAAGAAATTTAACTTTGCAAATAATTACGGGGAAATTTTAAAGAAAAATTATAAAAAGGCAAACAAGAAAGTTTCCTGAGGCATCAGTCATCCATGAAGCTCCAAAAGCGGCATTAGTGAAGAATTTGCAGAACATGTGAAAGCGAAATTTTCATTGGAAAGTTCATCTGAAAGCTACAATGCGCTTGTGTTTGCTTTTGAAGTAAGATCTGAAGCTGATCTTACAATGCGCATGGTAAAAGACAAAATATTACAAGAAAGCGATAGGTGAATGTGTGACAATATGCAAGAGTAAATGCTGAAAAGAGTTTAAAAGAAAGAACCTATCTGAAATGTTTTGTCTCCAAAAAGCAAGGACATTTTAAGAAAAGATTCATCAAATAAAAGTAACTCTGGTTTGGTTTGTGGACTCGGACCACAAACCATTCTGGCCCAAATAAGTATCCCGGAAGCACCAGATGTAACGTTAGCCAACTTAGACAGCACAATTCAAAACGTTACCCCTTTTGTTCTAGATGGAAGGTACGATTTTATTTAATGAAAGAAATTTACAGAATATGCAATACAATAGAGGTGTAGAATTTTGTTGGGCTGATAGGCGCTATAAAACTTGCTTGGTCTATTAGTGTCAAACATCTTTAAACAAATCTCGGAAGATTATCGTACCATATATTGTGCATATGTATAGCCAATCACACAATCATAATGGTAATACATTAACAACCTAGTACATTTTGTTATTAATAAAAACACCGCAAACTTTAAATATAAAATTAAATAATAGATTTTTCTTAGACAATAGTAGACCAGCTTCTGAATGGCGACTGCACTTTTCATGGCAAATATTAAGCTGCATCATGGCCGATACCATAGTCCGCATCGAAAAAAATCCTTTCTTCCTACAGTTTACTAACTTTTAAAATATGTCCGACACCTCAGCGCCCTATTAAGTGTCTGCCCTCTAATACCAAAATACGCGTGATTCTTGACATATCTGCACCTGATGAAGATTTCTTTTGACAGCTGTTTATAACTCACAGCAGTATGTTGCTTGCCCCCGTCGTTTCTAGAGGACAAGAGTAAGTTTTCGAGATTTTACAAATCTTGCTCATAAAGCTATTAATTTCGAAAAGGCTAATCAAAGTCTGTGTTCACAAAGGGTGAATAAAAATTGTTATTTCGCAGGAAGAACACCTATAATTTGGCCTTGGGATTTTTTTATATTCATAACATCAGATTTACTGTTATATAAATATAATAATGAATTCAACGAACAAACGATGTAAACCGATTCACGTATAATTATGACATCTTAATCCAGAATGGCAAGAATGGCATAGTTTAACGTTTTAAAGAAGAAATTGTAATCTGGTTTAAATCAATCTTTCTGACAAAAAAAATTGTCTTTTTGTTTTTTAATTGAATACCCCAAACGGTCCTTTACTTCCGATGGATCATCGTATCGTAGATACAACGTATTCGTATACACAATTCCGGATTTTCGTATATTTCTTAAGTTTGAGCTCCTTTGAATTAATCCCGCACCGTTTTACATCAGAATGCTGCTAAGGCTAAATAAGTACCCCTTGGAAAGCCTGGTGTAACATTAATTACCATGGACAACACATTATAAAACATTACCCATTCTATTCTAGGAGAAAGATTTGAAGACGATTTGATAAAAAAAATACATTTTGAAGAAATCCAAGACGATCCGGGATCATTATGAAAATATCATGATCCAGTCGGTCCAAAATTTGTGTAAATTACATCAGTTTGTTTCCTTTCAACCCAGAAATACATGATTTGCAAATTCGAGAAGATTTTGACAAATCTACTTTATTTCGATAAATAAGAAACGTGAAAGTTCTCAGTAACAAGTTTTTCCATTAATTTTGGTATATTAATAAGTCTAGTTTTTCTTTCGTAGTTCAAAACGTATGTAGTGGAACGATAAACGATTCATTCTAAAGAATTAATATCTATGGCACCATATGCCTCTACTTTAATTGAATACTCAAGGGAGATAAAAACTCAAAAACGTTATTTATGTCATAGCTTAGACCATTTGAAATGGAAGTACCCTTAATAAGATTACGGTACTGTAATGTACACCGAGTATCCTGATTTACAGTTCTACACGCTGTTTTGAGGAAATCTGTTATCATTAAATCACATTTTAGGCGAGAAAGATTTAGATAAACCATTGTTAGTGATAACATAAAATCCATCGACTTAGTTAAACACATTGATGATCAGTCAATTTCAATTATTCAATTTCAGATAGTTAATTCGTTTGAAACAAATTCCAATAACAGGCTTCATAACCTTAGAATAATCACTGATATCAATTTCAACTATCATCCTAGAAGTAGAGTGACGCCTGTCGTCAGACATTAAATGGGATTGAACTAATAGTATTTAATGAACTAGTCATATAATATATGAAAATATTAGAGATATTTTTCAGAGTTATACCGAAACTAGACACAAGCGCGTAAGTTATATAGGAAAATATATCCTAAGAGTAGTGAAAACTTTAGTTATTTAAAATCATCAGGTATTCCTATGAGATAGCCATGTTCCAAACGATTCACCCTGTTCCCAATTTTGGAGGAAGTCGAATTCAACTTACCACAAATCTTTACACCAATAAACTCTATATTCTCCTTACTGATTAAATCAACTATGTTCACAACGACCTTACTACGGATTGAAATTAGGAAAATGAGGTTCAAACCTGGAGTTTGTTGTCAGTCCGATTTGGTACCCAGGAAAAAATAAGAATGTAGTGAACATCCATTTAAATGACGACAGAATGTGGGCATTAACAGTCGCATTATAGCATGTTTTGGTGGGGTGGAGCCCACAATCTGGTCAGATCTAAACAGACGTTACTAGACGTAAAACCCAAAACATGTGGTCGAAGGCAACTCGTTCATTCAATTCATTCAACGGCACATTGTTTATAAATAAGTTTGTAAACAAATCGTTAGAGACTGTTACCGTTACTTTGATAATTGTTGCTATAGAGCAACGGATCATTTTGAAACAGTTTGCGGTATCTTATATACAAAGTTTTTGACTTTGTAAACAAGTCACTTACAGCGTCGCTTAGTGTATACAGTGGTGAGTACAGTACGCATTTATTTGGTGTAGTGAAGTTTTTGGGTATATACGGCGTCAGGACGGAGCTTCTGGTACGTCCAGCAAGCGGCGGCAGTGTGATAATAGTAGCTGTGAGGAGGTAAGTGCAATCAGTTATGTAGGTGTCCGCTAAGGAAGCATCATAGAAGGTGAAGCCAACTGGAGTCCAGAGGGTAGCGGCGGGAAAGTCGGTCATGGTTCCCTTACCCGGGGGTTACACTTTCAACAAATCGCTTGCAACCTCCAACACACTCATATTTTTTCACTAATACACTCACACATTTTCTAGTTGAACGCCGGTTGCTTACGATTTTTCCTTTCAACAACTGTTTCAACGAATGGTTCAACAAAACAGCTGATTGCGATAAATCGTGTGGTTTGTTTGTAAAATAAAGCGCGGTTTTTTGTGAAACTTAAAAATTGTTTGGCTTATCTCAAAGTATAATTTTATAAAATGAATAAGCAAGCAGATTTATTGCATTTTATAGAGTTTTATAGAAGCCGTGAAGCGTTGTGGAATATGAATTCGCCAATATACAGGCGAAATAATTTAAAAGTGAAGGCTTATGACGATATTGCGGCCGAATGCAAAATGCAAAATTAACGCCGATGTTACTTTTTTAATTACTTTCCTTGCCGACGACATCTTCACAAATAAAGTTGTTCAACCGGTTGCGGGTTGCCTACGTCACAGCTGTCGATTTTGTCGAATTCTGACAAGTAGTATATGTAAAAGACGCTTCAACAAAAGTTGAAAGTGTAACCGCGGCGTTAGAAGATTTAGCGAACCCGGCGACGATAAAGAAGCCCTAAGAGTCTGAAGCGTTAGGCTCTTGACGGCGATTGGATGGGCCCGCCGAATGTTTTCTGGGCCGACGGAGCGGTAAGGTATGGACTTGGCATTGCTGAGGGAAATTCTGGATTACTCGGCGGAGTTCAACGCCTGCGGTAGTTCGTGCCCCGGTTGTGCGTTCGTCATTCGCTGCAACAGTTACGAAGCGCGAGTTAATAACGACCAATACCATAATCAATACCCATAAAATATGAGATAAGTAAAAGACCCAAACCTAAACAAACACAAATAATAAACTGCAGGATCTTTCAAACAGTAATCACTGTTATCACAGTCTCGCTCTAATGATAAGAAAATTACATACTAGGTTTTATATGCAGTCTAGACAATTAGTTATAAACACATTACTGATAATATTCATGTTAGTCCTTAATGAAGAAAGAACATAGTTTAAGATAAGACTTAAACCAAGATATCATTAAGAAATATTTTCTATAAATAGATAATAAGTAAACCATTTGAACTCACTTTTTGAAAATATATTGAATAAAGAATAGCACGATGTTTGCTGCAAAAAAATATATATTTTTTTTACTCCTTCTTAAAGAAAAGAAGTTTAACTCGCGCTAAGACTTGGTTCTTTGCTGGCCACGTCCATCAGATTCAGACGGCCAAGGATGTGGTTAAAAAGGTAGTGAATGAAGTGGGGCCCACTTCGTCGGAGTGGGTCGACCAGATCTAGGCGGTCCGGCGGGTGGTGGAATCGTCTTACGAACCTCATGGATAGCGGAGCGCGCAAAAATAGCCGGGAATAAGAAATTCGATGAGGCAATCCTGACAGTTACGGTAAATGAGAAGTTGGGTCCGCCGGTCATTATCCAAAGGGTGAACTGAAAGATTACTCCTGACTTGTTCATGAATAACCTCTTTGAGAAAAACGTCAAGGATAATATGACCCAAGAGGCTTTCAATGCTGATTCCCGGCTCGAAAATCGTCCATTTGATCTGACCAAGACGCAAAGCGTCTACAACGACTGATTTTCAGTACGTGCGCGGGAGATGGAATTGCCTTTCGTTCAACCGCTTAAGGAAGGAATATCGGCCTAAGAAAGATGTCTGTTTCCGCTGCGGTCAGCATGGGCCAAGGATTTCTCCAACTTATTCTCATGCCATAACTGTGCTTTTCGGGGGAGCCTACGAATCATCATATAATGTCTGACGACTGTCCGCTGTCCGACATTTTTCCATCATAGCGACATGTCTGCGGAAGTTAATTTGTGATCGTAGCTGCAGTATCGCTCTTGTACAGGAGCCCCATGCGTCCCATCAGAGGATGCGTAGGTTATTTGCATTGTACGGATTTTTATCTGATGCAAGATTTAACGTTACAACGTTAACGTCCGTTGTCAATAAATTTGTGTAAATCTGTTGGACGCAATTTCGGTCTTCTAGCTAGCTTGTATTACAATGTTAGCCTTCACTTTTATGGATACGGTGTTTTCGCTTACTAGTGGTAAACCTACAACCTTCGGTTTGAACGCGGATGCATCGTCCCCGATGTGGTTTAGTAAGGCAGCCGGCGCTACGTCCGGCTATCAGAATCAGTCTCGGGATGAGGTGGTAAGCGAATCGAGTGAACTGTATACTTTTGATAGCGGTCATGGGGTTAGTGTTACTTTAGATACGACGGTTGCGAATAGCTCGGCCATAACGTGTATTCAGAGTGAATGGCAGGTCAGCCCATTCGTGAGTGGCCATAACTACATTGGATTCATACGCGTGAAGATAGATTCGGAATCTAACAAGCAAAGCCAAAAACCGACTGTATTTGCCGACCTCTGGTATTGAGTTAACAGAGCTGTGTTAACACATTAATTTTCGGGACTATAAATAAAATTAATATTTTTTCACGAAGTGGGGCAACATATTTTAATCAAAACGCCAATAATAGGAGAAAATACTTTACACTGTAAGCATCACGTGCGTAAAGATATATTCGGAATCTAACTAGCAAAGCAAAAAACCGATTGTATTTGCCGACCTCTGTTATTGAGCTAACAGAGCTCTGTTAATGTATTAATTTTGGGGATTATAAATAAAGGTAATATTTTTTCACAAAGTGGGCCAATATATTTTAATCAAAAGGCCAATAATGAGAGAAAATACTTTACACTGTAAGCATACAAACTTACACCGTCGGATAGATCTTAGTCCATAGCTTTTAAAACAGAGATCCCTATGTTTCAGAACTTGAGATACTTTGATTTTATTTTCCACATAGTAAAAAAAATTTTGGACCACTGCGCAAAAATTCCGACATCTGCGTCAATCAAAATTATACCGTTGGATAAATCTTAGTTCATAGCTTCTGAAACAGTGGTCTATATATTTCAGAAGTATTTCAGAACTTGAGATTCTTTGATTTTATTTTCCCCCTAGTAAACAAAATTTTGGCCCAGTGATTTATCCATTTTTCATTATTCATTTTTTTCATTATCCATTTTTTTAATCAAATTCTTTTAGCACATTAAACTACACTTTACAGTCGATTAATGGATTTTCTGTACCCGCAAAATACAACAATTTATTCAGCTAAATTTAAGCAATCGCAAGTAAAACTTTAAAATAGGAAAGAATAGTGGGTACAGACGTAAAAATTAAAAAAAAAAAAAAATTAACCAAGACTATAATGATTTGAAACAGGAAACAGACATATTTCGTTTTTAATTACGTTACGTATGTGTATATGTCAGTTAAAATGAATAATATGAAACGAACTGAAAAAGGAACAGACATTTAACGGTAGTTCAAATAATGATATTTTTTCTTCAAAACTGATTATATTTTTTATTGAATTTTCTCTCATCTAATTGAGACTAACAATAAATTTAAAAATCTTAAATCTAATAAACAAATATAAACAGGTTATATTTAAATAGTTGGGCCTCAAAAATATGTAACTTGTACTCAATTATCTGATGGGGGAGAAACAAAATGTTTAAATTTTTTTAATGGGCTATTGGTGGGTGATATTTTTAACTTAAGTCTATACTTGTAATAGCAGAGCGATCAGATCTTTAAGTCGAGAAGATTGATCCAGTGCAAGGCATCGCTCCAGAGGATTTACGTGGTTTTGCAGTTTTTCAACATAATTCGTCCTTCTTTTCTTGAATTCTGTTTTTACCATTGGAATTAGTAAGTCTCTATGTATTCTTTCATTTTGTATGTACCATGGGGCTCCTGCAATACTTCTTAGGATTTTAGATTGACATCTTTGAAGGATCTCAATGTTTGATGCACTTACATTTCCATACAATTGCAGACCATAAGACCATATTGGTTTGATGACTTGGAGGACTTTGTGTTTCAAGCTTAGTGGGGAACGACTGTTTATTAACCAGTGCAAATCTGCGGCTTTTATCTTTATTTGTTTTACTTTGCCTAAATGTGTTTGCGCCAAGTCAGCCTTTTAATTCCAAGATATGTTGCATCGTTAGCCTGAGGAACTTGCACACCGTTCAGTGAGATCGATTGCGAAGGGCTTCTGTTCAGTGTGA
Organism: Philornis downsi; assembly: GCA_019455685.1. Classification (NCBI taxonomy): domain Eukaryota; kingdom Metazoa; phylum Arthropoda; class Insecta; order Diptera; family Muscidae; genus Philornis; species Philornis downsi. The sequence continues at coordinate 434,297 of JAHXMU010000634.1, forward strand.
AAGTTACGTGTCGGCATTTTTCTTCATTCACCTTAATACGCCGTTGTGCCAACCAATCTGCTATCTCTCTCAGGTGTTGTTCTAACTGGCTGACAGCTACTACAACGTCTTTGTTCCTGCTGAGGATTGCTGTATCAGCTGCAAACGTAGAAGTTATCACCCCATTTCCTGTTGGGATATCTGACATGTAAAGCACATACAAAAAAGGTCCTAGAACGCTTCCTTGGGGAACTCCAGTGCATATTGGAAAGTCAACGGTTGTAAACGACTTATATTTCACACTGAAGACTCTATTAGTAATGTATGATTCCAAGACTGCATGTATATTTGTGGGCAACTAACATCTGAATTTAAATAGTAAACCGGCATGCCAAACTTTGTCAAACGCTTGTGCTACATCTAAAAATAAGCATGAGCAGTATTCGCGACGCTCAAAGACCGACCTTATTTCATTTGTTATTCGATTTACTTGTTCAATTGTTCCGTGTTTTTCTCTAAATCCAAATTGGTGGCGCAGAATGAGATTGTATTCTTCTAGGTAGGATGTTAATTTTAATAAAATAACTATTTCGAAGAGCTTAGAAAAGCAGGGAAGTAAACTAATAGGCCTATAGGAGGAAGCTAGAGTAGGGTTCTTTCCGGTCTTAGGGATCATGATAATTAACGATTTTCTCCAATCATTAGGGTAATATCTAATATTTATTATAGCGTTAAACAGATTGCTGATAAAGTGTACAGCGGAGGATGACAATTTTTAGCATGATTGGTGTTATGTGACCGTGCCCCGGTGATTTTTTACACGCTAGTTTGTATTTCATTATGCTGGCAACGTCACTTGGTGTTGCTGAAAATGTCTATTGAGTGTGAGTTTATAGTTTGCACGGAAGGCAAGAGTTTATACTTGCTGGGTTAGGTTGAAAAACAAAGCTTAAGCGCCGAGCAAATACCATGGCTTTTTGTTCATCGCTTCGTGCCCACTCACCATTATTATTTCTAAGTGGGGTTTCCAGTACAGTAGGAGTTTTGATGTTCTTACTCGCTTTCCAGAGCGATGTTTTTTTATTATTGTTGGGAGACAGATTGGTGACGAATTGAAACCTTAGATGTTGTTTTTCTTTATTTAAAGCAGGTTTAAGCTTTTTTCATCTTCTTTTAACCTCGATAACCTGTTGCGCTGCCATTCTCTTTAAAGCCTTCTTTTTACAATTACAAGAGCCTCAATTTCGTGGTTAGTAATGAACTCTCTTACTCCATTTCCACCCTCCTCGGGCGGTGTTGAGTTAACCGCGTCAGTGCTAAGTATGTTATTTAAAGTAGTGACAGCATCATTGATGTGACCTATAGTGTTTACTTCATACTCTGTGTGAATGTGGGTGCTTATGTACTTTTTGTATTTAAGCCAGTTAGTTACATTTGATGTAAGACTTTGGGGAATCTCAAGGATCTTGGGCTCATGGAATAGTCGAAACAAAACTGGTGAGTGATCCGATGAAAGATCGGTCATAACAGCAGCCGAAATAAATTCTCTATAAATATTTTTAGTTACCCCAAAGTCAATACGATCGGGAATTTTATTGAGATCTGTTGGTCAATATGTGGGCTTTCTTGGTGACGCAATATCAAGATTGTTCTGTTTATCTATATATATAAAAATAAGTCGCTGAATGTGTTGCTAAGCGCAAAACTCGAGAACGGTTGAACCGATTTGGCTCATTTTTTTTCCAGTTATTCGTAATTGCCAGGAGTAGGTTTTTACGAAAGAAAATTTTGGAAAACCCTCCGGAAAAGTCGGGAAATTGGAAAAATCGAAAACTGATTTTTTCGCCACCTCCATCTACCGGCGGTGGTGGCATCATTTGAACTGGGATTTTTTTCGTAAAAACATTGGTGGTGAAATAGCAAATAGGTTTCTGTCCCAACTAAATGTAATTTAAATTCACCAAAAACAGGCATATACTTTGTTGGGAGTTTCAGATTACCGAAGGTTTTATTTGAAGTGATAGATGGCGTTGGAGATGAGATTTTTGCAATTAATTTTTTTACCACATTAACATTTTGAAGGCAAAACAACGTTTGCCGGGTCAGCTAGTTTATTATAACTTTATAGAGTTGTTTTCCTTTCGGGTTATTAGTTCGCGATCCCCAAAAAGTGTGTCTAGCGTTGTAGTCCCCCGCTACTATAAATTCCTCCTAAATTCTCCTAAGGTGTTGAAAAAATCTAAAAACTGTGCTTCTGTGAGAGAAAATCTTGGAGGGCTGTATACTGCAGATAAGGTCAGGCTTTTCGCACATGTTTAAACACATATCGACGTTGCCTGCAAATAAGTTTGTTCAAATGAACCAGCGAAATGATATTTGAGCCTTCTCCTAACTAATATTCCAGTTCCACCATGTGCTTTACCGTCAGAGTGGTTGGTTTTATAGAACAAAAACCCTGGTATGGTGAAATTGTTTTTGTTTGTAAGATGAGTCTCCGATAGTAGCATTACGTCAATATCTTCACGATTTAAAAGTTTGGATAGTTAAATTTTATGTTGGCTTACGCCGTTTGCATTCCAAGCACAAATTTTTAGACCGCTCATATTTGGCGATCAAAGCAGTCATCATTTGGGTTTGGATTTCCAGGAATCTGTCAATAATTTGTTGCATTTGCATTTGCGCTTGCACAAACTCAGTCATTTGGTTGTTTAAATTTGCAATAAGTGCTTCCAATTTGCTATTTTTGTGGTCGAATTAGACTCTGTGGTGGAACTACTGGTTTTGATTTCAATAAATCGGCGTAAGAAGTTCCGGGTTCGCGTAACTAGAACTCGGTGCTTTTGTAGTTAGAGGGAAAGGTTCGGACAAAATGGGATTTGTGGGCCTACGTAAAGATTTCCTCTGGGCAGCTAATTTCTCTTTTAACTCTTTGTAAACAACACACCCTCTATAGTTAGCCGTGTGATTTTGTTGGCAATTGCTACATTTTATTGAGTTTGGATCATTAAGACCTTTTTTATTGCACACCGAGCTATGATGAAGTTCGCCACAAATTACATGTTAACAATAAAAACATTTTATTGTTATGTAAGTCAGAGTTAACACCGAAATCATTCAACTTTAGGATTATTAATAAAAGTCAGCAAATCATCAGTTCCATGAATGACGATGACCCAATTGTGCAATTGTGCAAACTACGGACGCCGATTCCATATAGACGGAATATCAACATATCAGTGACACCTGCAACAGCATTCTGGGAATAGTCAAAATATCTGCTAATTAAACAATAAATGATAAGTACCAAAGGTATCATTAAGTAAAGATTGAAAATGTAAAATTAGTTGTATATTTGGAATTTATTCAACTGAATAAAGTTTTAATTTTTTACACAATAAACCATGTAAATGTTTAACTGGCGCCCAACGTAAAAGTCGCTGCCAAAAGTACCCGAATTGGCTACAATAGCAGCAATACTACAAAGCACCCCATAGGCTGCAACACTACAAGACACCCCATTGGCTGCAGCACTACAAGGCACCCCATTGGCTGCAACACTACAAGGTACCCCATAGGCTGCAACACTACAAGACACCTCATAGGCTGCCATACCACAAAAAGCGGAAGGATCAACAGGACTTCGAGTATATTAAAATTCAAAGAAAGAAATCTAAGAATGTGAAATTTTAATTGCATAAAAGTAAAAATTACAAGTACACACGTATAAAAAAGAAAAAGGAAAAACAATTATAGCGTAAAACTCCTATTACGACTCCTATGGAACCCTCTAATAGAGAAAACAATTTTTTTAGTGTAAAACTCCTATTACGATTCCTACGGGACCCTCTAATAGAGAGAAAGAACAAAATTTTATAGTGTAAAACTCCTATTACGGTTCCTACGGGGCCCTTTAATAGAGAGCAAATTAGTTATAAGTTGATAAAATTAATTTTTGTTCAAAACAAAAAAACTGAATAAAAGCAAATGAGAATACAAATTAAAACCTAAACAATATCTTGAAATCGTTCAAAACAAAAAACTGAATAAAAACAAGTGAGAATATAAACTAAATCTTGGTTCCAAAAAATATCTTAAATGTCAAATCCAAATAACCCTGTAAGACCACCGGTCCTTAATATCCCTAATCCTCCAAACCCAGAAGTATTTAATCTTGCAAATATGGAAGAAACCATAGCAAGAATCAACAGTGGCAATTTGCAATTAGACAATATCTAAATCCAAACTGACATAGCTGGTGTAGACCAAGTAATAGAGGAAAGATATAGAAATAACCTCGGGAACTTAGATAAAGTTCCTGACGTTGTTAGAAGCCTGAGAGAATTCTCTGGTAATCCTTCGGAATTTAGCTCTTGGAAGAAAAGTGTATATAGGATTTTGAAATTATACGATTCGTTAAAGGGAACTCCTAAATATTTCGGAATATTAATTACAATCAGGAATAAAATAGTAGGGAACGCTGACGCCGCTCTGGAATCCTACAATACCCCGTTAAACTGGGATTGTATTTCCAGATGCTTAACGCTTCACTACGCCGACAAACGTGACCTTACAACTCTAGAGTATCAGATGACGACACTAATTCAGGATAATAACAAGACTCAAGATTTTTACCAGGAAGTTTATTCGCATTTGCCTCTTATTATGAACAAATTATCTTATCTTGATATAAGCCGCGAGTCTCTCGATACCCTCACGCAAACCTACAGAGACAAAGCATTAGACACTTTCATTCGTGGTCTAAGAGGCAACATGTCCATCCATCTTGGAATGAAAGAGCCCACAGATCTTCCACAAGCACTTCAACTGTGCCTTAAGATGGAAAATCAATTCACTAGGGCCCAATTCGCAAGCTCGCATAGCCAGTCGGATAAAATAAATAAACAAAATTTCAAGTCAAATCCCCAAACTGCAAACTGCCGTGGAAATAATCAGCAGACGTTTTATCCACAATTGGCATACATGCCACAACTACCTGCGAATATGCAGCAATCAGGTCCAAGATATTTTCAAAATAATCATAATCAATTACCTCGAAACCAATACTATCCTAATGCATACATGCAACGCTCAAGACCAGTTGCGCTAAAACCGCAACCTCGTGTAGAATCAATGGATCTAGATGCATCAATGAAATCTAAAACTGTGAATTACATAAATAGACCGCCTCAAAATGATAAGTTTTACGGAAAAAGGCCAACTGACCAATCAGACCAACCACGTAGGCCACAAAAATTTTAAAAGAACTTTCATCTGAACACGGAAAATAGCGACAATCCCAATACCCCATGCCACGAGTTCAGTCTAGAAGATTACGGAGACGAGGAGAGATTGCCACCTTTAGATGAATACGTACGAAATCAATACGATGTTTTCGATAAGGACGAACAGTTGGAAACTCAGGAGTTCGTTGATGTTCATTTTTCAGGTTGACAAACTTGTCTCCACCTTATTTCCAATGTAGGACGAGTACCGGATAAATTTTAAAAATTCTTGTAGACATTGGTTCCAATAAAAACTCTATCCAACCTTCATTGGTAAAGGACCCATTACCAAACGAAAATCCTTTTCTTGTTAATTCGGTCGGAGGAAAGACCAAAATAAAGGAACATATATTTATTATCACCGTTAAAATTTATTACCAACGTTAAAATCGTTTCATGGTATACTAAGTAATGATAGTCTAAAAGAACTAAATACTATTATTCATACTGCTAAAAATTTTATGATTGTGGACAACAGACTTAAAATCAAATTGAGACAAAAACTTCTCAATCGATAAATAATATTAACATCAGAAATGACCACATTACAGACATTCAAAAAGGGAACCTAAACGAAATTATTTCAAAATATAAGAACTTATTTAATGACCCAAATGAGAAATTTGCAAATACTACAGCGGTAGTTGCAGAAATTAATACAAGGAATAAAAATCCTGTATATTCTCGTTACTGTCCATATCCCATGCATCTAAAAGATGCATCATTAGACCTTCTAGATCTCCTTACAATTCACCTACCTGGATCGTTCCTACGAAGTCCGATGCGTCAGGAGGAAAAAAAATTAGAATGGTGATAGACTACCGCAAATTAAGTGAAAAGACCATTCCGGACAAATATCCAATTCCGGAGATAAATGATGTACTCCCACAACTAGGTAAAAATCTATGGTTTTCGGTGCTGGACCTAAAAAGTGGTTTTGACCAAATTCCATTAAAGGAAAGTGACAGAGAAAAGACAGCATTTTCTGTCAATAATGGTAAATACGAGTTTACCAGACTACCTTTTAGGTTAAAAAACACCCCTTCCATTTTCCAAAGGACATTAGATGACATTTTACGGGAGCACATAGGAAAGATTTTCTTCGTGTATATGGACGACATAATTATTTTTTCTAAAGATGTGGAAACACACTTCCAGAATATTGGAACTATTTGCAGGACGTTAGAACTTGCGAATATGAGGGTTCAACTCGACAAATGCGAGTTTCTAAGGAAAGAAGTTGAATTCTTAGGCTATAATATCCGAAAATGGAATAAAAACTGACCCTAAAACAGTCGAAACTATCAAAAATTTTCCTCAGCCAAAAACCTTAAAAGATTTAAGATCCTTTTTGGGGCTCTCAAATTTCTACAGACGCTTTATCAGGGATTATGCAAAAATTGCTAAACCCCTGACAACGCTTTTGAGAGGGGAGGCAGGCCGTATATCTAAGCAAACCTTAAGGAAGACGAATATTGATCTCGATGAAGAAGCAATTGATGCTTTTAACAAATTGAGGATAATTCTAATTTCTGATGAAGTAATGTTGGCTTACCCAGATTTTAAGAGGGAATTTAACCTCACAACAGACGCTTCCAACTACGCCATGGGCGCAGTTTTGTCCCAGGACGACAGACCAATTGTTTTTCTATCAAAAACACTCAGCAAAGCCGGGGTGCATTATGCAATAAATGAGAAAGAAGTGCTTGCAATAGTATGGGCATTAAAAAAATTACTTGTACGGGTCGACAACTCTGAAAATGTACACAGATCATCTCCCACTAACTTATGCAATGAATAGCAAAAACGATCATTTCAAACTGAAAAGATGGAAAGCGTTTCTAGAGAATTTTAATTATGAATTAAAGTACAAGCCCGGTAGCACAAACGTAGTAGCCGATATCTTGCCACGACCTCCTAAGGAGGAACTTCAAATAAATTCCATGACAGCTACCCAACACAGCGATGAAAGTTCATCACAGAACTTAATCCAATACACTGATGCTCCTATTAATGCTTTTAAAAATCAGATTATAATATCTTCTGATACAGACATACCGGATTACAAATTTGAAATAGTTTTTCCTACGAACCATCGACACACTATTAATGATCCAAATCCTTCTACGGAAAGTCTTACGAAAATTCTGAAAAAATACCTGAATCCATCCGTGACAAATTGTGTGAAAACTGAAAATAACATCTTAGGAAAACTGCAAGAAGTCTTTCAAAATCACTTTTCGCGGTATAAGTTGAAATATTCAGGAGTTATGGTGGAATATTTAAAAAATGAAGACGATCAAGAAAACGAAATTATAAAAGAACATAACAGAGCTCATGGGAACAGTGTGGAAAACAGAATTCAAATATTGTCAAAATTTTACTTTCCTCAAATGCATTCTAAAATCAAGAAAATTACCAAGTTATGTAAAATTTGCAAGGAAAATAAGTATGATCGACACCCGAATAAAACATTGATACAAGAAACACATATTCCGAAATATCCTGGGCAAATAATTCATCTGGACATATACATAACAGAGAAAAGGGTTATATTGACTGCCATTGACAAATTTTCAAAATATGCCCAGGCGAGAATATTAAAATCCAGAGCGACCGAAGACGTTAAAGAACCAATTAGAGAAATACTTATTGTTTTCGGCATACCCGAAATAGTTGTCATAGACAACGAAAAATCCTTTAGTTCATCATCAGTTGTCTTCATGATGGGAAATCAGTACAATGTGAAAATATTCAAAATTCGACCCTACAGCAATAGCGTTAATGGACAGATAGAAAAATTTCATTCTACACTATCAGAAATTATGCGCTGTTTAAAAACAGCAAATTTGCATAACACCTTCTCTGAACTTTTGCATAGGTCTATCTACGAATATAACAACTCCATCCATTCTACAATACAGTGAAAGCCTGTAGAAACATTCTTTGGAAGAAGAATTAGCTAATCCACATGAAATATTAAAAGAAAGGGATTAAGTAATACACAGGTTGGCCGAAAAGCAGAAAGATGTAAATTATCATAACCAGAAAAAAACTCCACTTAAACATTACGAGGTAGGGCAGAAGATTTACGTTAAGGAAAATAAGAGACTAGGGACAAAACTTAGTAAAACATATAAAGAAGAAATTGTTAAGGAAAATTGCAATACAACATTAATTACTGAATCAGGGAAGACTATTCACAAAAATAATATCAGGAACTAAGAGAATATTCAATTTATATTTACAGGATACTAATCACACTTACTTCAGCAACAGAAGTTAATATACTGGACTACACAAATTCCCAAATAGTTGCAATAAACGTAGGACTCGCCAAATTACAGACAGACACCTTTAAATTAGTACATGTCATAGAAACCGACAAATACCAAACATTTATTAACACCATGCGGCAGACAATATATCAAAACATTAGCCAAACCCATCCCATTTATCCCTTCCTAATACATAAAATCACAGAAATACAAGATCATCTGGATAGACTGAAACCAAGAGTAAAAAGGTCCCTAAATTTTATCGCTTAAGCTTGAAAATGGTTTGCTGGAAACCCTGACCAAGACGATTTCGAGATCTTGACAAAAAAAACTAATCAGATATTGGAAAATAACAACAATCAGGTTATAATAAATAGATTATCCATTGAAAAAATGAGCGAGATAAATAGAGTAACAAATGAAATTGTCAAACACATACACTATAATCATACATCTGAAGAAAACATTGTTACAAAATTAAAATATAAGCTGGAAATATTGACAGAGGACATTGTAAACATACAATTCGTTCATTCATTCTGTCTTTAAATGAAATAAATATCGTAAAACATATTATAAACCAAGATGGTATACCATTTGTAAATATAGAAGAAGTTTTCGAATTTGCAGAAGTGAAAATAGCTTCCAATAATAACTCTCTCATTTACATTATAAGCATACCAACAACTGATAACATTCCATGTAATAAATTGTTGATTAAGCCAGTGAAAACTGGAAAATACGTGAAAAAAATTGTATACAAAAATTTATTAAATTGTAATAATACTATTCTCGGTATAAAGAAATCTTGTAAAGCATATAATAATATCACTATCTGTAATAATAATAATTTGGAAAATTTACGTTATGACTCATGTATAATTAATTTAATAAGAAGCAAACCCTCAAATTATACAAAAACGAATAACTGACACATTCCTACAGTTGAAGAAATATCGCCTGGAACAATCCTCCTTAACCAGTTCAGCGGACCCATAGCAAGTCAAGCAAACAATCAATTCCATGAATGACGATGACTCAATTGTGCAATTGTGCAAACTACGGACGCCGATTCCCCATAGACGGAATATCAACATGTCAGTGACACCTGCAACAGCATTCTGGGAATAGTCGAAATATCTGCTAATTAAGCAATAAATAATAAGTACCAAAGGTATCATTAAGTAAAGATTGAAAATGTAAAATTAGTTGTATTTTGGATTCAACTCAATAAAGTTTTATTTTTTTACACAATAAACCGTGTAAATGTTTAACTTACAGTTCGATTTGGTGTGGCCGTATTCTTGACAATTTGTACACTGTACATTGCAGTTGCGCTTATGAGGCTCATCGACCGATATTTTCCTATTTATTAAGAATTGAAGTTTGTAAGTATGTTGGGTGAACTAAATTTTTTTTAAGCTTCACTCCATCAGAAAAAATTTGTACCTTAAACATCGGCTGTGGCACTTTATTCTTGTTGAGTATGTTTATCACCGCCTTGGCATCGTAACCTTCATCAATAAGTGCACTTTTAATTTCACTAGTTTCAACGCCTGGTTATATTCTTTGCAACACTACTGTAATACCCCTGCTGTTTTTTAGTTGGTATGTATAATACTTCCGTTTCCTTCACCAATTGTTATCCTTATGTGAGCGACAAGAGCATTTGAATTACGCTCACGTAAATAAATCGGTGGTGGTTTTTGTTCCTTTCGCGTTTGCGATGCAGTGCTAACTTGTTTGTCATCATTCAAGGTGGCTAGAGGAGCAAATCTATTACTGCCCGATAAAGACGGTATGCCTTGTACATTATCTGGCTTTTTTGTTATTGACCCAGCCGTGCTGTTTTTCTCAGGGCTTAATTTTCTCTTTGTGATGTTAAGATACCTCTACCTTCTTTCATTTGCTGTTCAATTGCTTGGTTAGATTTGGTGTTGCTGCTGCCGGCTTTCAGTATCAGTGCATTCGAGTTGTGACTGCTTACAGCGGAGTTTGTTGTTGTTTTCATGATGCTCCTATTATCTCTCAACTCGCTGTTTGTTAAGGGTTGTTGTTGTTGTGCGTTTCTAACATCAGTGATGTTAGATATTGAGAGCGGCGATCGGCGATTGTTTTCACTGTTATTGCTTGTTAAGGGTTGTTCTTGTTGTATATTTCTAACATTGGAGTTTGAGAGCGACGAAGGCAGTTGTTTGTCTGGAGAGCGAGAAAGTGTCATACCCTCTGATGTTGTGTTTTTTGTACTGCGTGGGTTACTGTTTCTGTTCACTTTGTTATTATTTAGCTAGGTCCAACGTACGATTTTGTTTATGGATATGTATTAATATTGTATTGTTATTGTAAAATTCTTGTTTATATTTCAAGCAGTCTGTCAAAATTTCTGTTATTCGCGGAGCAGAAAAGATCGACTGATTATGTGAATCATATAATTTTTAAAGAAAAACAAAAATTTCCAACTTTGGGATTTGAACCCGGATTTCCAAGAACGTTTCATCTTTAACACACTGGGATTACATTACGATGTTTATAAAACAGTTGGTTTAACCATATGCACAGTATTCACGCGGGAACAATTGAAGCAACAAACCCTTTTTATTACATGATCCCAAGGATCCGTTCCTCTCTATTGGTCACATATTACTTTCATTAAGGCACAGTGTGTCAAAATGTTTGTACTAAAAGAGAAACAATCGAAGAATCTCAGTTTTTGAAATCTGAAAATTATTTTTAGATTATATTTAGATTTAGATCAGTGAAGTTTCCCAGAAAAAATGTGTTGACAGTGGCAAATAGAACTGCGACAGTTCTCTATTTCCTAATATACAATGCGTTTTCAAACCCAAAATGGAGAAGTCGGAAACATTATATTGAGTAATGGTCTAATTTTATGAAATTCAGAGAGAGTGAGAGAGAGATAGAGAAATAAATGTTCCCTATGTTATGTTTGTACAGCTCCTTTTCTAAAATGTTGATATTTTGGAACATGTATATAAAATTTGGCTGTTTGCAGCTTCCGTTGATTCTTTGGGGCAGGAGCTAGCACATCCATCTAACAAACGGACTGTCCCGAGTTCGAGCCGCACCAAATTTATTTTTCATAAAAATGTTTATTTATAATTTATATATTAAATCGTTTTGCAATCTATTAATGATTTTTCGTTCCAACGAAATACTTACATATGTACGTTTTCTACCAACCTACAGAGGCAGCTGAACTCAAGCAAATTATATGTAAAAGTTAAAAAAAAATAGTTACAGGCAAATAAATTTACTCATAGCTTTTGGCCACCAAATGCATGTCAACCACAAATAATATATGTATCTCATTAATCATTAATATTCTTTCTTGCACATCAGTCAGGTATTTTTGTGTTTCGGGACATATCCCCATATATGCGGCGTTTCACTGATTTAACGAAACAAGCTCCTTCGGGATTTGAACACGGGTACTCCAAAAATTTCACTCAAGACAACAGCTGATGATATGTTTTATTACAATACATGTATTAAAGAAAATGACTTTAACAACGGTAGATCCAACGGTTTAAATTTGAATGTCTGTCTGATTGTATAAGTTTGATTGACGCAAGTGTTGGAATTTTTGGACAGCGCACAGTGATTCCGCCAGAACATGCTAGCGAGACAAAACTCATGACACAATTTCCACGACCAACTGATCACGACTTGTTAAAAACATCTCGCAGGTAAGAAATTTTAAAAATTAATACGTTTATTACTCTTTTAAGATATCTTATCAAGTGGGCAAAGTAGCTTTACAAGAGGGGTAATTTTCATTTACAAATCAGTTGCATTTTATGCACACTTGTGACAACATATTTTAAAATTGATGGAAAAGTGAAACGGGTTTTTTTGTGATGGAATATTGTGATCAAGGTATGTACTTATTATGATTTATTTTTTTTTAATAAAAACATATATAATTATAGAGTAATATCGATTTGTAAGTGCATAGATAAATCTAGCAAATTTTACATTAAGTGTAAACTTTAAAGAGTAGCAACTCTTTTTATCCACATGCAAATAATATACATGCAAAGATTCATATATGTTATAGACCACGAAATGGCCCGAAAGTAAAATTATTTAATTTTTTTCAGAGCAAGACGTGACTGTAACGAAAATTGAGTTTTTGAAGAATGGTTAAAACATGACAAAACTGAGCGAAATAATGGAATTTTTTACTATATAAGTAAAAAGTTCAATATGTCTGACATTTCAGATGATTCTCTGAAAAAACTCAAAATTAAAATATTAAGCCTTTCAGCAAAATTCAATGAAAAGTGGATTTCCCTATAGTGTAACAAAGAAACATTTCAAAAAAAAAAAAAAAAAAAAAAAAAAAAAAAAAAAAAAAAAAAAGATTGGTCAGAAGGATCCGGACTTGAAGTAAAGATGTATGCCAACCAGCCGAATATATGTCCTTCAACATCATCAGCGGCTTTCACCGTAGGGCGACCCAGGAAAAACTCATCAATAAAAACAAAAAGACGGAGAGTGAAAGACCTTTTGGAATCGCGAAGTGCTAGTGAACTCGTTACAGCGGCTGAGCTAGCTACTCGAAAACGTGGGAATCGAAGTGTAGCGAAACAGATTCATAACGTCAGCGCCAATGAAACTAGAGAAAGGAATAAGTGCTCTGATCAAAGTCGGCAGTTAACACCAGACGAGGCTTTAGTTTATTATGTTGACTCGAAATTAACTTCTCATTCGTATAAACAAACAAGAAAGTGGTCAATAAAAGCGAGGCATCAAGTGTTTCCATCGTTTTATAGTTTGGGGATAGGGATAGTTGTCCTTCTGATGAATATATTTGTGACTGAATCTCGAGCTGGAATTAAACTTCAGGCGATTTTGGATAAAACGGCAGAACGATTAGTTGAAATTCAGACGGAAGTCATTAGAAGTGTATTACCTCGCTCATATTATACATTGGTAAACAATTGGGGCTGTGATAGGAGTTCGGGACATAGCACGTATAAGCAGAAATTTGATAACACTAACGCTACAGACGAATTTTAGTTCGTATACTCATTTGTCCCTTCAGAATTGATTGATGGTGAGGCTGTGATCTGGTAAAATCCAAAAAATCCAACCCAGGAGAAACTTCTAACATTTTAGATGAAATAAGTCAGCTTCATTCAACATTATGTAACGTTGGTGAATCTCAAATCTTTGTTAAATACGATTTGTTGCTGACAATGACTGATGGCAAAGTGTGCAATGCCCTAACAGACACAACTTCAACACTCAACTCATTGTAGATAAACCAAAATCTGGGTATGGTAATACAAATGATGGAAACACAGCACGTAGATTTTTTGCAAAAGCTGAATTGAGCAGCGAAATTACAGGTTTAGACGTAAACCTTATTCGTAGATTTCATGTAATTTTAAGAACTTTGTTGTCGGGATATGATATAAATTATATAGAATTCGAAAAGTTTTGTGCTGATACTAGAAAACTATACACTGATCTTTATTCGTGGTATTCCATGCCTGTTACTGTGCATAAAATTCTTGTGCACAGTGCGGAACTTATAAAGAACTTTTTTCTTCCCATTGGACAACTGTCCGAAGAAGCCCAGGAGGCAAGAAATAAAGACTGTCGTACATTCAGTGAACGGCGCACCAGGAAGCGGTCACGTATTGCCACAAATACAGATCTTTTGGGAATGCTTTTAATTGCGTCTGATCCTGTTATCAACTCGTGTAGAGAATTACCGCTAAGAAACTTTACTTCTTTGTCATCGGAAATTCTGCAATTAATTACCCCACCTTCATTACCATCCGAAACACCATCAGTAAGTCATCATTACGAATTAAATGAGGAGGATTATTTACTCTCTGAATGGGAGAGTAGTGATGACGACTCATCTGATGCCGATTAGCAGGTCTAAATATTTTGTATTGTAGCCATTTTTCTGATTTTATTTTGTATTGCAGTTGCTTTTAATTCATGTGTTAGTATATGAGTTATGTAATATTAGTTATATTTCTTTTGCTCGTACATCATGTACTTATGAAGTTTACTTTACTTGTAAGTAATTGATATTGTATGACTTTATTTGAAAAGATATAATATTATATTAATTATTTATTATATATTAACATAATAAATAATATTTTGAAAATTAATAAATGTGGGTACTATCATTATAAATTGAATTTTAAACGACAAAAAAAAATTCTCTCCATTAATTTCTAAATAACTCCAAAACGGTAAAAGATGGAATAAAGTAATATTCAATCGACTTTAATAAAATTTTATTATGCATTTACTAATGTTTTATTTATAAAAACCTGACAAGTCGTTATAGTTAAATATGTCTGCGTAGCTGACTAATTTAAAAGGAAAATTTTAGCCACGCCCATAAAAAAAAACAACGCGGTAAATTTTTTCTTAAAATAGCTTAATTTGCCTGGAGTACACATAAACAATTGAAATAGGTAAAAAAATAATTTTGTCCCGCTAACTTGTACTAGTCGAAACACTGTGCAGCGGGCCAAAATTTTGTTTACTAAGGAGAAAATAAAATTGAAGAATCTCAAGTTTTGAAATTCTTCTGAAATATATGGACCACTGTTTCAGAAGCTATGTGCTGAGATCTAGCCAATGGTATAAGTTTTATTGAAGCAGGTGCTAGCAGTCAGTCACATCAAGCAAATATATCGGTACTTAACTTACGTTTTAACTTCGTTGTTTTACACTAGTTTTACATGGAGAAGGTGGATGCTTACAGTCTGAAGTATTTTCTTCCATTATTGGTGTTTTGATTAAAATATATTATGTCACTTCATGCAAAAATCTTACCTTTATTTATAATCCCCAAAATTAATGCGTCGACACAGCTCTGTTAGCTCAATAACAGAGGTCGGCAAACACAGTTGGTTTTTGGCTTTGCTAGTTAGTTTCTGAATCTATCTTCAAGCACATATTGGAGTTATAATCGCTTATGGACGGATTGAAAGTAGCAGCTTAGGTAGTAGCGCACCAGGAACGTTAACTGGAATACATATAGGTCACACATTGCAGCTGCGGCTACCGATATGCCGTTAGAAGTCCTTAATTGTATGGATAAGCAGGTATTAACAATTATTGTGACTGTTCACCACATCAACGAAAGTGTTCTTTCTAGGAGTGGTCGAAGAATAAGATGGTGGGCACGGGATTTAAGTTGGAAAAGGAGAGAAGTTCGGTGCCTAAAGAAACGTTTCCAACGAGGTAGATGGGCAGATATCACTGACTTGGTCCGTTTCAGGTCTTTGCGCATAACCGAATTTAACGAATATAAGCAAATGCTTATAAGCGTTAGAGTCAGAATGTCCTGAGTTTGCTACTCAGCATAAATGATGCCTGAAGACATCTGTATTGCATCTGTGATAGAAAGGCTAGTTTTGTGAACATCCCAGGAATAAAGGTCGCTGATGCCATTCTGACTTCCGTGGCACATTGCATCCAAGCTGAGGGAGTTCTTTTCAAGGTCTGAGACTTCGGTCCCCTCACCTTCGAAAGTGGTATCTAGTACACCAAAAAGAACCGAGATCATCGAAAGTATGGCGTTTGTTAGATAGCGGAAATCACCGAATCCACTGAGAACTATGTTCTTGGCATTTTCGTTCACCTTAATTCGATTACCTGAAGTGGGTCAACTTTGTTATTGCAATTAACACGGTGGAACTCGCCATTGTTCTATTTGTTCTCTATTCATATGGAATCTCATGATGGATCCGTGTTTGCGGTAGCTAAGTGATCAATGCAAAATTTGCACGCATTTTGATGACCTACTTAACATGGTTGAGGGTCCCGTCCTATGTTGGAATAGATTTTGGCCAAGATGACAATAGTCGGGCAATGGTCGGAACATGTCAGCGTAGGGCAGATTGTCTCGGAAACCGCTGGTTCGCCTGACTGATGAATCTTTGCTCAGGTGCGTCACTGAGGTAAAGTACTTGGGCGCTGATATGGGAGAACGGATGAACTATTTGCCTAATTTGGATAGGTTTTGAGTGAAGCCTATCACCGTTGTTGGCTAGCTGAGACATGTGTTTACGGTTG
The DNA here is from genome assembly GCA_019455685.1 of Philornis downsi. Classification (NCBI taxonomy): domain Eukaryota; kingdom Metazoa; phylum Arthropoda; class Insecta; order Diptera; family Muscidae; genus Philornis; species Philornis downsi. Next base: position 450,915 of record JAHXMU010000634.1, read on the forward strand.
AAGAGTGTTCGTATCGTTTATCGGGGAATGTTTATTGCTAAGGCAACTTATGCGTCTAGTATGTGGTACGAGTTGGTGAAATCTGCATTCGAGTATTGTAAGTCCCCCTCTTGTCAGAGAGTGGTATCGACAGATGCCTTTTATGTACTGATGGGTACTGCCCCGCAGGACTTTGTTGTGATTCGTCATGCTGTGGACTTCAAGACCAGGAAAAGGTATGCACTGGTGGCCCATTGAGAGGGCAGAGTTTGAGTAGAACTGAGCTTAGGATACTTTTGGACAAATATGTTTTGTTGAGATGGCAAACTCTTTGGAACGTCGGAACGTATGTGCGACTTTTATGTTTTTGCCAAATGTTAGGTATGTTGGAAGAAACTTTCATCTTGGTTTCAACCTTTGTCTTGGTATGCCGTTTACATAAGAGAGCGCTGTCCGATCGCATCATTCAATGGCGGTGCATCAGTCGAAGACAGGCGGCATGTTTTGTGTGAATGTTCCTTACGCGCAGATATAGTCAACATTATGCTTTCTACCCCAAGTGTGTTGGATGGAGCAACGTGTTTGCTTGACGTAAGGTTACTACGACGTAGTTATGAGTGAGTCTGTCGGTCTTTTCAAGGCAGCCTGACCTGGTTAGGGCTGATTCAACTATCTATGACGGTAGCTGCTGCTCGTTTTCAGGGGTACCAATTGCTGGACCGCAAGGGGTTCAAACTGGTAGTAGCTCTGCTACTTGGTCTAACAAGAGACTTTTTTTGATACGGGGGGTGACAGGGATTCACACATGCAACGGTCGGCTGCAGGTCAACCAATCCCGTGAAATAAGGTGCATAAATCACAATTTGGTAGCAGATTGTTACACAGCTAATCCCGTCAGTGATTTCAGCCGGTAACGTGGGGACCAGGTGCCAGGTATAACCAAGGTGCCAGGTATAACCAATTTGGTATCTTCTGGCTGGAGGAAAGTGCCTACAGTTGCAGTAGCTTGCTCCCAGGTAGTTCAAGTTTGCTTGGCTACCCCAGGGGAGTGCTGGCAATCGCATCGTAAAATGCCTAGTTTGATTAGCACACCATGGCTAAAGTCATCACGGTGAGACTCGCGTAATATAACCGTAGACTCCGTCGAAGGCGACTTTAGAATTGACGAAAAGTATGTATCAGTCGATCTATTTCTCCAGGATTTGCCAAAGTGAGAACGTCTGGTCAGTTGTTGAATTAAAAGGTTTAAAACCACACTGATAACTCCCAATTAGGTCGGCTAGAATAGGCCTTAATATTTCACACATCACACTCGACAGCAGCTTATAAGGGATGAGAAAAATGCTAATTACCCGATAGTTGGTACATACAGTGGGATCGCCTTTTTCGAACACGTGTTTAGCACCTGTTTATCCATGCTCTCAACTTATCGCCTTCGGTCGCATCGGCTCTAGTTTTTCACACCCAAGTACGGTATGGTTGCCATAGTATGCATAACATGCTGCCACTGCATGTCAGGAACATCAGGATTATGGCGTTTTGTTGTAGCTTTGATGGAGTATGCTATGATTATTTCTCGGGCATACAGCTTAGATTTGTCTAGCTTTCTTTGTGCTTGGTTAAGGATGTTTTTCGCACTGCTTAATCTCATGCGTATCTTAGCTGCAACCAGGTGTTGATCAGGGTCTATGTTAGCAACACGAGTCATATTTTAATCAAGTCTTTCGCCTATTACTGCGTGATGAATCTGGTTCCTCGTGTCATGATCAGGAGAAAGCTATGTTGCATTGTAGATGTCTTTACGCAGGAATCTGGTTCTATCTACTACCATATTATACGCCGCAGCGAAAGAAACCAGTCTGAATCCGTTTTCAGGGGCGTTGCTATGTAAACTGAATTTACTTACTATTGAAATAACAATATCTTCCTCTTCCTACTTTGGCATAAAAATCTTCCAGAACAATTTTAATATCATTGCAAAGATAGCATTCTAACTATTCTTCTGGACACTCGTATAATATATCTTTACCTCCTCGTCTCTGCCTTTCATTGAAGTATCTGCGTAGACCAGCATGATAAAAAAATATTTCGCATTGATGCGAAAAGGTCTAAGCAGCGAAACAAGGTATCTAAACCCCATACCCACAACAAATCCACATCCAAATTCATAGTTTTCTGCATGGCAGCTGTCATTGTCAGCAGTCAGTTTTTACGTAAAGAATGGGAATATTCCAGCTGCGTTCCCTAAATAGTGGTCCTTATGGCGTTTGCGGGATCGTCAACATTTGAGAGGATCCTTTTCTTTATTTTCTTTCGCGATCCCATGATGAGTGGCTTAACAGGCCACTGCATACAATCCTAATGTTGGGCTGCCAGTGACTGCTGAGTGTGGGATGAGTTGTCCTGCTGAGTTTCAGTAACACATATTACTGACCTAGGACGCATCGGCATTGGTAGGGCCTTTAGGTTTGCACGCTTTTTCTGGTCGTTATTCAGTGGTTGGAAAAGATCCGCAAATGATGAGCCTGGCGACAATGCAAACATTCACTTTGCATTGAGCACCACCGCTTCTGTTTCTTCGCAATGTTTTGGCTACGTTCCATTCTACTTATAACGTATTTTTTTATGGGCAGACTAGCTTTAAATTTCATTGGGACTCTAGCTTCGTTCTTGTTTTGGCGAGAAGGCATTTACCATATATGACGCTATCAAATTCTGAGCCACAGTTTAACTCTTTCTTATTAAGTTTCCCTCAGACGATTATCTGACTCAATGATGGCTTGATATGAGAAGCATCATTAATCGTCTTCCTAGAGTAGCGGAACCAAGACGATCTCAGTGTCGTAGTTACTTTTGATTTATAACGGCGCAGAGTGCCTGGTCATTCTCGATATTACTTGGGAAATTTCTTGGTCCGAGGCCACGTTAACAGTGTCAGTGTCTTATTGTGGCTCAATCCCGTCGGCACTCTGTTATGTCAATGCTTCCTGGAGATACCGATCCACCTAACAGAAACCGTTTTGAGCTGTTGCCTTTGGGCAAGACTTGCTTTGGTTCGAAAAAGGGCGGCTAGTCCATAATGTCGCGCTACATCATAAATTAGTTAATCCACGTGCGTTTTGTTGGAAACTTAACTTTTTAATAAAAATTCATGATTAGAAATTACATCCAAACGTCTTAATATCAGTCATGAAGTTCTTTATTTCTATCCCTCTTCCCTATATACGAATATCGTATCTGCAATCAAATAACGTTATTGATGCATATGAAATTGCGTCCTAAACCTAGATGATCGAAAAGGATCTTTGCAATTTTTTCTAATTTAAAAAGAAGATTGGAGGGGAATGTTCGCCAAATAGAGGAACAAATTCTAGATTGTATTAATTTGCCTAATATCTTGATGTTTATGTAACTTGAAGTAAATTGATATTTCGATATATCTTATGAACTATTGGTGGAACATATTGGACGTCCATGTGATATAAGGATGTGTTATGTGTCATTAAAGTTGGCATTAAAAGAGTAATTTGATGCAGAAATAACCAAATTATTCATAGCTTATTAGCGCAGTTTCCAAATGCTATAATTTCACCCAAGCAGCACTCGGCTTTTTCAATAACAGCGTCTTTCGATTTTATTAGAATATGTAACTAACAAACAATGAATTGGGAGGGAAAACGCCTTGTGGCTAAACAAGGTGGTGGCAGAACGGTCCAGACGGGCATGGATCACTGTTACCATTACTATTGAGCAAAAATCAAACCCGGCCCGTGGGAACAGGAAAAACTGACTAAAAACGGTATCTCTGGACAAACAACTGTGGAGGACAGAGCCAGCTACAACGGAATTGCTATTTTGAGCGTCGATGATGTACCTAGTACAACGGAAAATGCAAGACCACCAAATGTGAAACATCCACCTTTTAATTTGCGTGAGGCTACCTCTGGCGCTCTTGTCGGTAGTATTGCTATTGGTGGTATTGATATGTCCATATTGTTTTACTACGATGGGGAAACATTTCTGAAACGAAAATTCAGTCTTCTGACGTTAATAGCTTTAGAAAAATTACGGATTTCTTGAACTAGGTAACAAAAACTTGTATACATTGATAGTTGTTTTAAAGCGGATCGAGAGCAGCGTCGACCCAAATGACATCAAGTAGGCTCATCAAGAACAGGGGTTTGGAGTCCGTTCCGCAATGAACATATTCAATAAAAGTAATAAAGTTCCCCAACCTATGATCAATATTGAACTGTAGTCAGATGCACACAAGATGAAGAAAAACGGTGTGCACCCAATTTACAATATGAGATATCTACTATATAGAAAGACATCTGTTGAGGAGCCCATCAAACAGTGCGCGGCAGTTCAATGCCAGAACTACCAGGAATACGGTCACACAAAATCTTACTGCAAATCATCCACAATTTGTGTTGTCTATGGTGACTTACACCTGTCTTCGGCGTATAGTCAGATCACAGGCCAAAAAGAAACCTTATAACTGCGGCCAGAATCACAATGGTGTTCTGACTAGAACAAGGATATTAGCCGAAACGAGCTTAGAATTATCATCCGACCATGGATGGCAAAGGAAATTAAAGGGCCTGTAAGACCAACTTGTTCCAGAACGAAATGGCTTTCGTGTACGAAATACATAAGTAGTCACATCAATGCGAAATGAGGCGGCTATTAATAACACTCAATTAGAACTATGAACCACCCTGGCTGCCTACCACGTCACACCTCTCGAGGCATCAAAGAGATCATCCGAACGCATGTACACTAATTCAGAAGTTTGGCCAAACGCAAAACCTAGATTTCGAGCGGCAATTACTAAATTAAGGTATATTCTGCAAAAAAAACCGATGTACGGAACACCTGTAATTATGTCAAGGACTTATACCACACTGGCAGTACTTTATGGACGGCTCTGCGAAATGCCAGTTCTCCAGTGAGGACCGATTTTCCACTTCGAAAGGAAAATTGAGACTGGGCTATATCTGACGAGGAAAATGCAACGGTTTTTGCCGAGCATTTCGCCCAAACGACCAATTGAATAACTTTCTCCCTGATGATCGAAACGCCACATAGACTGCCGTGGTTAACCTACATAAAGATGCAGCCGACATTCAGGAACAGAAACCATCAGCCGAATAAGGCACCGAGTATGGACTCAACTACACCGAAAATGCTCTTACAATTTACCTTTATTGAATTAGAACACCTCGTGAAAATATTCACTACTATTATTGACATAGGACATTTCCCACCAGCATAGTAATATTCGGTGATTACACATCAATAAGGCTACTTTCGCATATTTCCAAGCTATTCAAAAAAAAATCATTCTGCTCAAGATTAAATCTTTCCTCTCCGTTAATAATACAATTCCCTATCATCAGTTTGGATTTAGGGAATGCCGCAATACAACAGTACAGGTCAATCAATTAACTAATGCTATAAGGCATTCATTTGAACAAAGGGAATATAAATGCTCCTCTACTATACCTTATTTTTACAGGTGGCATTACGATTGATCCTAGAGTCCTTACATTAACTTTTGCAGATGATACTGTATTAGTATGTAATCACAAGGACCGAATCCAGGCAGAAAATATCCTCCAAGGCCACTTCAAACTCATTGAGATATGGCTCATCGACTGGAGCATAGGAGTAAACAAAAGTAAATGAAAAGTGACATTAACACTAAACCACAAAAAATGCCTAACTCTCAGGCTCAACAATATTGTCATTGTCTAGCTGGGCATCCTAATAGTTTTAAGTATTTAAATGAATTGTTACCCTTAAGTGCAACCCTAAATATAAAAAAAGAAGAATACGTCACTTGTAATCAAGACGTCAAGCTAACCCGAAGGTAAAATATACCCCCTAAGTCTATAATAGAATTTATATAAAAAAAAACGAAAAATCTAATTTTGTTTTTATTTCTCAACCCGATTGGATAATTATTTTATTTGCCCCCACACCCAAACATTTGGTCCTTCGAGCCGGATACCTGAGCCACCCGCAAAAGAGTAAATAATTATCCAAACAATTCTCTTTTAGATACGAATATCTGTTTGGCATTTTCCCCTGCCCCCGATTACATCTCATAATAAACATCATTACAGCAACCAAAACCCAGAGGTAAGTCGTTTGATTTTTGTTGTGATATTGTTTACGAACAATAATAAAGAAAAAATGCATGAACACAATTCAATAGTGATAATCGCGAGTGATTTTCTCTCTAAAAAACCACCACCATCTACCCGAGTTTTTCTGTTATTGTCATTTCGCGTCTCCGTTTTCGATCCCCACACCGCGCAACCACATCGTTTTCAGCGACGGTAACACAAAACAAAATATTTTGTGTTCCCCTCATTCCCTTCATATACAATTGTTATTGTAATTCGCTTTGCGTCGTAGCTTTCATTTGTCCCTACATTGCACAGCTACTCCGCTTACAGCGACGATAACAAAACACAAAAAATCTTGTGTTCCCCCCGCTCCCTTCTTAAACTATCGTTATCCACACTTTGTCTGCTGCGCAGTGCGTGTGTGTACGTATGAGTGAACCGCTGATCGCTAGTGGTCATTGCGCACTTTGCTAACTCTCCCTGTCTCTGTGCACAGTGGGCCCGAACGGAACAAAAATTGGTCAAAAATATTTTGTTCCTTTATGTTGTGGGAAATTAATTTTTTTTTGGAAATTTAACCAAATTAAAGCGGAAATCCAAAATTAATGCGACATTTTAAAATTTTTGTGGTTTTATAGAGAAAATCTTATTGGTATCGAACTAAAACCCGTTTCGACCAATAAATAACTTGGATTATCTGGATTGTATGTTTTTGCACTCTGTATCGTCTACTAATACGTAGTTTTTTTTATAGCACAGAGGTATCGGTAAAGCAAAATTTTCCTCAAATTTTGCCCGTAAAATAATACAAATTTATTATTAAAATTTGAAAATTGTTTTTCCATTTTTTTTGTGGGATTTATATATTTTAATTGGTTTCTCCGAAATCATAATTTATATTTACCTGAAAATAGTAGTCGTTTCGACCCCAATTTTCTCATTTTTACCGACCTTAAAATAAATATGGCTGAACTTAGAGCTTTAATTAGAAGCGGTGATCGGTTGACCGATCTAGAGCAATTGTTCACATCAGTGCCTGAAGATGAGCACACTACTCATTCTCTTGGAGTTCACAGGCAAGAGTTTATCAGGCATTGGGAAGCTTTCCGTGATTGTTACGAAGATATTTGTGACCACGCGGACCCGTCAGAAATTTCTATTGAGGTAATAAAACCGAAATATATTTCGGCATATAAATCATATGTCCGGGGACTGGCATTCATTGATGCGTTCATAGAGAAATTGAATTCTAAAAAGAAATCAGCCTCAATCCCAATTAATCTTCCCCCATGTGAAACAGAAACTTTCTCGGGAGATTACAAAACATGGCCCACTTTCAGAGATATGTTCTCTGCCCTATGCAAGGATAACGACCACATTAGTAATATCCAGAAAATGTATTACTTAATGCATAAAACAGAAGGCGAAGCACGTGATATTATAAAAACGTGCCCCATGACAAATGATGGTTTTGCGATGGCATGGCAGAATCTGATAGATCGTTACGAGAATAAAAGGGTTCTCGTAAACGCCCAGTTAAAGACACTTTTCAATCTTGCCATTGTCGATAAAGAATCTGGTCCCACTATAAGGCGATTGCAGCGAACTATCAATCACTGCATAATCAATTTATCATTATTGGGAATTGAGACAAAGAACTGGGATGTAATTTTCGTGTTTATCTGTTCTACACGACTACCTGAAGTCCCCCTCGGACTTTGGGAGCAATCCTAGGGGACCAGCTCCAATTTACCTACTTGGGAAAATATGGACAAATTTCTGACCTCAAGATATCAAACGCTGGAGTCTGTTTACGATATCAGAAGAGCGCATAAACCGAATCCGCCTTCGAATACCGGTCATGTTAGGAAAAATTCAAATGCTAAGAATCGAACGGAAGATCGTAGAAAATTTAAAAGTTTTGCTACTACGGTTCCCGTTGATAACACTCAGCGAAATACAGTCCCATCTAATACTTCCCAGCAGAAATGTCCCTTATGTTCCGAACCCCATCCACTTAGATTATGTACAGAATTTCTACAAATGTCTGTCGAAAATCGTATAAATACGGTGAAAAGGCTTAAATGCTGCACAAATTGTTTAGCATCATCTTACACATTCAGTACATGTAAGAGCTCAAATGTTTGCTATCATTGTAAACAGAAGCATCACTCGTTGCTTCAACGTACGGGATCTTCGCAACAACCCGGTCGAAATCCCAGCGAGCTCACTGGAAATTCTCAAAATATGGGAATTCCAGCCCGTTCAGACGCTGTTGATCAACCTACGACATCAGCGGCTGCCCGTTCAATGCAGACATTTGCAACGCAGTTGAAAATGTCGTCATACTCCACGGTCCTTTTGGGAACAACCGTTGTTGAAGTATGTTACCACGGTGTGAGATGTTCAGCTAGAGCCTTAATAGATCCTGCTTCTTAGGCCACATTTATATCGAAAAAACTACAGAAGAAACTTGATTGCCTCTTTTCACAGCCCCTACAGCAGATATTGTCGGACTTAACGGTGCGATAGCCGCAAAATCGACTAAAATCTGCAATTTATCGATAGGGTCTCTTATTGATCTGAGTTTTGAGATATCCACTGATGCCTATGTAGTAGAAAAGTTGACTGGTCGTCTTCCTACATATTCAGTGGCCCAATTGGTAAATTCTGATTTACCAAAAGTCACGTCAAGTGACCTAAAGTGTTCCCATATGGACTTATTGCTAGGCGGCGACGTATATTCGAAAATTATGCTTGCCGGCTTCCAGAAACATCCGAGTGGTGACCTCATTGCTCAAAAAACGACGTTTGGCTGGATTTTAACAGGCAAAATCTCTCAACCCAGGCCATTACAATCGGTGGTCTCATATTACAACCACTTGGAGCTGAACGATCAACTCTTACGATTTTGGGAGATTGACGTGCCGAAGCCACACATAGTTTCTAAGGAAGATAAATTATGCGAAGAGTTGTATCGTCGTACAACATATCGCAACGAAGATGGCAGATTTGTCGTATCACTGCCTTTTAGACGTGAATACCCCATAAATATGCAGTTAGGACTGTCCCGAATCGGATTCATTTCGCTATTTCTGCGAAATGAATCCCGTTTACTTAAAAACCCCGATCTTAAAGACCAGTACGATGGAGTACTGAAGGACTATTTTACTCTGGGTCATATGACCAGACTGAGTACTAGCGATACTCAGAATCAGATTTCGTCGTATTATCTTCCTCACCACGCTGTATTCAAACCGGACAGCGCCACCACCAAGCTTCGTGTGGTGTTTAACGCCTCTAGCCCCTCGTCAAATGGCGTAAGCCTTAACCGGCCCCGTTGTGCCAGCCGATTTAACGGTACTAATCCTTAGATGGAGATTTTTCCGGTATGTGTTCAATGCGGATATTGAAAAAATGTATCGAAAAATACTTGTTAATCCCGTACAAACCCCCTATCAGAGAATAGTTTACCGCGATCATCCAGATGATGATATTCAGGATTTTGAACTGAATACGGTAACTTTTGGTGTCAACTGCGCCCTCTACTTAGCGATACGGACATTATTTCAACTTGCCGAGAATTGTGAATTTCAGTTAACATTGGCAAGTGAAATTATTAGATGTCACATGTACATCGATGATGTTTTAGCTGGTGCTCATAGCATAAATGAGGCCATTCAGAGTCGCAATCAACTTGTTGATGTGCTAGACTCTGCTGGTTTTGGCCTTCGCAAATGAACGGCTAACACTCAAACTTTATTAGAGTGTTTGCCCCCGCAATATATACATGATTCTGAATTTTTGAAAATTTCTGATGCTAGATTGCTAGATTGTTTCTTTTTCAAAGCCGTTTCGGCCCCTAATAAATCATCAGTCACCAAACGAGCCGTTTTGTCCGAAATTGCCAAATTATTTGATCCTGTCGGATGGTTGGCCCCGAAAATAATAGTCGCAAAAATTCTAATGCAACAAGTTTGGAAAGACAAAACTGGCTGGGACGAATGCTTAAAACCCATGACTCTACGCAAATGGCATGAGTTTTTAGCCGATTATAGAGGGATCGAAAGGATCGAGATCCCCCGTTGGGTTGACTACAACCCAGAAAATGAAGCTCAACTTCATGGGTTTTGTGACGCTTCTGAAAAGGCATATGCGGCCTCACTATACATTCGCATTAAAAACGCTGTCGGTGATATCACGACACATTTGCTAGCTGCAAAGACTAAAGTGGCGCCTATCAAGGTTGAAACCTTGCCTCGTTTAGAGCTTTGCGGTGCAACTCTATTGGCTAGAATGGTCGAATCTCTTCATAAAGAATTGAGAATCGACACCATTCCAACATATTATTGGACAGACTCTACAATTGTCTTGTCATGGCTTCAAAAGACCCCATGCCATAAGCCCACCTTTGTAGCGAACAGAGTCTCTCTCATAGCGGAGAGAGTCGGTACTGATAATTGGCATCATGTCGTTTCCCATGACAACCCGGCAGATATTGCGACTCGTGGCATTTTAGCACGAGATTTAATATCAAGCACACTATGGTGGAACGACCCCGCTTGGTTATGTCGTCCTCAAAACGAATGGCCTAAATCGAATTTCAAACAATGACGAATCTTGAATCTCGACCAGTTCGAGTCCATTTGCACCAGATATCCGAGACTGAGGATATCTTGACCCGCTTTTCAGATTTACCACGAGCTATGAGAGTGCTAGCTTATGTATTTTGATTTTATCATCAAGTACACCCGAAATATAAGGTCTCGCACTCGTATTCATCGTGCAATATTGAACAAAATGAGATAAATTTCGTGAAAGGCCGCTTGATAATTCTTTGCCAGCGTCGCCATTTTCCCGAATATAATATACTCGAGAACAAGGCTCGCATATCTCAAAAGAGCCCCCTTATAAACTTTAATCTTTTTCTTGACTCGAACGGATTTATGAGAGTGAATGGTAGACTGGCGCTGTCACCAACTCTGACGTACGATGAAAGATTCCCCAAAATTCTCCCCTATAATGGCAGGTTCACCAAATTGTACTTGGAATATGTCCACAAAGCGTCAGTGCACGGTGAAAACTCATTGATGTTAAGATTGATGAGATTAGAATTTTGGGTCCCTAGACTGAAGAATCTTGTAAAAACTATTATTCACAATTGCCGAGCATGTTCCCTGTACAGGAGGAAAGCCGTTGATCAAATTATGGCCGCCCTCCCTTCGGAAAGAACATCTCTTTCACGTCCATTTACATGTACAGGTGTCGATTTCGCAGGCCCCTTAAAAATAAAGTCGTATATGGGTAGAGGTTGTCGAGTCACAAAAGGATATGTTCTCGTCTTTGTTTGCTTTGCGACAAAAGCAATTCATCTTGAAGCAACTAACGATCTATCAACAGATTGCTTCGTTGCTGCCTTTTCTCGTTTCTTTTCACGAAGAGGCTGCCCCGCTAAAATGTTTTCCGATAATGGAACAGCATTCGTTGGAGCTTCCAATGTTCTTGGTCGAGACCAAGCCCATTTTTTGACTGACGTAAAGCGTCAATTAATATCTAAAGATGCCTTTCAACTTATGGAATGGCATTTTATACCCCCCGGAGCTCCGCACGTGGGAGGCCTATGGGAAGCCGGAGTCAAAGGTTCAAATCTCACCTCAAAAAGATCTCTAACACCCAGAGATTCACTTTTGAGGAATTTACTACCATGCTTGCCAGAATTGAAGCTTGCTTGAATTCTCGGCCCCTAAGTTCAATGACTGATAGTCCAAACGATTTGGCACCTTTGACTCCTGGGCATTTTCTTATAGGCTCCGCTTTGTTGTCACCACCTGAATCTGATACCTCGATCGGGTCGCTTAGTTATGTCAACAGGTGGCGAGTAGAACTGATGTCTCTTTTTTTCTTCTCTGTGTCGTGTTCGTCCTATCTCCCACACGGTAAAGAATTGCACCAGTCGGGAACGATGCCGAGAGTGTCTGGCCGAGCATCATACGATGCTACATCCCAGGCATAATGAAGGGGGCAATGGCCGTAAAACCAATTCCCGCAGCAATGATAGCCGCCCCAGCAGCAATTCCGACAACAAAAAGCGTCGCAGCCGAGGTCGGAAGAAGAACCATAGACGTGAAGTGGCCACAACCCACAACCAAGGCCACCACCAGTGTTCCTGCCAACAACAGCCTTCGACAGGGTCCTCTGCTTCGATCATCGTTATTCATGTGCATCCTAATCGTTAATGCATTGTCTTATTTGTTGAATTATATAAAATACTGAATTCTCGTCCGAAAATGTTTGTTTTTTTTTATTAATTTCTCTGGCCCAGTATAGCTTCCGCTAGCCTCTATATTGCACTCCTTGCAAGGGGGGCGGGATGTCTAGCTGGGTTTTAAGTATTTAAATGAATTGTTACCCTTAAGTGCAACCCTAAATATAAAAAAGAATACGTCACTTGTAATCAAGACGTCAAGCTAACCCGAAGGTAAAATATACCCCCGAAGTCTATAATAAAATTTATATAAAAAAAAAAAACAAAAAAACTAATTTTGTTTTCATTTCTCACCCGGTTTGGATAATTATTTTATTCGCCCCCACACCCAAACAGTCATTCCGCAGAGCTCAGAAGTTATCTACCTTGGCGTTCACCTGGACAGAAGGCTGACTTGGGGAAGACACATTGAGGCCAAAGACGCAAATGAATTTGAAAATTAGCAACATCACTGATTGCTTAATAAACACTCAGGACTTAACCTTGATAGTAAGGTGTTGATTTATACGAGAATAATTAAACCCATCTAGTTCTGTGGTGTTCAACTCTGGAGCAGTCCAAGCCGCAGCAACGTGAATAAAATTCAAAGAGTACCAGGTGTGCTGCCTGGTACATGAGAAGCTTTAACATATATACGGGCTTGAAAATACATTATGCGGAAGAAGAGATAGGAAAGACTGAGCAAAACATAGAGCCAGGATAGAACATCACTCAAATGCCCTAGTTAGAAACATTGGTAACCCTTCTGCAAATTCCAGACTCAGGAGAAGGGATCCTACAATAAAAAACTCTGTCAGGTTAGTCGTCATACAATTAGTGTTCAAAATGCAAACGACGCATAATCTGAACCATACGAGCTACTAAACCACAAGCTGCCATGAGCATTTGGTTCCTAAATAAACCCCTGCGGGTGTCAGAGGACCACGTAAACAAAAAATGCACCTAAAACCACGAGGAAAAGAAATATATTCGTCGATGACTAGATTTAAGATTCAAATACTTATTATTAGGAGTCCATAAGAGAGCGATTCAATAATACAAATAAAGTAGAAAAAACATGTAATTTTGTGTAAAACACTATTCTGACAAATCATGTGAACATGTGGTGTCGGAAGATTTTTTTAAGACACTTTATTACGTATCTTGTTTTATTCCAATGTCATTTTGGACAATAGGGGAATAATTAAGAGGAGAAATAACAAACACATAAACAATTCAAATTATCGATTACTTCATTATGTTTTTTTTCCATATGATTTAATTTCATCCAAGCAGTACTCGGCTTGCTTAATAGCAGCGTCACTTTTAGTGTTGGTGCCATTCCTCCACGCAGTGGTACAGTTGGATTTGGCCTGATCGACAAAACCTTCTCTCAAGTAAATTAGGCCTAAATTAGCTAGCAGAACACCTTCGTCCTTGTAATCCTTTACTAACTTCGCCAAATTTAATGCTTCCTCTAGGTGTAACTTTGCTTCTGCAAATTGTTCCATCTGGATTAGTACGATAAAGAGAGTTATATAAGAGATATAAATTAAGTCCGGTTAATGTAAAAAAATTAACTCGCATACCAGCATTTATTTATGACTGGAATCGATAGATGCATACTCACATTTAAACAAGCCACACTTAGGTTGTTAAGAATCGTTATGCATTCTTCATTGTCTACTCCATGCACTTTTGAGTAGCATTTGTAAGCATCGCTAAAGCACTGTTTAGCCTCCTTATATTTATCCAGTTTCATAAGAAGCTGGCCGTACCTGCATACACAAAAAGTAGTCAGAAATATACGAATTTTATGACAAAATTTTACAGAATAATGTTAAAATCTTGTGCCCAAACTAATAAATTCAATCCCAAAACCGGAAAACTGGTTAATTTCTTTAAAAAAAAACACGGTTCGGCTGAGTTTGATAAAATAGTATTTTCTTTTTTTGCGTGGACCCTGACTAGAGGTCGTATTTGCGCACTTGTGAGTAACGTAGGAGCATCGCCATTGGAAATTAGAAACGATCGCTCACACAATATCCATGAGAAATAAAAAACGGCCACACTTCCCACGGCCACTCGTAAGTATTGTGCTACTAATCCATATTAAAATTGGGAGAGATCGGTTTAGATTTAGATATAGCCTTCATATTTTGTGTCTTCAATATGAGAGTATATAGCGCTTTCTTCACGGATGGGAGAGTGGGCTACAAAAAGACGGGTTGTTTTACCAGCTGTTATCTAATGGTGAAATAACTCGATCAGTACAGGGATTTTGAATTGGCTTTATGCTCACTTGGCAAGTTTATCTTTATTTGATAATTGTCAATCTTGAATTGTCTGTGTATAGGACTTAAGCAAAGTATTTGATTCCATAGACTATTCTACATTCTTATATAAGCTTTCCACTTATTTCAATCTATCATATTTTTCATGCAAACTTGTTTTTTCTGCAATTGCCGTAGCTCCAATTCACGCCATGCTGTATCAAGCATCAATTTAAGGCCCACTTTTGTTTTTGATGAATCCCAATGACATTCGTTCCTGTGTAATGAACTCTTTGCTTAGTATTTATGACGATGATATTCAATTGTTTCTTTCTAGCTCTACATCTGCCATTAATAACTGTATATCAGATCTTGATGATCATCTTGCCATAGATTTAAAATTGACTTTCTTCTGAAATTCACTGGCCACATAGGCTGTATCTGGCCAAAAATAAATGTAATTGTAAGACATCTATATACTTTAAACGTATTTTCATTAATTCATGTAAAATATAAACTATGTATGTCGTATGTTACTTATGTCCTGCATCATTTATGGGCTAGAACTATATACTGGAACTATTCGGACCACTAGTTCTAGACTCCATGTATGCTTCCACAAAATTTTGAGACATGTTTATGGCGGTAGGTGTAGACAATTATTCAGAGTATGAAATATATTTCTTAGGCTGCACTTTTGGAAATTATTTGCAACTAAGATGCTTGTGCACATTCTTCTGTATTATTAAATTTGGTGAACCGAATTATATCGTAGATTATTTCATTTTTTGCATTCTACCAGAAATATACAAATTTGTATTGAATCTTTATACAGCTCTCTTATGAAAAAATCATTTGTCGTTCGCGTAGCGCTATTGTGGAATACTCTGCTGCGTTGAGTTGGAGAATTTCTCAGTTAGTCCTACAAGCTTTAAACCAAAGTTAATGCGATATTGTACTCTTCATGAACGCTAAGATTTTTTTTTGGTTTGTTTGAAGATTTGTTTGCTTCTTGTTTTTTCACGTTCATAATAATTGGCTATATGATTTTGTTGGTTTTCTGTTGGAAATGTGTGAATTATGGTGAGGGTTTTTTGCTAGGAAATAGATTTAAGCCATATAACTCATGTTAAACTTCAATCAATACAGTCCGATATGAGCGTCGATTGATTAATAAATGAATTGAAATCCCAATAAGGCTTAAATATTTAACTTTTTTGTAATATTTTGATATTTTCCTAAGATAATTGGATCTATTATTACCTCACCAATTGCTGCATCAACCAGATACTTTGCCAGGGATAACTGAACGTGTACTGTCATAATTCTCTATTACCACCTAGAAGCACCCCATGTCCATTAAGTGATCGCAGCGAATTTCGTTTCGATATCACCTGGGGAAACATTATGCCAGCTGGATGTATTAACTGATGTCAGTGCAATGGATGTAATAACTGACGTCATTTGACAGCGCAATCACAGGGACTGGTCCGTATACGACAGTCAGGGTGCATCTGTCCCCCTCACCAATCTCGACAATACCTTAAACTATACCAATATGTGACCCATCCCATGTGACCCCAGCTACAACAAACTCCTGTAACATCATAGTTACCATTCCCGACACAATTTCAACACCTTCGCGGCCAATGCATAGGTGTTGGGATATGAAATCATTCCGAATTATTTTGTTAAACCGCAATGACCTTAGGACTACGGTACTCTAACTAACGCACTATATGTATAAGATTAATATTATTATTATCGCTACGCAAGAGACTAATATCACGGATGATCAGGATCGTAGATGGAGGTTAGCAATTATTGTAAAACGCAACGTGAGCTTTAGACTCACGGTCCCATGTGACTCTACCGGCAACCACCCTTACCTTAAATCCATGAAAATATAACTGGTGTCCGTCGATAAGGTATACTACTTTGTTTTGCCGCCAATTTGGTAAACATTAGTCTTGACAGTTCATATTTGGCAGCTGTGAAGTAGAAACGTGGCAAATTTATTATGGAAAAATATTCGATAAACCAACGTGTTTTAAACGTTAAAACACTTTATCCAAATCAATCATCGATTACTGTAACGATGAGAAAGTTACGTGAAATTTTTGAGAGAAACAACGTGCCAACAAGACACTATTTATCGTGTAGTGAATGATTTCGAAGAAAGAGAGTCTGTAATTGATAGGGCGAAGCATGGACCGCAACGTACTGCAAGATTGACTGAAAACATTACTGCTGTTCAAGGAAGTGTTCAAAACATCAACCTCAATTCGACGCCGTGCTCAGGAGCTTGGTCTTCACACAAGAGCTTCTTCCACAAGACTATTTACGCCGCCGTACATATGCCAATAGGATGTTACAGCTCGCCTATGACAACCCCGATTTTCATGAAAAAATCGTAATGAGTGACGAGGCACATTTTCATTTGAATGGATATGTGAATAAAAAGAATAGTCGGTTCTGGACAATGGAAAACCTCCAAATTATTCATCAGTCACCTTTGCGTCCATTAAAGGTGACAGTCTGGTGTGCAATTTGGTCAGGAGGAATCATTGGAGCCTACTTCTTTGAAACTTAAAACGGCGTAACGGTAACTGTCAACAGGGAGTGATATCGTGATATGATTGAAAACTTTTTAACGCCACAACTGCATGCTTTGGGCTTGATTAACATGTGGTATCAACAAGATGGTACCACATCGAATACAGCCAGGATTATAATGGAATTACTGCGAGACCTCTTTCTACAAGTTATTTCAAGAAATGGTGATGTTTATTGGCCTCCACGGTCGCCTGATTTGACTGCTCCGGACTTCTTTTTTGTGGGAATATCTGAAAAACAAGGTTTATGCAAACAAACCAGAAACGCTTGAGCAACTCAAACAAAATATTCGTGATTAAATTAATGAAATACTGCGTAAAATGTGTGAAAAGTGCTGGCATTTGCGAGGCTAACAGAGGGGGACATTTATGATATTGTATTCCATACATAATTGCCGACATTAAATAGAACATTTATCAATATAAGGTTCATTCTCTTTCATTTAATCAAAAATTATAAACAAACAAAGTAGTATACGGACACCTAGTATATAAAATATTGGAGATGTTTAAATAACAATCATTAAAGTTTATATCCCGTCCATTAACGGCATTGGACAAGCATCAGCCCAATATTAAATTTCTTTGGAAGGTGATAGCATACAACTGTTTGTTGAGAACTGGCATTCATCATTACTTAGTGGCAACCGTGATACTCATATTGCTAACCAGATTGATGATTCGCAATTTATGGCAATTAATGAGGATCTTCCAACCAGGATAATGCGAACTACTCAAACCCTCCAGATTTTTTAACTGCCCACTCGTCTCTCCTTGACAACACATCTAGGCATGGAAATGTCCTGTTGAACTCCAGATCATATCCCCATTATCATCTTTGTTGAGAAGTCAAGCGACATAGGGGAATCGCTCGTTCTTCAACTACAAAATACCAGTTGGCATAACTTTATCCCTGCTGGTCCAACACGCAGTGACTAGAACATATAGGAAGCTATGCTATCGGCTCGCACAATCTACATTCTACCTAAAATATATCTGTGTTAAATCACATTAGAACCTTTACTGCTATAGATGCCAAAAAGTGCGTGATTGCTTGGCAAATTGATGTTATCGGAAATAAAACAAATTAATTTTAGTGGGTTTTCCTTTCATAAAGGCGTCACCTTTATTATACCAATATTACCTTGTTCCAGCACAGAGGTTTATATCTGACGATAGATATGTTTAGGACCAAACCCGAATAGCAAGTCCTGACGATACGTTTATGTCGAAATCAGTATAGCAAGTCCTGACGATACGTTTGTTTAGGACCAAACCCGAATAGCAAGTGAATTTTAATATATTCTTTAAACAAGATGGTGGCTTCTACCAGTGGTAGCCGTTACTCGTTAAAAACTTATATATTGCAGTCTGAGTGAAAACTCAGACAATGTTCAAACCGATTCGAACATTACGAAAGCGGTTGTCAAACCATTGAAAATGGTTTGGTCGTAAGGGGAAACCCAAACGTTTAGAGCTAAACAGTGCGTAACCCAGATTTGCCAACAATTTATCAAACACAGCACCACGCTGGAATTGGGCAAACGACATCTCGTACGAAGAACCAAAGGCCTCAAGAGAGACAAGGTCACTTCATAGTTGAAGCGATAATCTCCCGAGCAAAACTGTCGTAATGCCTTGAAACGAACAACATCTCAATACTTACACTGAATTAACTCGTAAAAGTAGGGGTGAAAAAGTCCTAGAACGGCGAGGATTATTCTCACACTAAAATCCGATAAACCATTTTGCCAAATATCCCTTGTCAAGAAGCACTACTTTTAACGTCCTTTCCCGCTTGCAGATCACCAACACGGTTTCAGGGCAGGACATAGCCCATACACATACGACAAGCATTGCATCGTTTTGGGAAAACACGTTGCAAAAAAATGTAAAGTTGTTCGACTGGGAAAAAGCGTTAACATCATACAATTAAGAACTGAAATTTAATTCATTCAGAGCGCAACTTGTCAATGTTGAAGCAAATTAAATCAGTTCAGTTGGAACGCTGGAGTTATTTGTTTCTTTAAAAAAAAATGTATTTTATTATACATTATTATTATTTTCTTAGTTTTCAAACTTTGAGCTGAATTTAAGAAAATCCCGAGCGCAACAGAAACTTGAGTTTTTTAATTATTTAGAGACCATTAAGAAACAACTTCAGAAACAAACATTACTACAACCATTCCCAATTGGAGGTACATGAAATTTTATATGCTAACCTGAGCTACATGACACGCTACGATACCAAAAAGAGTGATTTTTTCACTTTGTTATCTCGAAAGAAGGCGGCGCGTTTTCCCTTTTATCAGACGTTGTACTGTTAATGGTTATTTTTAATTTCTGTATTTCAAATTGAAAATATATAGAGTTTCTTATTGTATAATAATAATCAGTGCAGTAATCACCCTCAAGAATCCATATTCAAATTATTTTGCAAATGTTATACTGTAATGCAACTGTATACCAGTATATAATCTGCTTATTAACAGATTTTACATATGTGAAGTGGAAATCAAACAAAAATCTACAAAATACCTTTTCTGAGATTGTTATTATTCCAACAAAGAAAACGGAGAACTTGTTTTCCCCACAAATTCTTTTTCGCCTCATGCTCATTTCGAGGATGATTCAAAATTGTATCTACCTGCTTCAAGGTACATACGTTCTTATTTTACTATATGATCATGATCATTACAAAAACAAAACAAATTCAAAAATGCCTAGAAAGTTTCGGAGAAAAGTCCAAAAAATTTGTACCAAAAACTTAAAAAAAAAAAAAGCTATGAGCAAATCATATGATCAGAAAAATTGTCAAGTTAAAGGAAAAACTTTACTCTGCCGGGTTGCACAACGTTTGCATATCGCTTTAAAACTACAACATTGGTCAATTGTGGGATCCAAGAGCACATATTTTGAGGACATCCTTTTCTTCGGTCCGTAACTAATATTTCGTTGGCTATAAATATTCTTACCAATTTTGTGTTAGTCCCAACAATTCTTGTAAATCATCGTCTTCTGGAGCTCTGGAGAGAGATTCTTCTATGTTTTTGATCGTCCACTCGAAACCAATACTAGCTTTATCCAGGTTTTCTTGCAACTCAGCCATATGGGCGATTTTGGAGCTAATGTGCAGAATCTTAAATAATATTAACTTCGTTATTAAAAGCACGAAAGAATTTGCAATGGATACCTTTGGATCGCTCTCCATCAAACCTTTTGACATTAATCTCCTGATAACATCGGTATATAACTTCTCCGATTTTTTGTATTGCCCACGCTCTAAAGCCAAATTTGCCATCACATCATAAACATATGTAATTCCCTCCTCACTCTGCAAATCTTGCGCCATGCGAAGGGCCAAATGCAGCATTTGCTCGGCTTTATCATATTGTTCTCTTTCAATACAGAGAATAGAGCGTTTAATAGTTGTTATTAACTTATCCTCTGGAGTTGCTTCATCAGAAAGAAACCCAAATATGCTTAAACAAAGTGGTAAACATAGACCATCACTGTTCAAATGCTTCTTAGCCTTCAATATGAGATGGTTGCAGGGAATAGCTCTATCCGAATCCTTGTACAATTCTATAGAGCAGACGAACCGGTACCTTAGGATTCGCCTACAAAATGGGTACATATCGCGGCTATTGCTGCAGCGATTTGTTTCCTAAGTTTCATAACAATACGTAAATTGTCAGATGATGATATAGGCAGTGATGCCAACTTACGTTTTTTAGAGTTGTATGTGACATTCACTGTTTCATGATCACAATTTTTTCAAACGTTGTGGGAAATTTCCACTGGAACTGTAAAAATATTGGTGCCAAACCGAGTAACCAATTTGGTTTATTTTTTGCTCCGAAAAATTTTCGTGTTTGCCGAATTGCATATTTCAGTAATTACTTTCTGATATCAAGTTTTTTACTGATAGAATCGTGAGAAAAACATTGCCGTCATTTTGTCACGATGAAAAGCAATGTCAAATAACTTCAAGCACACATACATTCTTGCAGATAAATGATATAAAATATGTTCTTAATTTAGATTATTTAATGTGTGTCAAGGAAATTTAGTAGTGAAACTGTCTCTTTTCTTATGATAACTTATCTTGCATGATACTTTACACATGAAGAAGGGCTGCTGAAGACATTTTTAATACGAAAACGTCCAAGTAGGTATTTAATTATAAAGAAAATGTACTTTTCTGCATTATCAATGTCTTACAACTTCTATATGAAAAATATTTATCCAGAACTTTTGGTATAAAATGTTCGTTTACAGAATGTCTCTTAAATATTATGTTTCTTTATAAAAATAGGCATTTGTTGAAAGATTGACATTGACATTTTTTAAACTTCGTGTCTTCCATGAAGCTTTTGTAGATAAGTGAAACTCTTCTATAAGAAAAATGTCTGCCATGACAAATAACGACTCTTTTCTATAAGGAAAAAATCGCCATAACACTTTCAAGGCACTTTTCAGTAAGAAAAGTGGTTTCCATGGCACTTTTCAATAAGAAAGGGAGTTTTCATGACAACGTTCTATATCAGAAATGTCCTTCAGGGTACTTATTTATATCGAAGACTGTAGTACTCTCATGTAAAAATTTAGCTTAACATTTGATGACCATGTTTTATGTACAGTTTCGTCAGGAAAGTGAGTACCAGATATAGATATAGATATAGATATAGATATAGATATAGATATAGATATAGAT
>JAHXMU010000634.1:472889-558818 GCA_019455685.1 Philornis downsi
AGATATAGATATAGATATAGATATAGATATAGATATAGATATAGATAGAGTAGTTTTGTGCGTGAATATGACCCTTCGGCGGTTACATAACTCCGATTTAATAATTCCGCTTCATGTTAAACGAAAACTAGTACAAGGCTTAATAATGTCGCATATAAATTATTATATCGAAATATATGTTGGTACAGTTAAAAGCAATGAAACGAAAAACCAGTTGTCCTTCAATCGTGATATACACAATCTGTTATGTCTTCGTCGAATTTTGGACGTGCCTCATTTTGTAACACTATTTGTTCCTTTCCTAATTTTGTAGTTATTAGTTCGTTGCTTTTGTTTTTTGATTCTATTAAAAATCAATCACCGCTGTTTCTTGCAGAATTATTTAAATTTACTCGATCAATTCGCACTAATCAATTGAATATTCATAACACGAAATATTATATGAGCAAATCTTTTCAAATAAGAGTAGCAACACAATTTAACAAACTTCCAAACACATTAAAGATGTTTTCTTCATTCCAAAACACTTACAAAAAGAGAGTATTTCGATGATATTCCTCATCTATAATTATCCGCTTGAGCCTTTTTTTCTTTGATATTGCCATCAGATAGTTTGCTGCTGAACGGGGAGGTGATTATCGCTAAACTTATTATTTTTTCTTTTCTTTTTTTTCTGAAACCATTACTTGTGTAGCATTTCAATTAC
This sequence comes from Philornis downsi, assembly GCA_019455685.1. NCBI lineage: Eukaryota > Metazoa > Arthropoda > Insecta > Diptera > Muscidae > Philornis > Philornis downsi. The sequence goes on from JAHXMU010000634.1 coordinate 473,596, forward strand.
TTAGTTAATTAAATTTTGAAAAAAAGTACTGGTAGTTATTAACTTACCATTTCATCTGTTATTAAATATTTCGTTATATTGTGGAGTAGCTATAAATTCCAATTAAAGTTATAATTCTGTATTTTTGGACGAAAAGCATACGAAGTGGAAAGTTCTAATAAGTGAAGTAGACGGTTATATTGTAAATCATATTTTTCTGCTATAAGATACACAACATTTTTATAACATTAGTATTGTAAAGTTGTATGATGTATTTGTTATTGAATTGTGGAGAAGATATGTTGTAATATTGTAATTTAATCAAATCGACCTTAAGGCTTAAAATTACAATCTTGAATAAACAAATTAAATTAAATTAAAATACTTTTTAGAAAAATCTAAAATGAATTTTTAGCTTCTGAAGTCATATTATTATGGTTGAATGAATATTCGTGAAAAATTGCAGGTATATAGGGCAACAGTGCGAGCACATCTTTACAACTTGCATATGTTTTAGGTCTTACGAAAATGTACGTGGAAAAAATATCTAATATCTGTCCCTTTTCTATTGGTTAAATATCTAATTTTTTATAACGAAAACCGAAGACTCATTTTTTTGGAGTCAGCATAGACCAACTTTTGGGTGAAAATCTAGTTTCCGTATTAAATTTTAAAAATCACCATATTTGCTGCATGTTTTTTTTACTTTGTGTGTGATCAAGCTCAGAAAGTTTCTTTTGACGTAACAAACCTTTTTCCATGCCATTAATCGAAATTACGGAATTGACAGTTCTCAATAATCTTTTGTGCTTTTCCTTTTTTTAAATAACACAAATGGTTTAATTGTAAACAAATAACGTGATCAAATTTCGCTAACGACTAATTATTTGATCATATGTCAAACAGCACTATTATAATTAACTTACCCTTTATCTGGAAATTGTTAAATTTCATGGTAGCATGATTGAATTATATTACGAAACTGTTGCGCGAATTTTTCGTCACCCGGTGTTACATGGTGTCATATTTTTTGCTAATTTTCTTAAGTTTTAAGGTTTTCCTGGCGACGTCTGTTTGGATACCTTAGCTCTTTGGTTAGCTGCTCAAATGGTTGGTTCGCCCTGCTAATGGTTTTACGTTTGATATTTCACCATGTACATTGTAAATGTATTTATCGTTTTCATTTTTTTTTCAATATGGCAATGACGCTACCTCGGTTGCGTGAGTAGAGCAAACGAAGTCTTTACGAACGACTATCTATTCGTGCGTTTTCTGTTCTATATAGCATTTTCCTGAGATTGTGCGATTTGTTGAAAATACATAATTATTCCAAGGTTGCAAATCTACAAAATAATTAGAAATTTGTTCCCTGTAATACTGAAAATTGGTGAAGTACTAAAATTAAAATGGCAACCAGTGATAAAACAGTTGACGACTCGCTGTATCCAATCGCTGTTCTGATTGATGAACTGAAGAACGAAGATGTCCAGGTATAACCTTTTTAGTAATGTTAATCGTGGGTGGGATTTCTCATATATCATACAATCTGAACAAAGTTTACAAGTAAACATGCAGGTCGTATAAGCGCTGGTTCTAAATTTCGCAATGGCTTTTTAATCTGTTAAGGGTGCTTAGAACATTTTTCAAGCTCTGTGTTTGCAAGATGTATCCACATTGTGAACTTCGACTGCTATTACTACCAGCTGCTCTGTCATCCGTTCTATCCACTATATTCCTGTCGCTGTTACTTCATATCTAAAATTTTCAATTTGACATAATTGTTTACTTTTTTAATAACTTTAAATACCATAAAGGACGTTGGTTGCACCTATTAAGTGAAAGTACTGGCATTGTTCTGGATTCCAATGCCTCTTAGTTCTTTCGGAATAGCTGACGACATATAGCACTGAAAATATTTGTTTCGATTAAAGAAGTAGTCTTTAATATTCAATCACAACTTAGTCAAATAATTACCCTTACGATGTTCGCACTAACAAGCAAATTTGACAGATTTAGCAATACCTGTCGAACATTTTGTGGATTCGCTTCTCCAGATCTATGTACATGAAAACGTAAACATCGTCTTCCATGATCTGAGATGGCGGATCCCATACCATGACAATCCTGCTAGGTTTTTTTGGCGTATGCTATGTTGCGCATACGTACATAAAAACGAACTCTGGGCGATTGTACTATCACTGAGGTAGCTCGGAAGCTTTTCCACCGTCTAATCGCCATGAAAATTGTTGCTGTTACGATAACATTCATAGCTCGTAACATCCAGACGGCTTTAGTGGCGGTATTAGTAAAGCATGTTTGCGCATTTCATTCCATAAATCGCCTAATTTTTATTGGTAATGTTAAAAATGTAGTTCTCAGTTGCAAAGTGAACTTGATTTTATTCCTCCAACTAAGTGCAGAACTAGGAACAGTGTCGTCCATTCCCACAAGTAGTCGGCACATTTTGATAGGCTTAACTAGTTCATATATCGGCATATAGACTTACAATTCATGACTGATATGGAATAAAGCTCTGCCAACTGCGTATGACCAGCTATTTTACGGAATTTCTTACTAAGATTTCATAAGATTTTTTATTTGATTGCCCAAGCAAACATGCTTGTATTTAGCCACATTCCCTATTATGGTGTTGGTGAGATCGCATTATAGTCTGTTACCTTGCTTATGGGTTCTTTTGACACCGAATAGCTATCTTCATTACTGTCTTTAAGGCGATCTGTGGCGTTTTGCAAAGATATATCACCTGAGCAGCGACAACAAACTCAGAACTCAGTTAAAAAAAAAAGGTGGCGTGTGCCAGTGTGTTTTTCGTGGTCATGCACAGCGTAAGGCATAATTTAATAGGTCGTTCATTGTTCATATAAATTAATTAAACAATTAATTTTGTTTTTTTACCGGTGCTACGCACCTTCTTTATTGAGTTATGTTTAAAAACTAAAAACTAGACTCCTTTCTTACATAATAAGCTGGAAGTCGCTGTGTCATTATGTTGCTGACTCAGTAGTTTAAGGGTGGCTCGTGTTGCGTCGACGGAGCTGGCTATGCGCTGGTGTTGTGCGCATGTTGCGATGGAATGTAGTGTTTGGTTGCTACAGAAGTGTTTGGAGGGTGTCGCCTCTGTGGAGCGGCACTATTGGTGTTAACTCCTCGTCTGGGAATCGCTAGCTGGGAGTTAGTAGAATTTCCCATCACATTAATTTTCGTAGAATTTTCCATGTTCTGTATCGGGACTTCGCTCTGTTTCTCAATTTGATCAGGTAGTTTAGGGCTTTTCGTTTGGATTATTATTATTATTATTATTATTAATATTGATTATTATTATTAATATTGATTGCAATACTGCCCTTTAACTTGAAGTCTAACTACTCGATTCGGTCATTACTTTTGAGATGGAGTGATTTAAGGAGTTGTAAAGATAATAGCTCTTCGATGTCTTGTTGTTCTTGGGAATGTTGAAGCAAGGCGGGAAGCGGTTTTGCTGCTATTGTTTCTTCGGCCATAAAGTTTAAATTGCCGACCTGGATAGTACTATTACTAAATTTAATTAAATAAGTTCCAGAAATATTTCTCTCAACATCATTAATTTTAATACTTCCATTATAATTATTTAGAAATATAATGCCTGTGTCAATTTCTTCTGCACTTTCGATACGGTCGGAGTTGGTTATCGTACAATTATGGGAAAGATTCAACATGAGTTAGGAGACACAATTATCATGGGTCACCTTTTCAACATTCCGTTTTACACAGATAGAGACGTCATTTATTTTATTACAATGATTTTTTATGCCATAGACATCGCTATTACATTTCAATATTCTATCAAATTTTGGTCTTATAATTGACTTTTCCTTCTTTACCGGCTTTAAAATAAATTATAAATGTAAATTATATTGTTATCTTTAGTAGCTATTTTAACATCAGCAAAATTAAGAGCTTCTAAATTTTGAAAAGGCATTGATTCCTCGACGAAAGTTTTTTCAACTTGACTCATTTCGGTATTAGATAAAATAAATGTGTCCACTATGCTTGCTTTTGCCAAGTGTATTGCCATGTTTACATTGTAAATTTCGTCTTTAATTATATCGATTTTATGTTTAGCATGTTGTATTAGAGTATTCTGTAACATTTCACTATGTTTTAGAGATTTTAAGACTTTGTTACTGATTTCGGTTACGTTGTTTATTCTATCTTGTAGATTTTTGTTAATGATAATTTGGTTATTGTTATTATCTATTACCTTTTTCATGACATTTGTTAGTATCTCGAAATCGTCGTGGTCGGGGTTGCCCGCGATCCACTTCCAGACTGTGCCGATGACATTTATTGCCCTCTTGGCTTTAGTTTTTGTTGTTAATCTTTGGATAATGGATGATAGGAATTTAATATCTTCTGTTAGGAATGCTAGGAGGGGATGGGATGGTGGTATTTCGTTTTTTAGGGTGCGTTCAATCTCATGTAGAGTGTCATTGTATCCTTTTTGGTCTATCAAATGCAGTAATCTCAATGTCCCAGTCTGAATTTTTCCTATTCCGTCTTCTATCATGACGACCTCTGACTTAGAATAGTCCAAAATCTCCGACGCCCCAAAACAGCAAGTGAATAGTCTGTAACAAAAAAAATGTCGTTAGTGTTGTCGCAATTAATTTTTGATATAACTTTTATGAACCACTCTTCCAGATTCTGTCAGTACTGTGAAGTGTTTGTTCTCCTTGACGATTTCCTCCTTGTACCTCTTCGACAACTTCGCCCCTAACCGTTTGTTAATTCTCACAAATATTTTCTGTCCCTGTTGATATTGGACTGGTTCTTTTCTGCCTTTATTATGGAAATTTAGGTCTGCTTCCTGCTTTCTAATGAGTTTTTCATAATTGTTCAATCTTTCGTGATCATCGGGACCGAATGTTGTGGGTCTTCCAAAGAATAGGTCAACTGGCTTCCTTCCGGTAGAAGAATGCACTGAATGATTATATTCGTTAACTGCGGATTCCACTAACTCATCGAAAGGTTTCTCGGGGTGCTCGCTTTTCAGACATCTCATTATTTCGGCCAGGGTGGAGTGAAATCGTTCTATTTGACCGTTCACTACACTTTTGTAAGGTAGAGCTGTGAATATCTGTATGTTCAGTTCGTTCTCGAGCATGAATTTTATAGTTTGTGAGTTCAGAGATTTTTCGTTATCGAATATGATTACCTTCGGTACGCCAAAGTAAAAAATTATATCCCTTAATGGCCTCCTGATATTCTCGATACTTTTGCCCTCCAATATCCTTGTCACAACTAATTTTGTGAACTTGTCTATTGCCGTAAGAGCTTTATGTTTGTCCGTAGAAAAAATGTCAATGTGGATCGTATGCCCAGGATACGTCGGCATACGTGTGCTCTACTGTGTGTTGTTATTATGATTTCATTCTGAGCATTCTCGTCAGTTACGTCCTCTACCATAATTTGGGTAAAGTGAATTTTGAAATTCTTTAAGTGTTCTGGGTATATTGCCTGTATTTTAAGCATTATTGTTTCCGGAGCTTTAATGCAATTCATAACCAGAGGGTTAAGGCAAGTTTGCAATTTTTCGTTAAGTAGCTCTGGACTGTAGTTTGGCTCGCTAATAATGTGGCGATGGTATGATGGGAATATGGTTTTAAATTGGTAAGCGGATGAGTCTTTGATTTCCATTATTATCTGATTCTTGAAAACGTTGATAGGTCTTTCGACTGAAGGTATTAAATCTTCGGCGGAACTGTCGCTACTATGGACTGTTGGTGTGAGAGAGTTAATTTGTTTATCCGTCGGTCAGAATAGGGCGTCCGCTACTACGTTAGTGGATCCTGGTTTGTAAATGAGTTCATGGTTGTACTCTTCGAGTTGGGCCTTCCACTTTTTCATCTTCACATTAGTGTTCCTGTGACTAAGAGCGAAGGTTAATGGTTGATGATCCGTGAAGATTTTAATATGCTTTGCTCCATACAAAAAGCATTGCAGTGATTTTAAAGCCCAGATAATAGCCAGCATTTCTCTTTCGTCAGTTGCATACCCTTCGGTTGTTAATTCAATGGTTTGTCGAAATTAGAATAGTGGAGTATGACTTCATCTGATACAAGGCCATTTTTTAGCTTTTCGAAATTTTCCACCTGCTCTCGAGTAAGTTGAATAATCGCCTTCCTAGATTGACTCCTAGGTGTTTTTCACAAATCGCCTCTTAATATAGAGGTAAGTGGTTTGGCGATTCGTGCATAATCACGAATAAACTGCCTGTAGTGCCCAGTCAATCCTAGAAAGGACCTGAGGTCATGTATAAACTCAGGTTCCGCGAAATGGTCCTAGTTGTCCTATGACGAAACCTAAAAATTCTAATTCCTCCCTCATGAACTCGCATTTATCTTCTTGAACCTTAAAATTCGCCCTAGCCAGGCTATCTAAGATTATCCTTAAGTTCCCCAAATGTTCCTCCTTGGTTTTGCTAAAAAACTAAGATGTCGTCAATGTAGACGTAGCACCTTACCCCAATATGTTCACGCAGGACGTCATCCAAAGCTCTTTGAAATGTGGCTGGCGCATTTCTCATGCCAAATGGAAGTCGAGTAAACTCGTACTTATCATTGTTGACGGAGAAAGCTGTTTTTTCCATATCAGATTCCCTTAAAGATATCTGGTGGAAACCACTCTTGAGATCTAGCGTAGAAAAATAATTATTTTCGCCCAGATTGGCGAGAATGTTTGTGACATTTGGCATCGGATATCTGTCTGGCTTAGTGATTTCGTTAAGCGTCCTATAGTCTATCACCATTCGATATTTGGGTTTTCCGGATGCATCCAGTTTCTTCGGTACGACCCATACGGGTGCGTTGTACGCCGATCTAGGTCGAATGATGCCGTCCCTCAGAAGTTCACTAATTTGTCTATCTATTTCCGCTTTCAAGGGGTATGGGTATGATCTACAATAAACGGGGTTATCGGTTCTAGTATCGATCGAGGTTTGAACCACGGTTGCAAACGTTAATTTCCTATCTGGATCAGCGAATAGGTTTGAATATTCATTGACGAGTCCATAAATGGCATTGCTATCTTCTCGTGGCAAGTGACAAAGGCGTAAGTTGGTATTATTAATCGTCGTCATCTTCTATTGGCTTAAAGGGAACTGAAAACGATTTAGCAATGTGAAATAGGATCCATCGATGTAGATTACGGTTCTGAGGTTTTTTAAAGTGTGTTTAAAGTGTATGCCATCGAAAGTTCCGAGATTTGAAAGAATGGAAAATTTCTGCTTTTCTATTCCACAATTAAAAATGTCAATAAAGGTGTGCTGGGTAATAAGTACCTTCCCTCCTACAGAATTGGCATGGAATGGAAGTTTGTTCGTAATGGGATTACGTATGTAAATTGGTTTGACGTAGTTCTTGTTGGATCCTGTATCAATCAAGAATTTTAGCTTGTTGCCGTTCTTTATCTGCAATATGTAGTACGGCAACGTGGATTTTAATCTAAAAAATTAATATTGTCATCGTAATCCTTCTGATCCTCGTTGTCATCCTCGTAAAACTCCTCGTTGTAAGTGTCGCCCTCTTGCGACTCTAGCTCAACCATCGGTTCCGGGTCATCTTTCTGGTGAATATTTGCTTCGGTATTGTTAAGTACTGTTCGCTTTAGTTAAGTACTTTGCTTTAAATTATTTTGCACAGTCTACGCTGTTTTTTTCCTGTTCTTAGAGTGGTGGGCTGGATAAACTGTCCTCCATTTCATCAATATTACTATGGGCCCTAACCACTCGCATAAGCTTTTCGGTTCACTGTTTTCGTTTAAAACAAAATTTTTTTGCACTTCACAAAAAGCCTCACGTTGGGCGCCAATTAATTAAACAATTAATTTTGTCTCTTTACCGGTGCTATGTACCTTCTTTATTGAGATATGTTTAAAAACTAAAAACTAGACTCTCCTTTCTTACTTAATAAGCTGGAAGTCGCTCTGTCATTATGTTGCTGGCTCAGTAGTTTAAGGGTGGCTCGTGTTGCGTCGACGGAGCTGGCTATGCGCTGGTGTTAGTGCGCATGTTGCGATGGAATGTAGTGTTTGGTTGCTACAGAAGTGTTTGGAGGGTGTCGCCTCTGTGGAGCGGTACTATTGGTGTTAACTTATATAAGACCTAAACCACGTTCACAGGATTCAACCAGACTATTAAAAAGTTGATTTATTACCTTGCGTAATGCTCTCCAATCGAAGTTATTTATTTGTATCAAGCAAACGCTTAGAGGGCTGTTCAATAATAAATATATTGTAATTGTAGTTATTTGGCTCACTATTTTCATAGGCCATAAAATAAATAAAGTATTATTGTTTTCTATTAATATGTTTACCTTAAATTAACTTAATAATCAGTCGTACGACTAATAGCGATGCCTCTTTATTTGCGAATAATGAGGACAAGTACACCGCGAAGCCGACTCAACGTCAGATAAGTGACAAGTGAAATCCTTATTATCCCCAAAGATAGTATATCGAATTTGTCGATAATTTTTCAGAAGTAGGGCCACTAAGTCTCGGTTGTGCCAACTTATTGCGACACAAGTAGGACAGTCACAAACTTCGTCTCCTCTTAAATAATATGTCAACAGTGCCCATTTTGCGGCAAAAATTCGTATTTTGTTGGTATTTTTCGATAACCTACTCCCAGTTTGCGCGGTGCTTAAAAAGTTTAGGAACTATGACGAGCCCTTCTGGTACTTATCTACTTCATCTTACCTAATGAATAAATGGTACATTTGTTTTAATTTACTAGTAAATAACAAATACATTTTTGAAAAGTTCTGTAAAATTCCCATTTTTCAGGTGGATTAAGCCCTTGTTTTTTTTTTCTTCTTTATTTATTTTATTGGATCGCTCACGTAGTGAGCCTAAGAATAAGTAGTTGAATCTTAGATCTAATTGTCGGCGAGTATGTATCTTTCCTGTTTTATTTTTCTTTTTAACTGTATGCTTTTTTGTTTATATGGCAGGGATTGTTTATCGGCAGGGATTAGTTTGATATACAAAAGCTCACGGCAGCTTCTGAGTTAGCAGCTCTAATGGTGTAGTTTAGCGCAATGTTCGTACAAATGATCTCACAGTTTTATTAACCCGGGAGTTTGAGTTACGCACATGTCCCTCATCATAGATTTAAACTACGTGAGAAAAGAGGCCAAGGTCCGGAATACATGAACGGAGAGTCTCCAGACGTAATGCCGCAGATTCATGTATTACTCTTCGTAATGTGGACTATGTGATGGGTCCAAGTCCCGAACACTGTAAGTAGTTCAATAGCACGAAAAGAGGCCATGACCCGAACACTTGATAGGTGAATCAACGATTCCCGTGAGGATGTTAACATATATGTTACTCCTTGTAGAGCGGATTACATGAGTGACGAGGCCTGGGCCCGGACATGTGGTCTCATGTGGATTATGTCGAAGCATTGCGGTGTTGAGATGTAGAAGACAATGCACTTTCGGCAGGGGTCATGTTCTTTTTCCCATTTATGGGACTGCAAAATCACTTCTCCGGAGTCTGAAAGGTGCAGAAGGGTAAGCAAGGTTTGTAGCTAGAACATTACGGTGATGTTATATTCTGGTCATATGTTTCGCTTTGATCTTTTCTATACCTTCTTTCACATATGGTATATTCAGGTCCCTATGTATATTGCAGTTTCTCATGTACCAAGGAGCTCCCGTAATGTCTCGTAACATCTTTGATTGTACCCTTTGGATTTTATACACGTTGCTCCGGCAGGCTCTGCCCTAGAATTAAGCAACGTAACACCATATGGGGTTAATTATTCCCGTGTAGATCAATACCTTACAGTTTAAGCTAAGTACAGGCTGCAGCTAGTGATGTTGCCTAATTTTCAAATTCATCTGCGTCATTTTAGCCTCGATGTGCCTTTTCTACGTTAGTCTTCTGTCTAGATGGACGCCTAGGTAGAAAACGTCTGAGCTCTGAGGAATGACGATATTATTGAGCCTGAGAGTTGGGCACATGTTGTGGTTTAGTGTAAATGTTACTTGTTTACATTTACTTGAGTTTATTCTTATTCTCCAGTCAATAAGCCAACGCGTTTGAGATGAATTTGGAGAGTATTTGCTGCCTGGGTTTGGTCCTTGTGACAGCACATTATTGCAGTATCGTCTGCGAAAGGTGATGTGAGAATTCTAGGGTCAACCGGGATATCACCTGTAAAGATAAGATATAATAAAGGGCCAAGGACACTCCCTTGAGGAACGCCTGCCAATATAGGGTAATTATCCGTATAGTAGCCACCATACTTTACACTAAACTTTCTATCGTCCAGGTATGACTGGAAAAGTGTGTGTATATTTTCCCGGCAGATGCTTTCTAATTTTGAACATTAGACCATCATGCCAAACTGTCGAAAGCTTGAGCAACGTCTAGAAATACGTCATAGCAATATTCCCTGTGTTTAAATGAATGCCTTATTGTGCTAGTCAAGCAATTAACCTGTTCTATTGTGTTGTGCCCTTCCCTAAATCCAAACTGGTGATCGGGAATTATATTATTTGATGAGAGAAAAGGCTTGGTTTTGAGCAGAACGGGGTTTTTCTAATAGCCTGGAAATACTGGAAAGTAGGCTTATTGGTCTATATGAGGAAGGTAAAGTTTTATCCTTCCCTGGTTTCAATATCATAGTGATGACCGAATTTTTCCATGCTTGTTGGAAATATCCCATGTCAGTAATTGTATTAAATATTTTCACCAGATGTTCTAATGCAATAAAGGGCAATTCTAAGAGCATTTTCGGTGTAATTAAGTCGACGCCCGGACGCCTTATTCGCCTTAAGATTCTTAATTAGGTCTGGAATCTCGCTCGCAACTGTGTGTAGGTTGACCAAGGCGGTCTGTACGTGTGTTACGGTCATCACGGGGAACAAAATTGTTCATTTGGCCGTTTGGGCGAAAAACTCGTTCCAAATGTTCAGCAGAAACCGTTGCCTTTTCCTCATCTGATATGGCTCAGTCTCCGTTTTACTTTCGTAGCGGAAAATTAGTAACAACGAGAGTGGTAGCGCTTCCTTGGAGGAGGCTGCGCTTGGAGGTGTTCCGTACATCTGCTTTTTCCAGTGCGGACTTTAATTTAGCTACTGCTGCCCCCAGTCTAAGTTTTGAGTTTGGCTATCTTCTTTCCTACCATTCTCTTCTATATTTTCTTTTATTGGCTAGTAAGTCCTCTATTTCCGAATTTGTGTATACTCGTTTGGATGTCCTCGCTGGCGCCTCAGGAGGCGTGGCGTGGTAGGCGGCTTCTTTCAGAGTGGTACAGAATTCTGAAAGTGTATTATCGATGCCCGCCTTATTTTCGAGATGACAGTTCACGTTGATGTGACTACTTATATATTTCTTGTACGAAAGCCAATTTGTCCTATAAGAAGTTAGACTAACTGGCCATTCAATTTCCACTGAGGTTTCGAACAAAGATATAATAACTGGAGTATAATCAGATGATAATTTTAAGCTAGTTTCGGCTGATATCCTTGTTCTATTCAAACTTCTTGAAATACAAAAATCTATTAGATCCGGTAATTTATTTCGGTCCGATGGCCAGTACGCTGGTTGTCCAGTCGAGATGAAATCCAATTCTTCATTCCCTAACATTAAGCAATTGTACAACTGCCTACCCCGAGGGGAGATTAATCGGGAGCCCCAATGCGTATGTTTTGCATTATAGTCACCCCCCGCTAAGAATCTGTGACCAAGGGAATTGAAGAACTGTAGAAATTGTTCCGTTGTTATCATGAATCGCGGTGAGGAATATATAGCTGATATTGTCTGGGGACCACTTTGGTTCTGAAATCTAATGGACGTCGCTTGGAGTTAGTTCGACGCGAAACCTTTCATGGTGTTTAAGCCGACATCTAATAAGAACGTCTGGGCCCCCGTGGGCCCTTCCATCAGGGTGATTTGTGCCGTAGAATGTATATCCAGGAATCATGAAATTATATCTGTTCGTTAAATATATTTCAGACAGTAACATTATGTCAATATTGTCTCGGTTAAGATAGTCACATATAGCAAGTTTGTGTTGGCTTACGCCGTTAGCGTTCCATATACAGATCTTAAGAGAACCTATTTTCTATTAAGAAGAGCCTGGATTAACTGATTCTGGGTGCACATGAAATCTTGCATCATTGACTGCATGCAAGGGATGAACGTTGTCATTGTTTGAGTGGTGAATCATTGATTCAAGGCCATTTATCTTGGTATTAGAAGGCTGTGCGATAGTAGGCTGCATTATGGTAGCCTGCCTTTTTTGAGTACATCAGAGAACGAATTGATTTTATTTACCGAACTGACCTGTGCCACTGGTGGAGGCTCTTGACTTAGCACCGGTAGCGTATCCACGCCAGCTGGATTCCTAAGCAACTGCACCCTATCATTCAATAGTTTTTTGAGCGATTTGTATACCGGGCATCCTCTGTAGTTTGCCGTGTGATTTCCGCCGCAGTTAATACATTTCTTTTCCGCCTGTGTCCTGACGTTATACGCGGAAGACAGGTGTAAGTCACCACAGACAACGCAAACCGTGGGTAGTTTGCAGTAAAATTATGTGTGACTGTATTCCTGACAGTTCTGGCATTGTACTGGCCCTCCCCTTTTGATGTGCTCCTCAACAGATATTTTCCTGTAAAGCAGATATCTCAAGTTATAGATTGGATGCACCTCGTTTTTCTTTAACTTGCTTGCATCTGGCTGTAGTTCGACTTTGAACGTAGGTTGAATATGTTGGTTACGGAACGAACCTCAAACCCATGTTTCTGAAGAGCTTCCTTAATCTCGTTAGGGTCAACACTGCTTTCATCCCCTTTAAAATAAATATCAGACCCTTGCTGCTCTTCAGTTGGTACGTGTAGACCTTTTTGTTATCCTTGTCCAACAATTCCGTTATTTTCCTAAAACTAATAGCATCATATGGCTAAATTTTGGTTTCAGAAATGTTTCCCCGCCGCAGTGAAACAATGTGGAGCATGTCCTTTTCGACCAATTTTACGATACGCGAAGCTTTCGCTATCGATGCCTTTCCATTTTCCGATGTACTACAAGGTGCATCATCAACGCTCAAAATGGCAAACTTATTGTTACTGGTCTTATCCTCCACTGTTGGCTGATCAAATATACCATTTTTAGTTTGCTTTCGCCTGTTCCCACTGGCCGGATTTGTTTTCCGTTTAAAAGTGACGTAGCGATCCGTCTTGTTACCGCCTTGTTTGACCGCCCTCGTTACGTTGGTTTCTCCCAACGCGTCACTGTCGCTGTGTTCTATGGCTGACGGTCACGCTTGTATGGTATCACACATCAAAGTGAGAGGAGAGTGTTGTTTTGTGTTTTGACTCACACTCACGTTTCCGTCCGCTCTGTTCAACTGTTCGCTATTGTTGCCATGTAGGTGTGAGCTGTTTCTCACTGACACATGTGAGGAACGAATAACCTCCGCTTCAAACTCTTTTGAGAGGTAACAGTTATATAGGCATTTCTGCCGTTTATGCTCAATTTCCTATCTCCAAAGTTTTGAGTGGTCATTCACTCACCTCTCAGAGCCCGTTGGTTTCCCGAGTCACAATAAAGGTTTGTTGTTGTCGTGCTAGGAAATAATGTAAATAAAGCTGATCCCACACAATATTACCATCAGCTGCAATTCAAATTGTTTTTCGCACCAATATTCGCCAATCGTCGATCCAAAGATACGATCCAGATCCAAAGATACGCCTTATACCTATATCCTATATATCCGTAATTAGTAAGGCGTTCCCAATGTTTCCACTTAAGTGAGTGATTTATCCCGGGAGCGATTAAAAAAACACGTCCGTCTTTGACAAAGTTTCACTCAAGTATCCCTTGATCCAAACGTTTTCTTAGAGCACGTTGTATCGTTATTAATCTCCTTGAATTTACCGTGTATTTTTGGGTTTTGTTCAAAATAAATAAACATATGCAATCTGCACCGATTTCAGTAAGGTTTTTGTTAAGGTTTATCATAATGAAGCTTGATTGTATTGGATTTTCCCAAAGCCTCGTTTAGATCAAATCGTACTTTCCATTTAGAATGTCATGGGTAACGTTTTGTAACGGGGTATCTAAAGAAGTAGATGTTACATCTGGTGTTCTCCAAAGTGGTCAATGGGTCGCTGGTTATTTTTTTATTTTTATTCAAAACATTAGCATCCTTACGTACGTTAATGATGTGAAATTATTTTGTTGTTATTGCGATACGGACGGCATTACTAAACTCCAAAATGGCATTGCCTTTTTTGATCCGGAATTAATTTAATTGGGCTGAACCTTAAAAAGTATAAACATATAGCTGTTTATCGGGGACAGCAATTGTTTTTACTTATACCTGTTTTATATCTAGGATTCAGTTTCCAGGTTCATCGATCTTGGAGTGCGTATGAATACGAAAATGGATTTCAATGTTCATGTAATTATGATTGTCAATAAGTCAAGATGCACACTTAGTTTTTTTTTTTTGAGAGATGGGCAAAAAAGTTTCCGCATTCGGATATTTCTAAAAGGACTTATATTTACATATAAATGTGTTTCCATTATGTGGAATCCGTACCACTAGATACAGCGGTATAAGTAAGCAGTTTGTGGTTTGGGATGAGTTTTTTTAATTATACCTGTTTGCGTTGCAAAATGATGTAATCGGAAATAAAACAAAAATTATTTTAGTTTTCTTTCCTTCATGAAGGCGTTACCTTTATTATACCAATATTACCTTTCTGCACAGAGGTTTATGTCTGACGATAGATATGTTTGTTGAGGACCAAACCCGAATAGCAAGTCCTGACGATACGTTTGCTTAGGACCAAACCCGAATATCAATTAGTTTTAATACATTTTTTAAAAAAGATGGAGCGAGGTAGCATCTATCAGTGGTAGCCGTTACTCGTTAACAACTTATATATTGTAGTCTGAGTGAAAACTCAGACAATGTTCAAACCGATTCGAACATTACGAAAGCGGTTGCCAAACCATTGAAAATGGTTTGGTCGTAAGGGGAAACCCAAACGTTTGGAACTAAACCATAATGCGAAGAGGAATGTAATATAATAGCAAAAATATAATATTGTAATAAGAAATAATACGTCAAATCCAAAGCAGTAGAATCTTAAGAATTTGCGATTAAATTTCTGAAAATGTTGTGACCGTGGTGTGATACTGGTGATCACGTTTTCCATCTTGTGAATACAATCTTAATGATTTCAGAATATATCCCCTTTTAGAAAATAGGCAAAGTGGTTCTTATAGATGACTTCAGACCTATTTCTGCAAAGCCAGTCCCTTCCAAAATGATAGTGCATCTAATGAAATTGCAGATACTGGAACATTTAGTTAGGTCTGTATTGCTTCACGACTGTCAGTCTGATTTCAGAAAAAATCGGTGCACATAGTCCTTACTGACAACATTAGAATAACTAAGCGAAGGTGGATTTTGTGATCTTTTACTTAGAAAAAGCGTTTGATAGATTGAACCACGCAACCCTTCTTGTTAAATTGCACTATAAGTTTGGATTCTTCAAGGTGGCTTGATTGTTAATGCGATCATATCTCATTGGCAGACGACAGTATGTTTCTTGTAATGGTAACCATTCTGGTTTGTGAATTGTGTCTAGTAGTGTTCCACAAGGCTATGTGTTAGGTCCATTAATGTTTACTATGTGTAAGGATACCCAGTACGAATTGTTGGAAAGTATGAACTGTTTGCTTTCTGTTTTTTGATGATGATATAAAACTTATTTTTAAATGTAGTTTGAAGTTCCCTGACATGTTACAAAATGTGATCGACTTCACAATCCCAGTACTGTTTAATTAGATGAATATAAGTGGATTGACAATAAATACCACTAAATCTAGAGCGATGACCTTTGGCAACGATCGCAATTGAAATATATCTATTCTTTTAAATGACGGTAATATTGAATTTGTTGAATGCGTAAAATATCTGGGGTGTTGGTAGATAGAAATTTAAGATTCGAACCCATCCCAATTTTGTTATTTCTAAGGTTAATTTTGCATTAAGGAAGTTTTACAATTTAGATTTATAGCCTTCGAAGCGTATGAAGATAAATGTAGTTCAAGCTTTAATTACGCCAATCTTTTTGTATGGCTTAGAAATATTTTGTCGCTTCTACCATTTGCGATCTGTAAGGTATTAGATGTGGGACGAAAGTGCAAGAATCTCTGCAAATGGACACCGAAAGAAAGGATGACACCACTCGTGTTTACTGCAGCTTTCTTCATAATCATCTCCAACAGTACGTTGAAGATGTCGCATTATAAGCTGACGTCCTGTCTGAATCATCGTTTGGTGTAAAAAGACTAAAATGTTTGCCTATCTTTATTTAAGACTCATGTCAGTCAGCGTCATCCCACAAAGACATATAAGCTACGCAAGAATTCCAAACTCAGACATGGCATCATATAGTTTTTGATAGCGTAGTGTGAATATCTGGTCAGTTGTTAATTTACCAGGCCTAAAGCCACACTGATAAGGCCCTATCTGTTCACCTAGGATCAGCTTTAGTCTTCCACATATCTCACTCGATAGCACCTTATCAGCAATGGGTAAAAGACGGATAACGTGATAATTTTTACACACGCTTGGGTCGGCTTTTTTGAACGCATTTTTTAAGCATAGTGCACTCAAATTCCAATCATCGGACATGCATTCTTCGATGCAAACCGTATTCAGGAATTGGTGCATGCCGTTTATAAGCTCATCGCCACCGGCCTTAAACAGCTCTGCCGACAGGCCATCAGCACCCGCAGCTTTATTGCTTTGAAGCAATACTGCTATTTTGATTTCAGGATCCACACGATCAACGTAAATGGTATAAAACTAGTCATCGTAGGGTAGTTCGCATTAATGATTAATGATCTCTGACGATAGTCAGTTATTTGTTTAAACTCTTGTGCCTCATAACTTTCTTGTGCCCTTTATGACACACTTCTCATCGTTAGAGAGTATACCGTTTCGGATCTTTTGCTCCTTACAATGTTTTCTACCTTTGCCCGAATCACCACAAAAAAAAAAATAATAAAAAATATTTTAGAAATGTTAGATAATGTGGACGTAAACAACTATCATTTTGGGGTTCGGAAAGCTCTTTATCCTTGGAGCGCCACCTAAGATAATTTGTCATCGATAGCCAATTATATTTCTCTACTTGTGTACACTAATAAATTATTTTTAATTTTACGTTGACATTTAGTAATTACAAGCACATATTATCGCTAATTGGTATTTTTTTATTTCCAGCTACGTCTGAATTCAATTAAAAAGCTTTCAACCATTGCTCTTGCACTTGGGGAAGAACGTACTCGTTCTGAACTGATTCCATTTTTGACTGAGACCATTTATGACGAAGATGAAGTCCTTCTTGCTTTGGCTGACCAGCTTGGGAATTTCACCAGTAACATTGCAAGCAAAAACTACCAAATTTCGGTTTCATAGCAAATATTCTTTTCAAATTTCAGATCTGGTGGGTGGTCCCGAATTTGCTATGTATTTAATACCTCCATTGGAAAGCTTGGCTACTGTGGAGGAAACAGTTGTACGAGACAAAGCTGTAGAATCCCTACGTGTTGTTGCTGCCGAACATAGCGCTCAAGATCTTGAAATACACGTCGTACCTACATTACAACGTTTGGTGTCGGGTGATTGGTTCACCTCACGTACTTCCGCTTGCGGATTGTTCTCCGTATGCTATCCTAGAGTTTCTCAGCCCGTTAAAGCCGACTTACGCGCTAATTTCCGTAAACTATGTCAGGACGAAACACCCATGGTTCGTCGTGCTGCCGCAAGTAAGCTTGGTGAATTTGCTAAAGTGGTTGAAATCGAATATCTAAAATCAGACCTTATTCCCAACTTTGTTCAATTGGCGCAGGACGATCAGGTAATATTAATTATTTTTATGTGTTGGAACTAATTTATATGTTGTTCTTGTTTGCAGGACTCAGTGCGTCTTTTGGCTGTTGAAGCCTGTGTTAGCATTGCGCAGTTGCTGCCACAAGAAGATGTTGAACATGTGAGTATAAAAAATATTTGGAATTTGTAAATATGAGACAATAATGTACTTCTAGTTAGTTTTACCTACTTTGAGGCAATGTGCGAGTGATTCATCATGGCGTGTACGTTACATGGTTGCCGAAAAATTCGTAGATCTGCAAAAGGCAGTAGGACCGGAAATAACTAGAGTTGACTTGGTACCAGCATTTCAAGTAAGTATTATTTTCACGTTGATAAGTTGTAGGTTAATACAAAACGTTTGTGATGCCGTGTAACAGTATTTACTAAAGGATGCAGAAGCTGAAGTTCGAGCCGCTGTGGCAACTAAGGTTAAAGATTTTTGTGCAAATCTCGATAAAGCTAACCAAGTACACATTATCATGACATCGATTTTGCCATATGTCCGAGATTTGGTATCAGATTCAAATCCACACGTCAAATCTGCATTAGCTTCGGTTATAATGGGATTAAGTCCAATGCTTGGCGCGTACAATACCGTGGAGCATCTGTTGCCTTTATTCCTTATTCAACTGAAAGATGAGTGCCCAGAAGTTCGTTTAAATATAATCTCCAACTTGGACTGTGTAAATGATGTTATAGGAATTCAGCAACTATCGCAAGTAAGACAAATTCGTTTAATTGCTTATCAGTTGGTATAATTTATATTTATCTAACGCGCAGTCACTGCTGCCGGCTATCGTTGAACTCGCCGAAGACTCGAAGTGGCGCGTGCGTTTAGCAATTATTGAATACATGCCTGCTCTTGCCGGGCAGTTGGGTCAAGAATTCTTCGACCAAAAATTGCGAGGCCTTTGTATGGGCTGGTTGAACGATCATGTTTACGCTATAAGAGAAGCAGCAACTTTAAATATGAAGAAATTAGTTGAGCAGTTTGGAGCCCAATGGGCCGAACAGGCCATAATTCCAATGATCCTTGTTATGTCTCGCAACAAGAATTATTTGCATAGTAAGGATATGAAGTACTATAGACTATAAAGTGTGCGGATAAATGGTTTATCTTTGCAGGAATGACTTGTTTATTTTGCTTAAATATGTTAGCTGAAGTTTGCGGTACGGACATAACTACAAAATTGCTTTTGCCAACAGTTCTAATATTGGCTTCGGATCCTGTTGCTAATGTCCGTTTCAATGTAGCAAAAACACTTCAGAAAATCTCGCCTTTCCTTGATAGCAGCGTGATTGACTCGCAAGTCAAGCCCACTTTAGAGAAACTAAATGCAGATACTGACGTTGATGTCAAACACTTTGCTTCAGAAGCTATAGCAGCAATTGCTGCCGGTAAGTATTTAATGGATTTTATTAAATTACTCAGTGGTTGAGGAGAAGGGCACGAAATAATTATCATGGTTATTCCTGATAATTTTAAACTATCTAACGATAGTTTCACATCTGTTTTGATTTTTTTTTTTTTGCTTAATTCTCCTTTAATTGACATGAATGACTATCTTAAATTATCTTAAAACATATTGTCGGGTGCAAAAAAAAAAAAATATTTCGCATATTCTAAATGTTTTTTCAAATAATTAGGATGCAATATGCATCGTTTTGTTCTATAACTTGTTACCTTTTTAAAGATATTTCCATTGTGCCAAAAAACTGGGACAGTGGATTTTCATGATTTTTCATGATTCTCTTGGGGCGAATTCTGCACTAGCATAATCGTTCGCCATAGATAGGAACAGGTCCAAGATTGGACTATAAAGTGGATGCATAAGAAGTTTTCAGAGATTTTGGAATGTCAGCATCAATATATGTGGTTTGGCGTTGTGCTGATGGAACAAAATTCCTCTGCTGTTATCCAAAACTGGTCGCATCCTTCAGACGATTCCCAGCCATTACCATCAAACACAAGCACAACCTTCCTGACCGTCAATCCTGGTATGTCCATTATTTATATTTAGTTCAGAAAATTAAGGCCAACCTTTTGAAGTCCTATCTTGATGCGACGAGTTGGAGAAGAAACGCAGAAAACCGATGAGCTTGGAATCTTTTTCTGCATGCGGTTTATAATAAATATGATTTTCTATGACCATAGCACAAAACTTCAAACTTTTGTCGACTGCACTGCTGGATCTTGCTAGCGGTGGAAAGTCAGTCACCGAGGTAATATATAATGGGAAGAAATGATTTTGAAATTTTGTTGTTGCCATTTATTTTTTTATATATTTTGTGTAACATTTTCAATGAATGCTAATTAAAAATTATTAACATTTATGATTATACCGAAAACAAGTGATCCTATCCATAACTTGCATTTTCATGCACTGACTTCTGTTATACATTTAAATTTTTTTTTCAACAAGTATTGTATTAAATAATTGAAACATCTCGCTGGAAATTTCATATTTTGTAAACCTTTGCAGAAAATCAATTTGCGAATTTGTTATAAATAATAGTTCCTTGTTTCTAAACTATTTTCGCATAAAAAAAGAGAATTTCAAACTCTTTAAAATCATTTGTTCTATTTATACGAGGTGTGATAAAAAAACGGGTTTTTTTCAAATTTCGTGAGTTACGTATGTCTGTTATACAGGGTGGGTCATAAGGGTGTTGGCGGTTTAAATATTCAATTAAAAAAAAACTACAAAACATAAAAAAATATATTTGTATTTTTAAAAAGTAGAAGCATGGGAATTTTTAAGACTTAAAAATAATGTTGTCCAAATAGCTTCCCTCGGCTGCTTGACACTCTTGGAACCGAAGTCGCAAATTTTGGAAAACTTGTTGAAAAGTTGTTCTCGGTATTTTTTTACTTTCCTGAATAATGTTCCTCTTCAACTGCTCTAAATTGGTCGGAATATTCTCGTAGACTATCGATTTGAGGTAGCCCCATAGAAAATAATCGCATGGAGAGAGATCGGGGCTACGTGGGGGCCATCCAATATCCCCCCTTTTCGAAATGAGTTTTCCAGGAAAAACATTTTTCAGCAGATCTATGGATACCCTAGCCGTATGACATGTGGCCCCATCCTGTGGTTTCACATCCTCGAGGTATTGTCTTGAAGTTCTTGCAAAGCTGGCACCAAAAAGTCTGCTAGCATGTTGCAATAATTGTTCGCTCTAACCGTTATCGCATGCCCTCTTTCGTCCTCAAAAAAGTATGGTCCAATAATACCGGTTGACGTTATCCCAGCCCACAGGACAAGCTTAGGGCTGTGAAGTGGACGTTCATGCAAGCGTCGGGGATTAGTCTCGGACCAGAACCGACAATTTTGCTTGTTCACATGGCCATTAAGGTGAAAATTGCTGATTTATTGTTTTCGTAATACGCTCGGACACAAAATGCACGCCGCACTCCCGTGTACGGCTCCATGGCGACTAAATTTCCAGGAAGCGGCGCAGCGAACAACATATCCCCCCGCCACCCCGCGCCGCGCGTTACCGAAAAATTGAAGAATTAAATCGCCAACACTCATATGGCCCACCCTGTATATGTTGACAATATCAGCCATTTTGGATTGTCACTTTGTTTTTTACAGATAAAAAATGTTAGTTGTGTTTTGGTGTGCTCTTCGATTCGAAAGAAACTGTATTAAATTTTGCGTAAAAAATTAAATTAAATGTGCAAGGACATTTGAAATGTTGAATGTGGCGTTTGGCGAGTCTACTATGAACAGGACACAAGTTCAATTGTGGTATACCCGGTTTAAGGAAGGCCGAGAAGATGTCAATGACGATGCTCGTCCTGGTCGCCCGAGCAGGTCAACAACCGATGAAAACATTGAAGCAGTGAAGAAAATGATTTTGGATTATCGTCGAATCAACGACGATCTAGATTTCCTCAAAAAGGTCATAACTGGTAACGAATCATGGGTGTACGGCTATGACATTGAAACCAAAGCAACATTATCCCAATGGAAGCGTCCAGAAGAGCCAAGACCAAAAAAAAGCACGTCAAGTTCGGTCAAATGTGAAGGTTTTGCTCACTGTTTTCTTCGATTGCAATGGCGTGGTGCATCATGAATTCTTGAATACGGTCAAAAAGGAATACTACCTTGAAGTTGCGCTGTTTGCGCGAAGCAATTCGTCAGAAACGCACAGAATTGTGGATAAACCAATCATGGATTTTGCACCATGATAACGCTTGTGCGTGAGTTTTTGGCCAAAAACAAAACCGCAAACATTCCCCAACCACCGTATTTACCGGTCTTGGTTCCCGCAGACTTATTCCTCTTCCCAAAACTGAAGATGCCGATTAAAGGAAAGCTACGATTGAGGAGATAAAAGAAAAATCAAAACAGGAGCTGTTGGCGATACCAAAAACCGCGTTTTAGAAGTGTTTCGAGGATTGAAAGAAACTCTGGCACAGGTGTATTATATCTGAGGGGGCTACTTTAAAGGAAATAAAATAGAACTTGATAAATAAATAAATATTTTATTGAAAAAAATTGAAAATAACGGTTATTTTTTGATCACATCTCGTATCCCCGTTATGACACTTTAATTATAATCTTTTTTTCTTGTTGCAAATTTTCTTTTGAAACCTTGTATATAAAAGTGAACGAAAATGTATGGGGATTATGACAACGAGTGTAAGCTAGCTCGCTGAATGCAAGAAATTCTTCCATATCACTTTCGTTGGATGCAAGCTTTATTTCCTTAAAATAATGAATAGTTTGGTATTTTGTCCCGTGGCCCGATATGTACTTTTATAATAGTATATTATTTTATCGACTACTACGCACTACGCAAATGGAAATAGCGCTTATTATTATACGTAATCTGATTATTTTATACGTAATCTGAGACAGCATGTATTTTTAAGATAAATTATTTAATTTATGATCTTATCTAAATCTAGAAATGGAACTAGATGTTTTTCGTACAATTATTCCGCCGACTTTGGGAAAAGCTCAAGAAGAAGCCATGGCGGCGAAAATAGCTGCTGCTCCACCTGTTGCTTTAGACAATCAAACATTGGAAAGTCAGTACTATTATGTTAATTGCACGTAATGTTGCCAATAAGTGTGAATATTTTATACTAATCTGTATGTGACTGGAGTTGTCAGTCTAATTAATAATGTAATTGTAATTATCTCATTCTGACCACTATCAGATGAATTCTTAGGAGCCGAAACAAAAAATAACTATTATCGACGGAATTTTGGAGTAAAAATAACATACATTAACTACATCGAAGCATTGCTTATCACTCCATCTACTTTCGTAATGAACTTTATTTTTTGGTTTTTATGATAAGCGTTATTTTTGATTTTTATTATGTCTCCAAACATAAGATGGCTTTTTGGAATAACAATTATTGAAAGGGTATATTTTATCACAGAAAATAGTAAAATCGGTTTAAGACTTATGTTTTTCGATATTTAGTTACTGATAAACTTATTTCTTGCAGTCATAAATGAAACATATTTGCCTTTTTGGCATTATCATTATTAAACATGAATGAAATGTATATATAATACATAAATAGTAGTTATAATTTCAGATTTAGGAAAATAAAATTTGAATCAGAGGAGACAAAAGTTCCACGATCGGATTGGAGGAAAGGCATACCAAAAATCCAACTCGCGTGAGAAAGGCGTAGCCAAAACTCTTGCATACTCGAATGTTTGCAAGCGATTTTTCATACAATCATCCCAAATGAGGAAAATATACGTTTCATATTTCACATATATAAAGAAATTACTGTCAAAAATTATATTTTTCAATTGAGTAAGGAAATGTGGCTCAATTTTAAGAAACTTGGACCTTAATTGAAAAATATTCTTCAATGTCCCAAATCAACACATCACGAAATGAGTATATAAAATCAAGTAATTTCAGTTTAACATTCCTATAAATTCTTTCTAAAATCCACGTTCATACCACAACGTAATACTATACACTAAATATGTACAAAAGGAACCACAAATTTATCTTATTTAATTTACGCAAAATTTGTTTTTCTAAATATGGCCAATTGCAACATTTTAAATGTGTCGTTTTATTTCGTAACATATAGGTCTCTTTAAAAAATTTATGACATTCTGACCACCAACACTGATACATTTAATATCCAGAACTACACTTTTGTGTCAACGCCAGTTTTGAGAATAGTGCAACGGATGGCTGTATGGGCATAATAGCTGTTTTGTTCATAACATTTCGCATACCAAAGGAGTCTTCGATAATAGAATACTTGTTTTGAATTCCACTGGTCCAATTGAATTCCTTCTGAAGCCAAAAATTTATTCATTCGGATATGGTTAGCACAAGAAATGCGCCACTTATCTCAATTTCTTCCTAGGAGCATTTAAATTAGTACTTAATTTGCAGCTGCTTATGTCTAAGGGTGAACAACTTCAGCTAATTTTTTAATTCAACGTTAAATATAAATAAACACAAATACATATAAACATAAGCAAAAAATGGTAATTGTCTTTTAGGATTGAATCTCGATTACGTGAGCGACAATATATATTAAAATTGATTGAATCGCTGTTGCAATACGCGCGTTTTAATGGTGTATTTCGTATTTTAGTACACAGGCAGAAATAATAGTTCGGTACCGTTCGGAATTGCTTTCCGAAGTGTGCGAATCAATTATTGGGATTGACTTTCGAAGCCTCATACAGGGGTTTCAGTTTAAATCACTCCAAAGGATTAACTAGGAAAGTTTTATCAATCAGATGAACGATAAAATAGGTATACACTGTCGCTCACTTGAATAGTGCCTCTCCCTAATCATTTAACACTTCATATAACGGTTCAGCTTTTACTTATTTGTTTCTCCTACTTCCACACATCACCTACAGAAAATGTCAAGCCATGGAAGTGCCGTTATTTAAATTCGCTCTTTTCTTTTAAATGAGTGAAAAATGTGTTCTTCTTTTTTGGTCCATTTGAATAGCAGTGGTAATCAGTTTATATATATGTATGAAAGTCTTTTGCAGATCATCATAAATCAGATCGGATTACAGTAAGGTGTATAATTAAATATAAAACATTTATTTTAAATAAAATTCATTTCATTTATTCATCAAGTAGCCAAAGTCGCAAAGTTATATCGACATATTTACGTGATACCGAAGGCTATGGAAATAATATGAAAGGTCGAACAGAAAGTGCTATTACAGCCGCTGACAAGGAGCTATTCTGAGATATGCCTCAAATTCACACGATTCTGCTGCCAAAATCAAGGAAAAAGCTGGCGTAAGTGCAATTGTATCAAGGGTAAAGAGTTATTTTCAAAGCAGCACACTTGCAACGCTTGAGACTTAAAAAGAAACCACCGCTAGACAATCCCCGTAAGGAACGCCGCCTTAATTTTGTCGTACGTAATGAATAGAATTATATTTTGCGACAAAAAAAAAATTAATTTAGACGGTCTTGGTGGATATCAGAACTATTTCCACGACCTTCGAAAAGAGGAACACCTACTCAATCGATTACACACCTCGGAAGGCGGAGTTATGATATGGGGTGCAATCTCTTATTATGGCACAATAGAGCTCCAGTTTCTCTCTGCAAAAATGAATGCGACTTCATAAAAAACCGTGATGGAAAAAGCTTTTCCTGAAGTTAAAAATGTTTTCGGAGACTTGGAATGGAAATTCCAGCATGACAACTCGCCAATCCACACAGCAAGAGTCGTCAAATTATGGATTGAAAGCCAAACTGTTGAAGTTATGAACTGGCCGCCTTACTCTCCAGACTTAAACATTATTGAAAACGTCTGGGGATAGCTAGTACTCAAGGTACTCAAAAGTGAACTCATTAATGGAATTAAACAGGCCTGATCGTGCATTTCGCAGGACCTAATCAAACAGAATATATGAATGTAGCAACGCGGAAGCTCCCACTACTAATTTTAATTAAAATGCTTATTTTTAGATTAGATGTAAGCAAACAACAATACCTTTAATCTAAAATTAATGTTTTCGTGCATAATCTAGTTTTTGTAAGGGGGGCCATTCAAATGAACCAAAAACTGGAATTGAAGTTCTGACTTTTTTCGTGTTTAATGTTTTAGTACTTAATTCATAAAAATGAAAGAAAATTTATATTATAGGATTACAGCAAATACGTGAAATATGATTTATATAAGCACAACCAGTTCATTACAATTATTATTTTGGAAAGAATTCGAGCTTAGAAAAATATTTAAAATGGGTGCTATTCAAGTGTGTGGCACTGTGCATAACAAAGAAATAAAATAAGGGTAAAAGTGACAACTCTTTATCAATGTTAACTCTGTAGTATTTACTTACTAATTTGAACTGTACTGGTAGAGTGAGCTGAAATGTTCTGCAGACAACCATTTGTATGAGATATTCATACTATATTGAATCTTTGTATTGAGAAAAAAAGTTATGTTCACGTGTTAAGACGATTAATTGAGACTTTGCGTTGGTTCAAATTTTGAAGAAGTTTAGAAATTATGTGTCCGACCATACTTTCAAAACAAGTGCCATTCGAACTAGTTCGTATTTTACTAGTTCAAGAACTAATAAATTCTTCAAATAATTTCTTCTATTCCAACGGTTCATTAAGTTGTCTGAATTTAAAATTTCATATCGGTTATGGTTTTATACTATGATATTTAACGTATAACATTTTTGACTACGGTTTCCTATATGAGAACTCGTGCATGTATTCGCCAATTATTATTTATTTTTAAATCACACTCATGCACGATCACTTGATTGGCCTAATTTAATCACGATGACTTGAGACTGAAATTCATCGGATCTACTTTTGTTTACAATTGAAACTTTGAAATGCTGCTAAGTTCTGTATTAGTAGTTTATCCAATGGTGATATAATTTGGCAAATTCGTTTAGAGATGCCCACATAGTGCCAATGTAGAAAATCGCTATATGATCACTTAAAAATAGCCACTGGGCAAAATTTTGAATTATTTAAATTGATTTTATTATACCTTCAATAGATATCTGGAACCAATAATTTTCTCATACATTTTCTTTTAGATTTATATGTATATTTAGTAAAACTATATACATTTGCCGACATATACCAGATGCATTACAATACGTATTACACACGTTTCGTTGGCGGAGAATGTTCCACTTGGTCACAGTGGGACAAAATATATTTTCGTATTTGAGAATATATTTTCATATTTCTGTGTTCTGAAAACCTTCTGAAATATGGAGATAGTGGTCTCCAGTAGGACTTGTCGGTTGATGGAGAATGCTCCATTTGTCCACAGTGGTACAATATATTGTTCTGGGATGTGGAATAGAAAATCTGAAACTGCGGATTTTTTAAAATCAGCCGAAATTTGTTGGCGGAGAGAATGCTCCACTTGGTCAAAACCGACAAATATTTCTGCAGATAGTGATATTTTTATGTTATCTTTTTCGGAAGTTCTGTTGTATTTCGAGGAAATTGTTGAATACGAGGTGTGATAAAAAATAACCGTTATTTTTAAATTTCATGAGTTACGTATGTTCGATTTTCGCATTTTTTCTGTTATGTTGGTATCGTCTGTTATATATGTTGACAATGTCAGCCATTTTGGATTGTCGGTTTGTTTTTGACAGATAAAAAGGTTAGTCGTGTTTTGGTGTGCTCTTCGATTTTTTACTATTCGAAAAAATGTAAGAAGAAACTATTAAGTTTTATGTACAAAATGAACTTAAATGTGCAAGGACATTTGAAATGTTGAATGTGGCGTTTGGCGAGTCTACTATGAACAGGACACAAGTTCAATTGTGGTATACCCGGTTTAAGGAAGGCCGAGACAATGTCAATGACGATGCTCGTCCTGGTCGTCCGAGCAGGACAACAACCGATGAAAACATTGAAGCAGTGAAGAAAATGATTTTGGATTATCGTCGAATCAACGACGATCTAGATTTCCTCAAAAAGGTCATAACTGGTAACGAATCATGGGTGTACGGCTATGACATTGAAACCAAAGCAACATTATCCCAATGGAAGCGTCCAGAAGAGCCAAGACCGAAAAAAGCACGTCAAGTTCGGTCAAATTTGAAGGTTTTGCTCACTGTTTTCTTCGATTTTAATGGCGTGGTGCATCATGAATTCTTGCCACAAGGTCGTACGGTCAAAAAGGAATACTACCTTGAAGTTATGCACCGTTTGCGCGAAGCAATTCGTCAGAAACGCACAGAGTTATGGAACCATGATAACGCACCAGCTCACACATCGATGCTTGTGCGTGAGTTTTTGGCCAAAAACGAAACCACAATCATGCCTCAACCATCGTACTCACCGGACTTGGCCCCCGTTTTTCCTCTTCCTAAAACTGAAGACACCGATGAAAGGAAAGCGTTTTGCTGCGATTGAGGAAATAAAAGAAAAATCGAAACATTAGCTGTTGGCGATACCAAAAAGCTCGTTTTAGAAGTGTTTCGAGGATTGGAAAAAACGCTGTTATAAGTGTATTATATCTGAGGGGGATTACTTTGAAGGGTAGTTATTAATGAATAGTTATTAATGAATTTTGAAAAAATTGAAAATAACGGTTATTTTTTGATCACACCTCGTATATGTTTCTGAATTTTATTGTTATAAGTGTTTTACCTGTGCTCCAAGCTTAAACATTTTAACGGAGCGCTGTTATATCGATAACAGAGGTGTGGTGGCTTAATGTGATTTCTGTCTTTGCTAGTTAAATATGAATTTATGTTTATGCACATCATTCTACATTATAACTTCATATACAGGGTGTCCGTCGGGAAGGTATTCTACTTTGTTTTGCCGCCATTTTGGTAAACATTAGTCTTGACAGTTCATATTTGGCAGTCGTGAAGTAGAGATGTGGCAAATTTATTATGGAAAAATATTCGACAATCGTTAAAACATTTTATCAAAATCAATCATCGATTACTGCGACGATGAAAAAGTTACGTAAATTTTTTAGGAGAAATAACGCACTATTTATCGTTTAGTGAACGGTTTCGAAGAAAGAGGGTCTGTAGCTGATAGGGCCAAGCATGGACCACAACGTACTGCAAGATCGGCTAAAAACATTACTGTGCTCAAGAAAGTATTCAAAACATCAACCTCAATTCGGCGCTGTGCTCAGGAGCTTGGTCTTCACACAAGAGCTTCTTCCACAAGACCATTTACGAAGCCGTACATATGCCAATAGGATGTTACAGCTCGCCTATGATAACCCCGATTTTCATGAAAAAATCATAATGAGTTACGATGCACATTTTCATTTGAATGGATATGTGAAAAAAAAGAATAGTCGATTCTGGGCAATGGAAAACCCCCAAATTATTCATCAGTCACCTTTGCGTCCATTAAAAGTGACAGTCTGGTGTGCAATTCGGTCAGGAGGGATCATTGGAACTTATTTCTTTAAAACTGAAAACGACGTAACGGTAACTGTCAATGGGGAGCCATGTCGTGATATGATTGAAAACTTGTTAACGCCACAACTGCGTGCTTCGGGCTTGATTAACAAGTGGTATCAACAAGACGGTGTCACATCGAATACAGCCAGGATTACAATTGAACTAAAGCGAGATCTCTTTCAACAGCTAGTTATTTCAAGAAATGGTGATGTTGACTGCTCCTTTTTGTGGGGATATCTGAAAAGCAAGGTTTATGCAAAGAATCCAGGAACGCTTGAGTAACTCAAACAAAATATTTGTGATGAAATTAATGAAATACTGCGTGAAATGTGTGAGAATGTAATGAAAAATGTCCTCAAAAAAACAAAGTAATATACCTTCCCAAAGGACACTCTATATTATTCTACAGCGCTTATATGCGAAGATATTCTCCTTATTGGAAAAAATTGCCATTTATGCATATATTTGACATAAATTATACGTTTACTTACATTCAATATTGTTATTATTATTTTAATTTAATTTATTTATTCAGGATTGTAATTTTAAGTCTTAAGGTCGATTTCATTAAATTACAATATTGCAACGTATTTTCTCCATAACTCAGTAACAAATGCATTACACAACTTTACAATACTAATGTTATAAAAAAGTTTATGTATCTTAATACCGGAAAAATATGATTTACAATATGACGATCTACCTCACTTATTACAATTTTTCACTATGTATGTTTTCGTCCTAAAATACGGAATTATAACTTTAACTGGAATTTACAGCTACTTCACAATATAACGCAAAAAAGGAAGAAAAAGTAATAAGTTTAGCGATAATCATTTCCCCGTTCAGAATGACAAAAAAGGATGGACATCAAACTATCTGAACAATATCAAAGATAAAAAATGGCTCAAGCGGATAATTATAGATGAGGAATATCATTGAAATACTCTCTTTTGTGTTGGGATGAAGAACAAAATTTTAATGTGTTTGGAAGTTTGTTAAACTGCCTGGCTACTCTTACTTTTAATATTTTGTGTTATGAATAATCAATTGATTAGTGCGAATTGATCGAGTAAATTTACATAATTTTGCAAGAAAAAGCAGTGATTGGTTTTTAATAGAATTAAAAAACAAAAGCAACGAACGAATAACTACAAAATTATGAAAAGAATAGCCTAGAAATTGTATCACAAACGGAGACACATGCAAAATTCGACGAAGACAGAACAGATAACGTACAGCACGATTGAAGGACAGCTGGGTTTTCATTATATTGCTTTTAACTGTACCGGCATTATTGTAATAACTTTCATTGAAAAGCAGCTGAACATCATCAGCATACGCAAAGCATACACAACAATTATCCAACCTACTAAACAGATTATTTAGGTACAAAATTAAAAGCATAGGTCCAAGTACTGAACCTTGCGGGGCACCACTTCTGACAGGCACTGCGTTCGACGTCACACCATTAGGACACAGGCATTGCATCCTATCACATAAATATGAATACATAAGTTTGCATGCGTTTCCCCCAAAGCCATATAATTGCGAAAGCTTGTTTATTAGACTGACGTGATCGACTCTGTCAAAGGCTTTTCCTAAATCTAGAGAGATTAGAATATTAAAATTGTGGTCGTTAACATTGGCTCTGATAGATTCCGTTAGACCCGTCAGCAACATGAAAGTACCACGTCCCTGCCTAAATCCACACTGCCCATCATTTAGAAGTTAATTTTCTTCGATGTATTGCGAAATTTGGTGCTTCAGAATGTATTCTACTACTTTTTAGACCACGGGCAATAAAGCTATTGGTCTTAAATTTTCAAAAGCACTATCACTGGCTTTATTTTTAATTGGGAATATTTTAGAAGTTTTCCATAACCTTGGGAAAGTGGAAATCATTATAATAGTATAAACTACATGTAAGAAGTAATTAGGTAGGAGTGGAAAAACAATCTTAAATTTTAAAGAATAGCCATCATCGCTCGCAACATTTGACTTAATACAGGAAAATGCTGCAAACAATTCAAAGGAATCAATACAGCGAAAGGAGAATGCTCGATCATTACATGAAAATGGCAAAAAATTATTTTGATCACCAATTACGTCAAGCTGGTTGCTCACAAAAAAATTATTCAAGTCGTCAACGTCGTACAAATTGTCAGAATTTAAATTTCTCTTACTATTATCAATAAGTCCATTGTCACGGGTTACGTTCCATAAACATTTCATATTTAAATAATTAGAAAATAGTCTCGAATGTGCCTCACGCTTTACCCTTCTCTTAATGCCTTTATTCCGATTTCTTGCTCTACGGTAAATTTTCCTATTTTGTATGCTTCTGTCGTTGAGGAAGACCGCATATCCTAAGTGACTCAGCGATTGATGGTAGCAAATTAAAGGAGAATTTAGGTAATTATCCAAGAGAATTTAGGTAATTATTTTGGGAAAAATCGTGTGAATTGAATGTAAACCATTCGTAAGTATACTTAGTTGATCATCAACATTAGACTTGTTAAAAATCGAAGTAAAATCCGTAGATAAAACCTTTTCACACACTACTTCGGAAGAAATACTATTGTAATCATAAAAATTGCGCTGCACTGCACTTTTAATCGAAATATATATAAACGAATGGTTCGAAATGTTTGGGCATATGAATTGACCAGAAGCTTCAATACGTTCAGGAGATGAGACTAAAAAGTAATCAATTAGCGAAAACGATTGATGATAAACATCGTAATGTGAAGGGCAAGAATTATGTCTAATGGAAACACCAAGTCTGTCACATAATTCTGAGATTGTTGGCTTTTGAAACGTCAAACAAATTATTATTAAAATCTCCCATTAGTATTATGTTGTAACGTATAAGCAAATCTGACACCTCAACTTCAAACGCACTGAGGTCTCCATGGCGCAAATAGCAGGGACCAATTAAATTTTTTTCATTTCTTAAAAACGCTTCTACAAATATGCAGTCAACTACTCCAAAATTAGTACCTTCATATACTACTCTGTATTTTAGCTTATTAGAAGTAAGCAAAGCCACACCGCCTCCTCTTTGATGAGGTCTATCTTTTCTTTGTATTGAAAAACCTGAAAACTTTATCGCATTCGTGTTGATGACCGGTTTTAGCCATGTTTCACTGATGCCGACAACGTCAAGTAAGCTGTCCTCCACAATATTTTTTATTTCCGACAATTTATGCGATATCGGTTTGGCATTAAAACTTTATATGTTGAAATAAGCAACGTTTAAATTTGCTTTCAAATTATATAAATGAGAACGAAGGAACTGATTATCGTGAATTATTTTCCCTAAATTAGAAAATGCCACTACATACAATTTAAGCAACCACTGTTGCAAATAAAACAAAAATCGATTAAAAAAACCGAAAAACTGAAATAATGTTGAGAACGATACTGGAAAATAGTAAAGAAATGAAATAAAAATATATAACAAAAAATATGCAAACTATAAAAAATGGAATTAATATCACAAAAAATATATAAAAAAAAATAATAATAATAATATAAAAAATAAAATGTGACTACCAAAGTTAAACAGCTCCATCAACTCGATCCAAGAGACATTTGCATTAGTCGCTAAATTTACTCCACCAACACCAGCGCCAAGTAATTCCAAACATTGATTGATGTCCAGAACAGCAACCGCGCCGTTGGGCATTGTAACAGCCATTTTAGATCTGTCAGTTGTTTAACTAGCACTTAGCCTCATTCTTTTGTCTGCACACAAATAGCAATTTCGAAGCAGTCTGATTCAAGTGATCATTCAAGTATATTTTACTTGTAGCTTCCGTCGCCAAAATATTGCCGAGGATTAGGGAAGCACCACGATGATAGTTAGCTATAATGCGATATCGAGTATACACTGAGTTCAGCTTTAATAAAACTGATTTTCCTCGAACCATATAACAGCAGTGCTGCATATCTGATGGGCTTAAATCAATTTTATATAACGACGCTATCTTCACAATCGGCTGTCTCAAATCTTGTGTACCATCAGGCAAGCCGCGAATAATAATATCAAATCTATTAAGCCGTCTCCGCAATATATCGTTTTGTGACTTTAAATCCTGAATCGTGCCGTCGTAGGTCTGCTGAAACTGCTTGTCAATCTCGGAACAGTTTTTTACTTTCTCCTCCACTTTCTTTACTTTGGCGTCGAAGTCCTTGCACAAGGAGTCCGTTAATTCGCTCATCTTCGTCTCGAAATATAATTGCATATCCCTTACTTGGCCGAGGATTTCGAACTTGATGACCTTAAACTGTGCTTGTAAGGTCGAGTTTAAGTCTGAGCGAATTTTTTCGCACAATTCATCAGGGTCATACGTCGGTTGATTTGTTCGACTTTGTATGGGAGCAGAGTTATCCACGATTTGTGGGGTAACATTCTTATCCAGACATCTAGGGCATTTGCATATTACATTCTTCCTGCTCTTATATAAGAATGAATGCTGCTCCTTGGAGATCCCAACACAGATAATATAGTAATAATCACCGCTTAAACCACAGCCAATGCTACTACCCTTGATATTTGTATTGCACTTAGGACATATACAAGTGCTAGTATTTTGTGACATCGTCAGTCTATAGCCAAATTGGGTATTAAGTAATTATTCCCAGCTCTGGATTGCAAAATCCAAGCAATTATATTAAATGTTGTTGTAATGATCACCAGCAAACTGTCTCAAAACTTTAACACCGATACTCTGCTCAGATGCAAACACAGATAACATACTGCAGGAACAGTTGGAAGATGACGTTAAATATACGAAAGAGAATAGTCCACAGTTTAGTAGTTGCTCACAGGCCAACGCAAGCCCAGCTATAGTAATTTTTATGCTTCCTCTTCTTCCTCCAAACGCGAACAACGCGTAGAATTGTTTGCATTTAGCTTTTTATGTATATTAAGGACGTAATTCCAAGAACTTCAATAGTTTTAACTATTCCGGGATAGCTGATGTATTTATTCCTCAAAAAATTGACTGCTTTGTCGGTTATTTTCACTATTCCTTTTACAATTTTCCAGGAACACGAATTTTTTTCCTATCTATCCATTTCAGGGTTACCAAAACTTATCAATATATGCATAAATTATTTTTTTTTTTCAATGAGAATTTAAAAAAAAAAGAAAAACAATAACTATTGACTTTAGTAAACAAAGCTTGTGTTTTAAAGCTTGTTATAAAACGAAGTGTCTAAACCAATTTAGACAATTCATACAAATAAATTGATCCAAAATGTTGATTAAATTAGAGTTCACTTATTTGAAATGTTCATATCGTTTGTAAGCATTGGGTTGTTTTACCATTGGCTTCATGTAATCTTTTTTTTATGTTTTTGACCAGTTATTGTTGTTGTTGAAAAATAATTGTATTGTTTGCAACTTTTTTATTAATTTCTTCTTAAAAAAAAAGCACACTTTCCCAAGATATTTCAATGAATGTAGATAGTTGAACAGGTGAGATTGCCAGTGATGGTAGCATTATTAAAACATTCATCTTATGACGCGCTTAATGTTGGATGCTTTAACGCACAATCGTTAAACTCACATTTTAATTCCAGCACATTTAGTGAGCTAAAGAATATGCTTTATCAGATTTCTCTCGATAATGTTGGTATATTAGAAATCTGGTTTAAATCGTATATAGCCAATAAGGTTCTAAGTGTTCCTGGATATAATCAGGTATGTGATACAAAACGTTTTCGATTTAAAATCGATGCAAAAACGATGAAAGTTGTGATGCACATCTTTTTATCGATTTCATTTCGGTTTGAGCTGAAATCGATTTCGATTTCATTTTCCATTTCGTTCTATGGAAAATATAGATAAGAAAGGTGTGATAGAAAACGAATTACCGTTTTCATTTACGATTTTAAATCGAGTAGTCTTTGTGTGGCGATTTTGCAAAGTCGCATTTCTTTATTCGGAAGAAAAATAATAAATTGCGAACAATTTAATACTAAAGTGAAGAAAATTTGAAATGTAGGTATTTATATCAAACAACTGATAAAACACATATTTATTTTGTATATTTCAAGGGAAAGCACGCTTATAGCTTCGTTGTTTGTATTATTTTCTAAGGAAGGTTCGTCAGTATCGGAATCTGCTGTTAGTCTACTATCCAATATGAATTCTTGATTGATGTTGTAAAACTTACACATGTTGTGAAGAGCACAACAAATGTTAATTATTTTTACGACTTTAGACGGCTTATACCATAATGCGCGATACAAACACCTGAATCTTCTTTTAAAAACACCTATTGTTCTCTCTATTATATTCCGTCCTGAAGCATGTGCTTTGTTGAACCTGTGCTCAGGCGAACCAGCTGTTGGATTTCTGTATGGCTCAAGTCCATATCCAGAGTCTGCCAGAAGCCATGAACCACAATCTCCATTTTCATACATGGAACAATAAAAGTCTTTTTGGACGCTTAAATTCCACACAAACGAATCATGACTTGAACCTGGTCGCGTTGCCTCCACAGCCAAAATATTCATTTTATAGTCGCAAATCTAAAAAAAATTGAATTAATATAAAATTTACACATATATAACTCATCTAAATTAACTCACAATCATGGCATTTATGCTGTAATATCCTTTTCTATTATAAAACAAATGTTCCTGAGTACCTGGTTTAATTATTGTAATGTGGGTACTGTCTATGCAGCCAACAACACCTGGAATTCTGTATTTATTAAAAAAATGTTTTTTTTTTGACTTCAACATTTCTTGTGGCTCAGCGGAAAGTTTTATCCAGTATTGGCACAACACCTGCTCCAGGAAAACAACCATGCGTCCAAATATTTTAAAAAATGTGGTGCGGTGCATAGCTATGGCAACATCATTCCCCACAGAGCGTTGAAAGCAGCCTTCAGCGAAAAATCTGAGCGTTGCTGCCAATTAGATTGCTAATGGAATGGACGAGGGTGTAACACTTGTCCCAAGTTTATCCATTATCCAAATAAAGGCTTCTTTATTTAAGCGAAAGCATTCTACAAAACTATAAACAATTATGTATTACTGAAACCTTAGGATAACACATTTGGTTTACTTTTTTTCCCGGCAAATCTAGTGGGTTGGAAGCATCGCGTAACCTTTTCCTTTCAATATTTTCTTCTTTATTTGATGCATCACTTAAAATTGCGGACACTGCGACAATAAATGCCATGTTATAAAATTATTTTTCAGCTTACACCTGTTAATTTGATTCTTGTTGTGCAAACACTTGTATTTTAAAACGTAAACAAATGCTCTGAGTTGTATTTTGCAAAAGAATATGGTGGAAATGAAACACAACTGGAAAATGAAATCGATACGATTTCTGTCACAGCTAAAATCGATCTGTTCGTTTTGGTACTTCGTTTTCATTTGAAAACGAATCGATTTGCATCACATACCCCAATATCTTTCGGAATGGTCGTCCGGATATTTGGATTGTTGGCGTTGCGTTATACGAGGTGTGCTCAAAAAATAAGACGAATTTTCATTTTTCTCAAAAAATATTTATTCATCAATTTCTACTTTATCTCCTTCAAAGTAGCCCCCCTCAGATATACATATATACGTAATACACTTGTGCCAGCGTTTTTTCCAATCCTCGAAGCAGTTCTGATATGCACTATTTGGTATGTCCTTGAGCTCTTTCAGCGATTCGGTTTTTATCTCCTCAATTGTCCTAAAATGCCTTAATTTCATTTCATAGGTGTCTCCAATCTTGGGAACAGGAAAAAGTCACAGGGGCCAAATCTGGTGAATACGATGGCTAGGCATGATAACGGTGTTGTTTTTGGCCAAATAATCTCTCACAATCAAAGATGAGTGAGCAGGTGCATGATGCAAAAGCCGTGATTTTTTTCCAAAATTTCGGGCGTTTTTTTTTCGTATTACTAATTACATAATTTCAAGGTAATATTCCTTATTTACCGCACGACCTTG
Source organism: Philornis downsi (assembly GCA_019455685.1). NCBI lineage: Eukaryota > Metazoa > Arthropoda > Insecta > Diptera > Muscidae > Philornis > Philornis downsi. The sequence continues at coordinate 510,931 of JAHXMU010000634.1, forward strand.
TGGTAAGAACTCCTGATGCACTACGCCATGGTAATCGAAGAAAACAGTAAGCAAAACCTTGGCATTTGATCGAACTTGGCGTGCTTTTTTTGGTCTTGGCTCTCCTGGACTGTTCCATTGGGACGATTGGGCTTTGGTTTCGATGTCATAACCATATACCCATGATTCGTCACGAGTTATGGCCCTTTTAAGCAAATCTGGATCATCATTGACGTCATTCAACAATTCCTGAGCGATGCTCATGCGACGTTGTTTTTAGTCAACATTCAGCAATTTTGGAACGAACTTCGCTGCCACACGTTTCATGCCCAAAATTTCCAAAATATTGCATGGCATATGCCAGCCGATATGCCGACATCCTCGGCAGCTTCTCTAATTGTGATTCGGCGATTCTCCATAACAATTTTCTTCACTTTCTCAACATTTTCATCGGTTATTCATGTGCTGGGGTGTCCAGAGCGAGCGCCACTTGTGAACTTTTTTTGACTCAGAGTACTCTCACCGTATGCCACTGTAAGCATTTCAAGTGTTTTTTGTAAGCACTTAATTCTATTTTTTCTCACAAACGAAGCGAACATGCTATATGGACAAAACCGTCAACATATCTTCGAGATGAGTGTACCAAAAAAAAAATAATCGGAGGTCGAATTTTACGTAGCCCGCGGAATTTGGAAACTCACCTTATTTTCTGAACACGCCTCGTATGTGTCGCGTACTTTAATTTGGGTTATACGAAACTCCCACCTACAGTTTAGTTATTGAGTTAGTTTATCTACCGAGGGGAAATATTGACGCCTTGCAAACATACATATATAACACATATAGAAATAACGACTTCGTCATAGGTGGAGATTATAATTATGGAATTGCAATACCGCACAAATACAATTCTCTCACTTACAAGATGTAATTTGTCTGTTACATAATAACTTACCTATTCATTTTTTGTTAGCAACATTTCAGCTATTACTAGAAGTAGTCAATTTTACTTTCCAGCATTTAGCCCTTGTCATGCCTTCATACAGATTCTAAGCTTGTAATGCATCCTATATTATAAAGTATCGTGACGCTATATATTGTGATCACTTAGTCTGTGTTATTTTTGCAACCGTTTTTTCTTATGTATACTATACTAACAATATTGACGACCAGTTAGGCTTCTTAAGAGAATTTTAAAATCTCTATTTTTTTTACATGTACCTGAAAGATTTAAAACAGTCAAAGTTGTTTGTGGGGGTATTAGAAACAGGCAAAATAGCAATTATAGCAATAACATATTCGCAAGAAATATTGTAAAACTGCTCGTAAAACAATACATCTAATTCTGCTCTGTGTCTGCGGAACTACAATTTAGAAATATTAGTGAATTAGAAATCTCAAGTGCAGCAGTTTCAGAACTAGGTTCAATCCGTTGGTGCGGACAAAAATCCAATCAACTTTATTAAATTAATTTTTCCTTTTGTAAAGCATATAACAAATTCTACAATATCTATGTGCAAATTTCCTAAGGTATAGAAATTACATAAAGTTATATCATTGCCGAGTTCAAGCTGCGCTGTCTAAAATTCTTGAAATTGTGATTACAGATCAGATAAACACCCATTTAGAAAATCTCTCTTTATTAAACAAATGCTAATCTGATTTTCGTAAACATCACAGTACGTCTTCTCTTATGATTAGTTTAACAACATTTATAGGTGGCCTGTTAGAAATTGTATAAAAATCAAGTTTACTATATTCCAATGTGGTCGCAAGCATATTCCTGAGCAAAAATATTGAATTTGAAATTGACTATCATCTGAAATTCACTGATCACGTTGCTCACATCATCTCGAAAATAAATGTAATTTTAAAACGTCTATATACAGGTTTATCCATTTTTCCGTTCCAAGTTAAAGTTAAATAAAACACAAAGCTTTCATTTCATTATGTGAATCGTTTGAGGATTTATTTGCTTCCTGTTTTCCACTGGTAATCTGCGTTCCTAATATTTGGCTATACGATTTCATTGATTTCTGTTCGAAAAGGTGTGCGTTACGGTTAGGATTTTTTCTTTTTTTTTTTTTTTGGTGGGTAATAGATTTAAGCAATGTAGTAACTAGTTTTAAACTCCAGTATTCCAATACGGGCATTGATTAATTAATAAATAAATTGAAATTGAAAAATAAAAAAAATAAAAATAAAAACTAGCAAATATCAGTGGGTGAATAAGTTTTTTTCTCCTTTTGAAATCTTCGGTTTTTTTTTTTTTTTTTTGATTGGTGAAGTCAAAAAAAGGAGTTCTAATAAAGAGATTAGAAACCAAAATAGCTTGACAAACCCATCCCACTCCTACTTCTCAATATTGTCTGACGAAGTATTAATCAGCACAATCGTACTTGAGGTTGAAAAAAACCTTGATTCCAATGTAAACCTCTCGAAATGAAAAGATAAAATTGTTTTTGGACTGCTGGCTATCGTATCAATTTAAGCCCTATAGTGCGGATCCCACACCACAGAGCAAATAATAACATAGACGTAACCAAATATGTGCATAAATGTAACATGACGAACATGTAAAAGCTGGAACTATGCTGAGTTTTCGTGGTGAACCTCCATATCAAGAAATGTTCGTGAAATTTGAACCTAAATTTTTCCACAGGGCAGTACCATGTTTTTGCTCGGAAATTTTTCATAAATGCCAACACCAGCCTTTATTAGGTAGATTTCCGACACTGAAATCGGAACAACTTACATTTTTACGTAATACTATGTTCGATAACTTATTTGTAAATTTATGAAATTAAATTTGTAGTACCAAAACGCACAATTTTATAACTTTGCAAAAAAATATTATCGAACATATCACAACATATAAACATAAGTTATTCTCATTTCAGTGTTGGAAACCGATTAATTTTTTTTCCGGAGCAAATAATGTCTTTTAGAATGTTTTTGTCGTGAAAAGTAAATACATAGCTTAATGATCGAAGAACTATTAATGTAACGCTTATAAAACCTAGACACCATATTCTTTGTTGACCACGGTTGCCATTCGAAGTCGTTCAACTGAATTTTCTGTCGATCAAAATTCCAATTTCAGCCAAAAATTGAAGTCAATTCGGTCTTATTCAAAGGTACACTTGATAAAATTGATTCAGATCTTGGAACTTACATTTTCTCGAGTTTAGATCCATGTAATTAACCTGACATCAAGTCCTCATTTTTTTTTTTAATAAACTTGAAACCTTATGGAATAATATAAAGGGTTATATCTACATATATGTTGCCATGTAAGGATATTTATATATCGATACAAGGAAGCGAAACTAAATGTACAGGACGCTAGGCGATCGTTTATAATATCAATGCCAATCAATAACTACGTTGACAAAATAAATTTTTTCTAATTTCTGTGTTGCATGAAAAAAAAAACTAACGAAGATTTTGGTTACTTTTGTGCAGTTGTAGCCATCGTGTCGAATCCATGAATGGGGCGAATATAACATGCCTTTATTTCGAAATATCCAATCTCAGCTCGCTTGGCCGCTGTGGCGGTTTGTTTCAATGTACATATTCGAATATTAATATATCTGTGCTGAGAATTTGCAAGTTTATTTTATATTGAGACAACAACGAACATGTTACTATACTATAATGTGACAACCGTACGTATTCTGTAACTGTTTGAATTACTTTTCCAAGTTGTTGTTAACCCGTGCACATGTTTATTTTGCTTCGCTTTTCCCAATGGGAGCTTTGCTATTATCCTTTGATGATTTTTAACATTGTATAATTGTATAAGATCATAATTTCTTTTGTTATCAATAAATCGACTGTTAAAAATAACTGATACATGCATACGAAACAAATATTCTTTGTGTTTGTGCAGTAATATCAGAATACATTAAATACATTAAAATATTCAAATGCTGTTATACTTTTTATATTGTCATATGTATAACTTATAACACTACCTTAATGTTATATATGTTTTATGTTTTTTATTTGCAGCGTAAACACATAAGCTTGTCACAATTATTGTTTTTATCTTTCCTCATCTAGCTGAAGCTAAGAATGGCACGGAGTAATCGTTGAACATTGATTGACTACCAGCTAAGGATTATAATTTGTAACGTCATTAAAGGAATATTACTCGACACCAACGCAGCGTAAAACAGTGAATGGATGTCGCTATACAATACAACATTTAGAATATTAAGAACTATTGATTAATTTTTATGAAGATTGAAATAAACCTTATTTAAATAAACCATATTCAGTATAACTACCGTTGTTTGTTTACATCTTTCTTCCTTTCCAGAAAATTTGTGGAATTTATGAGTTATGAGAAAACACCACAAATTATAAGCAGATGTACAAACGTATTTCTTGGTTATGTTAATGTAGTTTAGGAATTTATGCTACTATGAATGAAGTTATACACTCACTATTATTCGAACTTCAGGCAAGTATTCCCTGGTAATGCCATCGAACTTCCGGCCGCTGCTAGCTAAAGTGCGAATGCGGTTAGTTTGAGTAACATAATGGCACCAATATGTCTTAGTTAAGTAGGTAATATCAGCTACAGAAACTCAACGCTTATACCAGCCTAGTGGTCATTGGCAGCCCGAACAATAGCATTGGTGCTGTTGTCCTTAACAAGTCGCTCATCCTAATGAAAGCACGCTGAAAGACGGAACTCCAAATGTTGACGATACAACTAGAATATCCGGACTCTCCACAAGAGCAAGAGATTTAGACACCTTGCCTCGCTGCTTAGATTTATAAGGGGCCGCATAGCCACAGTCTCCCGAAAGGCAAACGGATTGTAATGGCAGGTGCGAGGGGAAATACCCGAAAACAGGTTGAGTCTTGTTTACAATTTCCTAGTGTCATGAACACGTCTGTGATTTAATGTTTTCGCACTGTTGTAATCCTTGGCAAAGGACAATGGCAATGTTTTTTTGATTTGTTGTTGTACTCGTTGCGCAAACAGCGGCAGCGGGTAGTTAGTTAAAAATCTTTAAAGTGGTTTCCATTATCCTTGGCTTGTAGCATCAATGTTTTGCAAAATAGATCCAAATATTCGGCTAGATGGGCCAATGACTGTGCAGCAGTGAGAAGTTACCAACCAAGGAAACAAAATCAGAAATACAACAATTTTTTTTACAATTTTTTAATATTTAATAAGAAAATGAAGATTTTACTGTGAAATTCGTTTTCTCGTAGGGAACGAGACGAGAAAAGAGCAAAGCATTGCGGCAGCTCGCTACTCGCTAGTTGGTAGTATGTAATGCGATTTAAAGGATGCAAGTCAAAACAAAGTTGAAAAGTAGTAGATCTTCACATTTATTTTATGGAAGAGGGTTGCCAACAAGGAGAATTCTGTCAAAGGGAGGGGAGTGAAATAGACACTTAACACGTAAACACTCTTATCGCTCGGTAATACATTTTCTTCCACTTTGTCACCTAAATATACGAGTTCGTAAAAAATAACTTATTACAAGCTCTCATTGATGAATATATAAACTCAAACAGTTGATTGTCTCGCGCGATAGTAGCTGTTTAATCCTAAACGTTGAAATTCCCCTTTCTGGTAATCCATTTATAATGTGTTGGCAACCACCATTTTTACGTTAAAATCTGTTCGGTATTTGGTTGTTTCCACTCGAACATTATGAACAGATTCTTACAGGTAACGACTATTGCCAATAGAAGCCACCTCGCTCTATTTTGATTGTTAACAAATTTAAAACTTCACTCTAAATATGGATTTCTACCCAGCTGGATCAAGCCATCTTCCCTTGCGCAAAGAAAATGTAACATCATTCTAAATAAAGGTTACACCTTTACTTTAAAGGAAGTAAATTAATTCATTGGTGTTTAATTTGATATTTTTTTAATTGCTACGCAAACAGTAGCATTTTAGTCCCCTTTCCTGCTACATTTTCCCTAAGAGTAAATTGCGAAAAATCTATTCGTGCAGCATGTCGAATATATGTTTTAATTTTGGTTATTTAGCTTCAACCCGTGGACAGGAGCAGTGTCGAGTACAATTGGATTTTCGTTCGGCGAAATAGGGCTGGCTATGTCTTTAAGATGAAGCCATATCGAGAGACAGACAGTTAGTTTCACCTGTCTTGCTGTATGGCACAGAATCTTGGGTTATGACACAAGCTGATGAATCAATGCTGGGAGTCTTCGGGAGAATCTGATGATGTGCCTAATTGGAGAAGAGTAGAAGACCGAAATGCTTTTTTCCTGCTTTGTTTGTATTGAATTACTCTTTTATAGGTGTCTAGCAATAAGTGTTTGAATCTCAAATCTAGCCATCAACGAATCAACACGTGGAAAGTTTTTTACCTGCATGTTTTTGTTTGCGTTGTCTGATATCGTGAGGGGTTTATTTAGGAACCAAATGCTCATGACAGCTTGTGGTTTAGTAGCTTGTATTGTGCAGATTAGGTGTAGTTTGCATTTTGAACACTAATTGTATAACTAACCTAACAGAGTTTTTTTTATTATAGGACGGTACAATCGCTTCTCCTGAGTCTGGAAGGTGCAGGAGGATTACCAAGGTTTCTAACTTGGACATTTGAGTGATGACCTATCCTGGCCCTATGTTTTGCTTTAGTCTTTTCTATCTCTTCTACCGCATAAGGCATTTTCAAATCCTTATGTATATTAAAGCTTCTCATGTACCAGGGAGCACCTGTACTGTCGCGTAGCACCTTGATTGTACCCTTTGAATTTTATTCAGTCGCTGCAGTTTGCACTGCTCCAGAGTTGACCACCATAGCACTAGATGGGTTTAACTATTCCCGTATAGACCACCGGCAAGTGCTTCCTAATTTTTATTATTATACCATCGTGCCCAACTTTGTCGAAAACTTGAGCAACGTCGAGAAATACGGCACAGCAATATTCCCTTCGTTCAAATGAGTGCCTTATTGCATTAGTCAAGCGATTGACCTGTTCTGTTGTATTGCAGCCTTCAATAAATTCAAACTGATGATCGGGAATTGTATTATTAAGGAAGAGGAAAGAGTTAATCTAGAGCAGAATGATTTTTTTTCGAATAGCTTGGAAATACGCGAAAGCATGCTTATTGATATATAAGATGAGGGTAAGATTTTATCCTTGCCTGGTTTCAATATCGTGATAATCACTGAATTTTTTGCTGTTGGGAAGTATCCTATGTCAGTAATAGTATTGAATATTTTCGCAAGATTTTCTAACGCAATAAATGACAATTCTAAAAGCATTTTCGGTGTAAATGAGTCGAACAATCAAGTTCCGAATCTCGTCTGCATCGTTATGTAAATAGACCTCGGCAGTCTATACGCCGTTTCGTTTATCTGGGAGAAAGTTTTTCAATTGGTAGTTTGGGCGAAAAACTCATTCCAAATGTTTCGCAAAAACCGTTGCCTTTTTCTCGTCAGATATAGCCCAATCTCCATCTTTCTCTGGTATCGGAAAATTGGTCTTCACAAGAGCACTGGTGATAAAGTGCTATCCATAAAGTATTGCCTGTGTGGGATAAGCCCTTGACGTAATTACAGGTGTTCTGTACATCGGCTTTTTCCAGAGCAAGCCTTAATTTAGTAACTGCCGCTCTCAACCTAAGTTTTGCATTTGGGGATCGTCTTTCCTGCCACTCTCTCCTCATGAGGTGTGGCGTGGTAGACTGCCACATTCAGGGTGCCGCATAGTTCTGATTGAGTATAGTTAATGTCCGTCTCATTTTCAAGATGCCAGCTAGCATTGATGTGACTACTTATGCATTTCTTGTACGAAAGCCAGTTTGTTCTGGAACAAGTTAGTCTTACAGGACCTTCAATTTCAATTGCTGTTTTCAACAAAGATATGATAACTGGAAAATGGTCGGATCATGATTCTAAGCTTGTTTTGGCTCTAGAAACACAAAAATCTATTGTGTTCGGTTATTTGTTCCGGTCCGATGGCCAATAACTTGGTTGACCCGCTGAAATGAAATCCAGTCCTTCATTCCGTAGCATTAAGCAATTGTAGAATTATATACTCCCAGGGGATATTACTCGAGAGCCCCAATGCATATGATTTGCATTACAAACACCCCCTGCTAAGAACCTACGACCAAGGGAATTGAAGAATTGTAGAAATTGCTCCATTGTTATCGTGAGTCGTGGTGGGGAATATATCGCTGATATTGTCAGAGAACCATCTTGTTTCTGAATTCTAATAGTTGTCGCTTGGAGATAGTTCGACGTGAAGTCTTCCGGTAGATCGTGTTTAAGCCGATATCTAACAAGAATGCCTGTACCCCCGTGAGCCCTTCCATCAAAGTGGTTGGTGCCGTAGAACGTATACCCAGGAATATTGAAATTATATCTGTCCGTTAAGTGTGTTTCAGACAGTAACATTATGGCAATATTCACTCGTTTAAGGTAGTAGTCACATATATCAAGTTTGTGTTGACTTACGCCGTTCGCATTCACATACAGATGTTAAGAAACCCCGTTTTCTATTAAGAAGAGCCTGGATTAAATTATTCTGATTGCGCATGAAATCTTGCATCACTGACTGCATGGAAAAGATGAACGTTAACATTGTCTGAGTGAGCTGCTGAATCATTGACTTAAGACCGTTTAGCTGGGTAGTGGAAGCCTGTCCGATGGGAGCCTGCATTACGGAAAGCCGCACAATGCCTTTTTTGATTACATTAGAGTATGAATTTGCCGAATTAACCAAACTACCCTGTGCTACTGGTAGAGCTTCCTGAGTTATCAACAATGGCATATCCACGCTTTCTGGATTTCTGAGTAACTGTACCCGATTGCTCAATCATTTTTTAAGCTTTTTGTATAGAGGGCATCCTCTGTAGTTTGTCGTGTTATTACTGCCGCAGCTACTACATTTCTTTTCCGCCTGTGATCTGATCTTACACGCGGAAGACAAGTACTAGTCACCAAAGACGACGCAAACTGTGAGTAATTCGCTGTAAGATTTTCTGGGACAGTATTCCTGGCATTGAACTGGCCCTTCCCGTTTAATGGGCTGCTCAAGCGATATCTCTCTATACATCAAATATCTCATATTGTAAATTGAATGCAGTTCGTTTTTCTTCAAATTGCGTCCATCTGGCTGCAGTTCAACTTTGAACATAGGTTGAGGAACTTTATCGCTATTGAATATATTCATTACGGTACGAACTTCAAAACCCTGTTCCTGAAAAGCTTCGTTGATCTCATTTGGGTCGGCGCTGCTCTCTTTCCCCTTTAAAACAACTATCAAACCCTAACTACTCTTTAACTAGTATATATAGAAGTTTTTGTTACCTTTGTTCAAGAATTCCGTAAATTTTCTGAAACTGTTAGCATTGTAAGGCTGAATGCTCGTTTCAGAAATGTTTCCCCGTACTGTTGTCGCTGACACTGTCTTTCACAGTTTTCTAGCCAGTGATACCATTTTTAGTCAGTTTTTTCCGGTTCACTGGGCGGTCTTGATTTTCGCTTAATGGCAGCATGGCGATCCATGCCCATCTGCACCTTTCTATCACCACCTTGTAGCCGCCTTCGTTGCGTTATTCTCTCCCAATGTGTCACTGTCGTTGTGTTTTGTTGCTGACATTCTCGCCTGTTACAAACCAAAGTGAGAGGGGAGTGAGATTCTATGTTCTGATTCGCACTCACACTTCCGTCCGCTCTAATTAGCTGTTCGCTGTGGTGACCATGTAGGTGTGAGTCGTTACTCACCGAGGCGTGTGAGGAACGAATAACCTCCGCTCCACTTTAAATGTTTAATACGAGTGAACAAGAGAATGCTCTTGTTGGTCGCGCTGTCAAGTACCAACTTTCGAGTCGCTTATTGGGATCCGTTCTGATACTCTTTTGAGAGGTGACAGTTATGTAGGCATTTCTGCCGTTTAGGTGCATTCAAAAATAGGCTCATTCATGTTGCAAGAAATAAATATTTTCCTAATCAATTCTGCACCAAAATCTGCTAGTTGTCAATTCACAAGATACATCCAGCAGCATACGTCATAGTGTCCTCTATTTCAGTGATTTCCTATAATTTACCAATAATTTCTACTTCACATAATGCTTTGTCCAGAGAGCGATAAAAATCAGGACCGTCTTTGACAAAGTTTCACTCAAGATTCAAACGCTTGGGCCCTACAGGTTGAAACCACCTAAATATATTCTCAAACCTTAAATGGGCAAGAACCTCACTTTTTTTGTTATGAAGGTTGTGGGTGCGATATAATGAACTCACTGAGCCACTTTTGGTAAGCGGAACTGGCGCTATAGGATGAACCAAACGTAAATGTTACGGTGCCCGAATTTCTAATTTCCATCAGCGATTATTCTATTAAAGCTTTATCTAATTTAATCGAATAATGGATAGCAGAAATCACCGATATAGCTATACTTATATATGGAAAAGCATAATATATAAGTCCGCAAGCAGCATACGAGTATATGGCTGCTTTGCCACTAACTTTCAATATATAATAGCACTGACGAGGCGACGTATAATAAACATGGTGACCTGGCATAGGAAATAGAAAACTAGTAGTATAACTTGTAACTTGTAATCGATGAAACGTTTTGGCCCGAATTGAGGATGCAATAAAACAAACATGTAGCATCACCATACCATATTGGCGTGGTCTCTATGTCCACCAATGATATGTCACATAATTTGATTGAACTGCTATGCAATGTTGAGATATTTTATGACGATTTTACGTCACGGCCAGCATTCAAAAATCTATTTTTACCACCATTTGTACAAATAACGTCTGAATTAGATGGCAAATTCTGAAAAACAATGATGAGACCCGAGAAATGATTCCCAAACCCATCTAGACTTTCAAACAGTTCGGAGTGCCTTGAGCAAAGATATGATGATTCACGTATTTTGGTGAATAATTGCCTTTGGGCAATATCAACAGAAGGTTGATCTATTATATGGTAGTCATATGAAATAAACAACTGTCACACACTACAATTGCATTTTAGAAGCAAATCGTTGAAGTCGACTATACAAAGTATGCCTGTATTTTTGGCAAACATTGCTCACAATCGACCCTACTTCGTAAATCTCGTTCATTAGCGAAGGAAATTCTGATTGGCTTTTCGACTCGGTATGAGGATATCTGAATACTAGGCGCTTCTTTTAAAACTAAGTCTTCTATGGACCATTTAGTAGTAAATCGACATGAAAGCACTGGTTATTTCAAATATTTCGAACAAATTGTCTCTATCGAGCCGATTCATTTGGTCATGAATCAATCGACTTGGCACACCTCCTAAATTTATGCCTCGGGGTGTTTTAAGTTCAATATTGGCCCAGGATACCTGTTTCGGTTGTGTTCTTACAGGCCCAGTTCCATACTGTCGAGTCGATGATAAAAAACAGACATTAACGACTATAAAACAAAACATATCAGTCATTTTACAATTAAACATGTGTCATTTTTGAACATTTGTTTCGAAATTTAAGTCTAAGTAACGAAGCATATTACTCTGACAACATACAATAATATTTAACCATGGTATCATTATCATCTAGGGATAAGACTCTTAATTCTGTTGGCGTTCATTTTGGAGCGTTACATGTGCCAAATCCTGGGTTTTGTTCCGGCTTTAAGTTCGCGCATTTCGGTGCTGGTGAATTCTGCCGAGCTCATGCCAACTCATGGTCTTCGGTCAATATGCTTTACGTACATAGGTAACGTGTAGCATTTGCGTTATCTAAACCCACAGTATTCGGGGTGGTGGGCAGTCGCCGATGATATCAACTGCTAGTCAAAATGTGTTCACAATTACATCTAATTTCGTTATTGAACAAAATTTCAATGCAAATCTGTCCATGCATTTTTTAATCTACTTGTTTGTTAGTTTGTTGTTTATTATATAAATTATTTCTTTTTATATTGCAGAATAACTAGACGTTGTAAAGTGGTCGAAATGTTTAAGTCCGAACATTTTATTAAACGGATTCTGATAGGCGTATATCGATAAATTCACTTTGGTGCCACATTCTCCATAGTAGTTGTTGAGTGTAGTTGTAGTTGAGTGTTTTTCTCTCTGTGCAGACGTGTTTGTGCATAGGCTCTAGAAAAATAATTATAAAAAAGTTTAAATATACTTTTAGCCCAAAAATATTCAGTCAGAAGACGCTAAATCGAAATTCCCCAGTGCAGTGATAATAACATACAATTTATAATATCACAGTCACAACAAATTTGGAAAAAAATATATTGTATACATTTCGCATATCTTAAGGCGAAAAGTGCCTATATGAATATCTCACACTCAGAAAGACGTCTGAGTGTTAACGGCAGAAATGCCTATCTCTCAATAAATGCCAATGAGTGTCAGAAAAGTGCATCCGAAAACAAAAAAGATGACAGTGCCTTCCTAACCGCGAAAACTAGTGTCATTACGAATTCCCCCTCAGCTCACATCTCTCCAAACAATGATGACAGTTTGGCAAGTGGACAAAATATGTTGCCGCCTAAAAGTATGCCCGTAAGTACTTCGTTTTCCGATGCTCCACAAACAATCAGTTCGCCCCAAGTTAAGATTCCGCCGATATTTCACCTTCCATTCGACGGTGATATAGTGGCAACTCTCGCGAATGCCACTCAACCGGCAATATCGACCTCGAAGGGCGCTATACCGAAACAAAAACCTCAAAATGAAACGGTTCAAACTGGGATAGACGTCCTGAAAAGAAAATTGAGCCCAAAGTCTAGCCAAAAACTTCCAAACTCGAAGTATTCCAGAAGCATCCCCCCCCTCACAGGTTGACTCAAGAGGTCAAAATTACTACGGAATTTTGGCCACAGAAGACGAAAATTTGCAATCACAACCTAAGAAAGCACAAAAACCTCCCCCAATATTCCTAAGGGAAGCTATCTCTAACAATCTGGTAAGCAGATTATCTCATTTAGTTGGTAAAGACGGTTTCCATGTAGTGTCCCTGCGCAAGGCGAAGGTGCTGGAGGCAAAAGTTCAAACAAATACTGAAGAAAAATATTATGAAGTTTCCAAATTTTTTGACCAGGAACGTAAGAATTACTATACTTACCAACTTAAAAGCTCTAAGGAACTAATAGTTGTAATCAAGGGCATTGAAAGCAACGTCCTCACACAGGAAATAAAGGAGGTTGTTGAAAATGAGGGTTACGAAGTGAAATTCATTCGCAATATACTCAACAAGTTCAAGGCTCCTCAGCCCATGTTTAAGCTGGAAATAGCGTTTGACTATGCCCACATGAAAGAAAAAAATGAACCCCACCCAATTTACAATCTCAGATATCTGCTTCATCGCAGAGTATCAGTTGAGGAACCGCTAGCGCGCAAAGACCCTCCCCAATGCTTAGACTGTCAGGAGTTTGGGCATACTAAAGCTTACTGGAAATTACCATCCGTATGTGTGATATGCGGAAGTATTCATAAAACTTCAGAATGCAAGTTATAAAAAACAGATCCCAGAAGAAAAGTGGAACCTGTGGAGGAAACCACACAGCTAATTATAGAGGTTGCCCCGTGTACATAGAACTAAGGAGGAAGCTCTCTCATAGAAGGCAGGAAACTCCTCAGTTTCAAGTGCCAGAGTTTGGGTGTATCCCAAATCCAGTTTCATCAGTCTCATGTCAATTCAGCAACGACGACTCAAATGACATATGCACAATCTCTGAAAAATCAGGTTCCTCAAGCTCCTCTGCAGAAAAACAATATTGAAACCTCAATCGATTCCCTCATAAAAACTATGAATAATTTCATGACAAATATGCAGGGGATTATGCAAGAAATGTTACGAAACCAGAATATGCTCATTCAAGTTTTATTAACCAGAAAATGAACTCTATAAAAATTTGTTACTGGAATGCCAACGGACTCACCCAACATAAGAATGAAGTAGAGTATTTCTTGAGATCCCGAGATATTGACATTCTCTTAGTCTTTGAAACTCATTTCTCGTTAAAAAATTGCTTTCGAATAAATGGATACTGAACCTACGATACAAAGCATCCCAGTGGCAGAGCTTGTGGAGGAACAGCTGTAATGATTAGTGATTAGGTAAAGCACTTTCCTCTACGCGAATATAAAATCACATACAAGCCACTTCAGTTGCAATAACTGGATTAAACATAATAGTTTCTTCCATATACTGCCCTCCCAAATATGTTATAAGCGAAAACCAGTTTTCACACTTTTTCTCTACTCTTGGTGACAAGTCTATAGCAGCCGGAGACTACAATGCTAAACATACTTTCGGGGGGTCTAGACTCGTCAACCCCAGGGGTAGGCAATTGCTGAGTGCTATATCGAGTTCAAGCCTAAAAGTTTTGTCTGGAAGTGAACCAACATACTGGCCCAAGGATCTCAATAAAACCCCCGATCTCAGAGATGTTGCAGTTATGAAGAGCGTAACAAGAGAACACATCATCGTTACTCCTTCCCTCGACCTCTCATCAGACCACTCCTCCACAATTCTCACAGTTTTCAACATTCCCTTGAACCCGGAAATCTCTTACCATTTCCCAAACAGGCATACCAATTGGTTGAGATGCAAGATGTACATAAGCTCACATCTGTGCCAAAACTTTTCTCTCAAAACACCAGATGAAATTCAGTCTGCCATCAACGTACTCACTACCACAATGACAACTGCCGCAAATTTGCCAACACCGCACAAGGTCTATACTAAAATAAAAAAATGACTCTTTTTGTCATATTAAATCCCTAATCAACGAGAAAAGGAAAGCGAGAAGAAGATTGCAAAAGCACAGATCTCCCTACCTCAAAGCTCGTCTCGACCAGTGCAAGTCAAAACTAAGGTCAACTCTGGACGAAAACAGAGTTTAGGAGCCACACAAAACACTAACTATAGCCTGTACAAGGCCACAAGGCAACTACAGCGTCCTATAACACAGGAGTCTCCAATACGGGTGAAAGATTTAGGATAGGCAAGGAGTAGTGATGAAAAAGTGAAAGAATTTGCTGATCATCTGGAAGAAGTATTTACTCCTAACTATACGATCTCTCGTGTGAATCCAACGATCATTAGCCCAATGGTCACAAATCCCATGAAAATAAGTCTATATCTCTTAAAGAAAAATGCTCTCTCGTCGAAAATGAATAAATTTCCTGGACACGAAAATGATTTCAGAACTCCCCAAAAATATCCTCAAATTAGTTTTATTTATATTTAATGCTATACTTCGAATTCGATACTTTCCTCGATCATGGAAGCTATCTGAAATAATAATGATCCCAAAACCTGGACCCATAAGTTTACTCTCTATTTTATCTAAACTGTTTGAAAAGATCTTTCTCCAAATTTTGTACCCCCATATTGAAGCAAACCATGTAATACCCATGCACCAGTTTGGGTTTTGCAAGGGTCATGGAACGATAGAACAAGTACACCGTATAGTAACCCAGATCAGAAAAACATTCAAAACATTCGGAAATATTGCTCAGCTCTCTTTATAGACATCTCCCAAGCCTTTGATAAAGTGTGGCATGAAGGCCTTATTCACAAAATAGTCTCTCTTCTACCGACAAATACCCACAAGCTCCTGGATAGCTGTCTAAAAGATCGATCTTTTGCAGCAAAATCGAAGGATTAAAGAAAATTTTCAGCTGGAGTTCCGCAGGGCAGTATACTAGGCCCTATACTAATTCAAACCTCATCTTTCGCTGATGGCCATTCATGAGCATTAGCACTTGCCCATTAATAGCTTCTAGACAACTGCAGTCTCATATACACACATTAGAATCTTGGCTCGAAAAGTGGAAGATAAAATTAAATGCCACTAAAAGTCTACAGGTTACATTATCTCTTATACAGAACAATTGCCCAGCCCTCACTATTCATGGTAGTACCATACCCGTTCATAACCATATCAAATATTTGGGTATTCACCTTGATCGACGTCTCACCTGGAAAAATCACATTGACTCAAAAATCATACAATTGAAATTAAAAATGGCTCAACTCCACTGGCTTATTGGCTCCCAGTGTACTCTCAGTTTGGAAAATAAAATCACCATCTACAAAACCATATTGAAGCCAATATGGACATACGGCATCCAATTGTGGGGAACGGCATCGGCTTCCAACATAAATAAGCTACAGAGAAAACAATCAAGAATACTGCGCCAAATTTGTGGTACCCCATGGTATATTAGGAATGATAACATACACAAGGATTTAAACATTCCTTATATTTCCGAGGAAATAAGAAAATTAGTCAGGTCATATGTATCGAAGTTGTCCTCCCACTCAAACCCACCCGCTCAAAACCTTCAACATTTTCCCGGTCATATACGGCTAAAAAGAAAGGACACGCTAGACTTGGTCAGGTGATAAAAAGTTCGGCTCATCAAAAATAAGATCCGGCAATGGCAGGATACTTTAGTTTAAGATAGAATTAAGATTTGAATACTTACTGTAAATTTCAAAAGAAAGATTCAATAAAGAAAATGAATGAAAAAAAAAAACATTCACCATCTTACTTTCCACCATGAAATAGTTTATTCGAACTGTTTTACGAAGAGCATCGACGACTTCAGGACGAGTATACACGGCTCCATGATAAATCCATTTCGGTGAGGTAAATGATGCTGACGTAACAAAGAAATAAATACCATTCTCAGTAGTTACAAACACAACATTTCATTTGCGTTTTATTCCACCTGCTTGATTGGAAATACATCCCCACACTTGTCTATTTGCTCCGCAATGTGTATAGTTGTACACAACAAATATACAATACTACAAAAATAGCCTTTTATATTTATTTTGATTTCAACTTACTTATAAATACAAAAATAGACACTTCAGATTTAAGAAATATAGATAAAAAGGGTTAGTGATTGGTTTCTGAAAGCATGTTGGTGTTCGGCGATTCGGTTTTATCTCCTCAATCGTCGCAAAACGCCGTCCTTTCATGAATGTCCTCAATCTAGGGAGCAGGAAAAAGTAACAGGGGTTCAAATCTGGTGAACACGGTGACCCAGGCATGATAAGGGCGTTGTTTTTGGCCAAATAATCTCTCACAAGCAAAGATTTGTAGCAGGTGCATTATCATGATGCAAAAGACACGAATTTTTTTTTCCACAATTCCGGGGTTTTTTTTCGTTTTGTTTTACGCAAACGGAGTATAACTTCCAAGGTAATACTCCTTATTTACCGTACGACCTTGTGGTAAGAACTCCTGATGCACTATGCCATGGTAATCGAAGAAAACAGTGAAATCTTGACATTTGATCGAACTTGGCGTGCTTCTTAGCTTTCCTGGACTCTTCCATTTGGACGATTGGGCTTTGGTTTCGATGTCATAACCATATACCTATGACTCGTCACCAGTTATGACCCTTTTAAGCAAATCTGGATCATCGTTGACGTCATTCAACAATTCCTGAGCGATGCTCATGCGACGTTTTTTTTTGGTCAAAATTCAGCAATTTTGGAACGAACTTCGCTGCCACACGCTTCATGCCCAAAATTTACGAAAAGGTTGCATGGTATAAGCTAACCGATATGCCGACATCCTCAGCAACTTCTCTAATTGTGATTCGACGATTCTCCATAACAATTTTCTTCACTTTCTCAACATTTTCATCGGTTGTTGATGTGCTGGGGCGTCCAGAACGAGCGTCGTCATTCAAATCTTCTCGACCTTCTGTGAAAAAGCTTGTACCACTTGTAAACATTTTTTTGACTCAGAGTACTCTCGCCGTATGTCACTGTCAACATTTCAAGAGTTTTTGAGCACTTAATTTCATTTTTTTTTTACACAAAATTTTATGCAACTTCTTTGATCCATTTTTTCGATAGCAGAAAATCGCCGAGCACGCAAAACACTTGTATAAACATGCTATATGGATAAAACCGTCAACGTATCTTCGAGACGGGTGTGCTCACATAAAAAATTCAAAATTCGCCGTATTTTTTTAACATACCTCGTATACTTAAATATTTCATTATATATATTATGTATATATATAAATGAATTGAAAATTGAAATATGACCTACATTAATATCAGCGTTATGCTGTCAATCAGTAGGGAATCTTATGTGAGCATTTTTTCGGATCGGCATTTACTGCTTATT
This sequence comes from Philornis downsi, assembly GCA_019455685.1. Classification (NCBI taxonomy): domain Eukaryota; kingdom Metazoa; phylum Arthropoda; class Insecta; order Diptera; family Muscidae; genus Philornis; species Philornis downsi. The sequence continues at coordinate 529,034 of JAHXMU010000634.1, forward strand.
CGCCGAGAATGTTAGTAAGCAAAGCCTGCATTTGGAAGACTCTAGTCTAGAAAAAGAGTTTCAGCACACTGTTGCAGCGTCTGACCCACATAATTCTGGATTGGAAATCTTTATAACACCTTGACTATCAATATGTTGTAAGATAATTGCTTGCTCCAATAATTCCATCGCCTTTATGAACGATAGCCCGTTTACACTGGGGGTTCAATATTGGAAGCAAGATTAATCCCACTCTAAAAGTAAAAAAGATATATTTAGTCTTACAAAAACGATTTTATTTCCGTAAATAAATACATACGAACTTAATAGTTATTGAGTTCAAGGAAAAAGCTGGGCCAACGCAGTTTGGCAATGGTAATGCAAACTTCGTACAAACAGAATTTTCTCCAGATTCTTTATAAACCTTCTTCAGCGGTTGGGAGCCAAAAAGCCATATTGGTACAAGCGGAAGCAAGAAGCATATATTTAGGGTTGAATTGTACACATTGGACTGGCCCAGGATGATCTCCATTTAAAACACAAACTTTGTACCCAGTATCTGCGTTCCAAACATGCACGCGCCCATCCGTACTACCAGAAAATATAAATTGGGAATCGGGACTAAAGCTAGCTTCTATGGGAATTCCTTTAGTATTTGGATATCCCGTAAATGTTTGAAGTGGTGTTCCATGAAATGCATCTATTAGGCGAATTATGGAGCCATTCGTGCTTATTAGAATAGTTTTGCCATCTCTAGAGAACTTTAATCCGGTCCAATCGCATTCTTTTTCCTGATTTAGCTTGAAGGTAACAAATGGACCCTTGTCGAACGATCTTAAATCATATAATTTAATGCTTTCAGAATTGACGCCAGCAGCGAAAATAAGTCCCTCAGGATCGTACGCCGCAACTGGTCTACCGGACAAGTGCATTAATCCCTGGCAATTTGGGGAACGTAGATCCCAAAGACGAAGTGTTTTATCTAAAGATCCCGATAAAAATGTGTCTTCTACGGGTGATATACATAAGGATATGACCTTTTTGGTGTGACCAGGAAAGTAGCGCAAATACTTGTTGTCGTGCAGACTGAGATATCTAATGGTGTCATCCACCTTTGTAGAGCTATGTATCGCCGTGTTATTCGCGTGGGTAAAATGAATAAGGTCCACACCATACTTCTTGGAGTTCACTGTTCGAGATTGTGTGCCTTTCTCGCAATCGTATATTACAATTTGGTCATCTTCACTGCACGATATCAAGTGTTCGCCGTTGGGTGAGAAATCGATGGCATTAATTTTGTCAGTGTTTTCTCTAAATACTTTGGCCACCTTAAAGCTTCTCACAACAGGATCAATTAATTTCATCTTCATTGCGAACTTATGGGAAGTTTTACGATCGATCAGAAACGTAAACAACAAATGCCGGCTTAAAAGTTTAACAATGTTGATAAACTCGCGGTCAAATTCTAATATCTATTTGATACAAGTAAATATTGCAAAAATATTGTTGGCGCTTTATACGAAGTGGCATTTAACACAACTTACACGAAACCATAAACGTCTTTTATTTGCCTGTCTAATCAGAGTTTGAAGCCGATTTAACTCAACCGAACTGCGCGCCGCTGGCTACTTTCCTATGACAATTGACGCCGACTAACAATGGGCGTACATTGGCACCTATGAAACGCGGTAAGTATCAACTCAGTAATCCACTTTTGGCTGGCTATTTTAAAATTGTCAGTACATTGCTCAAAAAATCGGTACACTTTCAAAGTGAGCTAATTTGTAGCATAGGAGTCATAAGGAGTAGATCACGAAGTAAGGTTCACTTAACAAATATTTTTGGGCATTTTATTAAAAATTATAATTTTCAGTTTTTTTGTAATTTTTTGTTGCTTACGGCTGGCATTGACATTAAACAGATGGAAACGGAATTTCTTCGCAAAACAAATTTTTCGTTTCCAATAATAAAAAAAAAAAATACATATATATGATGCAGCTTCGGCAACTTAAAAATTCGCTTACTTTTCATTTGAATGATAGGTAACTCTTCATGAAAATATCTTTAGGGAATGCTGTTAGAATGACGATTGCACCACTTTTTTCCGAACAATAATTGATATTATTACTGAAATGTTCGTTGTCTTAAAAAATTGAAAAAAGTAAAAATTATTTTTTAATAAAAGTTTAGTGTGAAAATTTAATCAAATTTTTGACAAATTGCATTCAATCTTAAGCTGGGATCCCACTATCGGCGCAATGTACCGATTTTTGTAAAATTTAATAGGCCGATAGTGGGAACGCACAACATTTGTCAAAATGGGACAATCTGTGCCGAAATCGTGCTGACTAAAAATAATGAAATACAACCCTGTTGCACCGATAATGTGAACACTCTGTACATAAAGTGGAACAATACAATTGTTAAAAATGCGACGATTTTTATCGGCCACTTGCACCCCGATCAAAGTTAACAATTAGCGCCGATTTTTAAGAACAACACTGTTTGTAAACACAAGAAAAGCGGAAGAAGCACAAAAAAGAAAATTTAAACTGAATACGCGTAGTCACAAAAAAAATCATTAAAAATGTATTCAGACTACGAAATTTTAGAAGGCGAAACAAGTTTTGAAGAATTGTCTACATCAAACCTGGAAAATAAAAGGAAAAGGCCACGAGTTTCCGGATCTTGGACGAACGAGTCAACACATGACCTTATTCAGGCTGTTGAAGCCTATCCATGCATTTGGGAATACTCTTGCCCGGAATACAAGGATCGTTACTTACGAGATAAATCCTGGCAAACTATTGCTGAAAAGTTTGAGCATGAAGTTATTGTACTATTTTTTTGCTTACCTTTTTTATTACACCGCTTTAATGCTGTAAAATAAGAAATTGATTTTCAATTTTGTAAATCAATCAGCGAAGACATGTAAACAAAAAACATATGATTCAATTTCTCAAAAAGTGCGCTGATAGTGTGACCACGTTTTGCAGATTATGCACAAATTTTTCTTCCGGCCGACATGTACCGAAAACAAATAGCACAATATGTGATGATAATGTGACTGCTCAAAAAGTAATTGCCCAAATCCTTGTCAAACGCACCGATGTAGCACAATAAAAATCGGTACATATTGTGCTATGTGCGCCGATAGTGGGATCTAAGCTTTATAGTGTTATACGCAATCCGATTTAAATTTATAAATCAGTAAGTGAGTATGGATCAAATGAAGCTGCATTTCATTTCAAATATATTTTTTAATAAACAAATTTCATAAGTTGATATTTAAATCGCCGCTGATCATTACAAAATCCTATTCAGGCCGTTAACAAATTTCTGCCGTTTTCAAACTCCAATGTAAGTATGTAAATATTGAAGAAACGGAATTTTTTACTGTAATGTAACATCGTCTAAGTGACGCTAATAAACGTATGTTTTTAGTGTATGTTCAGATTCACTGGACTCACTACTAGACTGATTGGCAGTTGGTCTGTTAAGAGGTGACAACAAAACAATCTGACAGATTTCGGTGAGAAAAACCAATGTTGCAATTTTAAGCGTTGCTTCAACTCCGAGGAAAAAATGTAATTCCGGAGGAATTGTGGTGCTGATTTCGTTTCTTCAATGGAAGGGTTCACTTAATTCCAGGAGGTTTCACTTATTTCTATTTTTTTACAGAATAGATTCCCGCACTATTTTGATGTTCCTACAGTTTTGCGCAGTGTAAGTCTCGTTACGAAAACACATCTGGCTTGTGTGTTGGAAAATTTAACTCTCTCTTTATTATCAACGTTTTCTGGTATTTATACAGCTTGATTTTTTTCTATGTTTACTATTTACTCTAAGTTTTCTTCGTTCTAAACTATGTTTACATTATTTCATGTGCAGTGTATTTTACATTCGATCCCTTTGATTATCCGATCCAGACTGCATATGATTATGTGATTTGGGTGCGTTGGGCTTTGTTATAACAGTTACTCAATGTAGGTGGCATGAGAAAATGTTTATATCGAGTTGTTCGCAAAGTTCGTTCGGTTAATTCGTTAGTTTACCATGCGTCACTTCTCATAACGTATAGTTCTTTCAAACATTATCATAACTTCCTCCCATCCCTTCCTTAAGCTGTTTATTATTGTTTAGTTGTGTTCTCTTTCTAGTTGGCTGGTCATAGCGTTTTAAAAAAACGTTTAAAAAGTGGAAAAATGAGCGCAAAAGATGCCTAAAATGCTCTTTTGATGTATTATTTCCAAGATGGAAAAACGGCTGCTGAAGCCAGCTTTCATTTGGTCCGTTTTCTTCATAAACAAACTTGTCAGATGTGATTTAAAAAATTTTCTATGGGCGACTTCTCCGTAACGGACGCTCCCAGATCAGGGCGACCAAAAGAAATTGTTTCCGAGGAGGTGAGGGATTTAGTTATTGTTAGTCCCCGTGCAACAGTTAGGCAAATAGCTGAAATAATCAAAAAATTATTCTCAACAGTTCACGCGGGCATAAAAGAGCGTGGAATTGTGAGCAATCTCGATGTGTGAGTACCTCACTCTCTCACCGAGGCCAACGCTTGAATCGCGTTGACCTCTGCGATAATCTAAGGATAATAAAATATGTTTTCAATGCCTCAAAAACAGAGAATGCAATTTTCAAATTATTGAAAGAACATTGTAATACAGTTGTAAACGCTCAATACAAAAATTTTAGAATATAATTAAACCTTTTAAAATTCAGCTTTAAGATATATTTGTAATAAAGTTCTAAAAGATGTCTGCGAAATAACTAATAATCAGTAATTTACGCAGTAAGGTCATGCCTGTTTTCGGCATATTTTCGTACAATATTTCAAGTTATAATTAGTTAGCTACAACGTCAAAACTGGCTTCCGCTTGAATATAGTTAAATGTATTTGCTCCTAAACACAATCTCACAAAATTTACAAAAGTATCTCAGGACACTTAAAATCGTATGCGCAATCTTCCTCATTGTACATATCTTTTCGTTACATATTGCAATGTTTTAAATTTAGTAGAGGAATTTGTGTTAATTTAATATCTATCAAAACTGTTTTGCTCAAGTACAGCACAAAGAGACCTTGCATAGTATTATGGATGTTTAAAATCGACACGGCTACCACTGGAAGTTTATACCCTTTATGTACTGCGAGTTTGATATTTGTGTCAACCAGACCGACTGAAAAGATTTTATTTATACATACTTTTATATAAGAATTTCCTGCTCAACACCTGCTTTTCATTCTTTGTCATATTCACATGGTATAGTAGGTACTATTGTCTGATCAAAACTAGAACTGTGGTTTGACTCTAAACTAAACTAAAAATATACTGCCGAGGATGAAGAAACAGCTTAATGTTTCTCGGGTGTATACACTATGGAAGGAGGAACTTGCAGTTTACATCTTGAAATTCAATGTCAATCTAGGACGATGGCATCCAAAACCAATATTATTTAATTAATTTCAATTCATTTATTAATCAGTCAACTCCCATATTGTACTATACTTTGATAGAAGTTTGACATGAGTTGTATTGATTAAATCTATTTCATTTGCACCAAAAAACCAACAAAATCATGGTGCCAAATATTATGACGTTTTATTCTGGCCCCACATCTTGCTTTAATCTTTTCTATCTCTTCTTTCACATAGGATATTTTCAAGTCCTTGTGTATATTAAAGTTTCTCATGTACCAGGGAGCCCCCATAATGTCACTTAACACCTTTCATTGTTCCCTTTGAATTTTAACCAATGATGTTGCCTAATTCTCAAGTTCATTTGAGTCTTTTTGGCCTCAATGTGTCTTCTCCAAATCACCCTTCTGTCCAGATGAACGCAAAGATATATAAGATATATATGCGGAATAACAATATTGTTGAGCCTTAGAGTTGGGCATTTTTTGTGGTTCAGTGTTAATGTCACTTTTCATTTACTCCTATGCTCTAGTCGATGGGCCATTTCTCAATGAGTTTGAAGTGACCTTGGAGGATATTTTCGCATATTACTGCAGTATAATCTGCAAAAGTTGATGTAAGGAATGTTACCTGTAAAAATAAGGTATAGTAGAGAGCCAAGGACACAGCTTTGAGAGATGCGTGCCAATATGGGGTAATTGTCTGTATAGTAGTCACCATACTTTACACTAAAGTTCCTACTGTCCAGGAATGACTGGACTAGACTGGTGTTTCCTGACGTGTTATGAAATGTTATAGATTTCACAAGCACAATGCTGTCTAAATGAATGAATTTGAAGCGACTGGCAACAAATACCACTACAGCTAAAGTAATGAACTTTGGCAATTGCTGTGTTTCAATAACTGTTTTTTTTTTCTGTTATTTCTAAGGTTAATTCCACATTAAGAAAGCCAAATCTGTTGTGATTTAGAATTATATTGTTTTGTAGTTTTTTTGTATTTTTTAGTTTAATAATAAATATTAGTGACACCATTGGTGTTCGATAACCTACAGGATTTCGCAATAAGTACATTAATCTTATGCTGATTAATGTGGAATTGTGATTTTACTTTTTAATTGACTTTGATTTTTTTGTTAAATGTTGACGAAAGCAAGTCTTTTTGGGTTTCTGTCTGTTAAGATTTTTTATAAATAAATGTGATACGCCATTTACGCTCTTCTGGTCACCACAGAGAGAAAATGTACAAATGCGGTTAATTATTCTGGTGTTGAATGAATTCTTTCTTTTCAGGTAAACAAAACCCCCATTACTGCCGCAGAGCGCTGTTTTAAGTGCGCGATAAAATACGCACACCGGTATCACCTCAGAGGTGATAAGCGTCCTAGAACACAAGTAGGGAACACACAACACAACAATTGGCGAGTCTTGAACACAATTGGGAGACATACAACTCAGTAATACAGTAGATGCCTGTACTGTAGATAGTATCAGAAAATTTAATATACTTTTACTTGAATGGAAGCACTGATCTCAGAGTTAAAGCACACAAAGTAAATCGTCCATTACTGGAACTCCCACGTGGGCTGCTTTGTGAAAAAGCTCTAGAAAGAGATCCAGAAAAGGTGTAAGGGCAAAGAGGCTTTCGTAGTTAAACTGTCATTTTTTCTAAAACAGAAAGACGATAGTCTTCGTGGTTGCTAACAACTTGGCCTCGTCCTTTTTTTCTCCTGAGTCATCTTCACGACCACATAGTCGGTTAAGCCACTGCTGAGAATATTTAATAAAGCTATGTAAGTTTTTGGAATCAAATTGAAACTCTTTTATTTCCCTCACCCTCAAAAGTATATTTCCCGGCATCGATTTACAGAGTCAAAATTTCTTGACTTTGATATCGCGCAATCATATAAGGAAAAGCAAATACTTTCTTCATGGCCCTTCGAAGCTACCCTTGATCTATTTCTATGCAACAAGTGCATATGCATCATTCGCAAGTTAAAGATTTTATCTTGGTTATGATTACATGGCATGATACATGCAATTGATGTTTTAAATGCAGTCTACTTAATACCATTAAAAAAGGGCTATACGCTTGAAATTCGCTTTATTGATGATATAATCCACAAATATTCCCACTAAATAACCTCTCATTGAGTGTACATAAAATATTCAACCTGGCAACATATTGTGTCACAGTGACATTTGCGAAAAAAAGTAAAAGAAAGTACGCAATTATCGTGGAACCTAAAACGTGAAACTGTAAAGTTTATCACAGATTCCAAGACAGCTTTCGTGTTTTCCTTACGTTCTGCGTTACTACACCGAGACAGCAGTTTATAAAAAAAAAATGCTGGAGTTAACCAAGTCGATAAATGTAATACGGTCTGTTAAATCTCTTTCCCGATAAAAATATTGAAAATTTTGGTGAATATCAACAAACCATTGATAAATCCATTAGTTACTTAGCACCAAAATGTTAACAAATACGCCCAAAAACGAGAATATACCAAGTTGTCCTCAAACGCCACCAATTTCTCGGAGTAAGACGTATTACTATCGGTCGATGCAAACGTAGAGAGCAGTTAATTTCATCAACATTAAACATCAACCACATAATCAGAAAAGAGGGAAAGAGGCAGTGTGTCCAATATACATGACAAGCCGGAATTTGGAAGCTCTACTGATTTAGTACTAACTGCATAAAGTGATCAATTTTAGTGCGCAACGAAAATATTCTGCAAAAGTTGGTAAATTTGTAAGTACAAGTGAATATTACATATTATCATTTGACAAACTCGTCTTATGCGAAGACGAGAGAAAAAGGAAATATCAAAAAATAGTGATTTTGTTTGCATAAAAGAAACAATAAATATACTCCAATTTGTATACTAGTGATGCTACATTTGATTACTTGAATAATATTCGCACAAATGATGCATATTATGCATCTCTAATTTGTGATGAAGTTTGGAATCGAAAAACATAGCGGTTGTTTTTGTGTATAAATGATTAATGTATATGGAAATACATAATATACCTCTCTTTATCAATAGTTGAAAGTTCATCTCAGTTAATGTTTCATTTTACATTTTTATGTCGCGGCTTACCCCTAGCCCTGAAATAATTGGAAAGTTTGTTGATCATTCTATCGTCAATAACATAAATGCGTTAATTTATAATAACGAACTTTGTTTGGATTTCTAATTATAATTCCACCTCATCAATCTCAAGAGCAGACTTACATTACCATGCAAATGAGCGATTTACGGTCTTATAAGTAATGCTTAATATTATCTAAACTATAATCCGCATAATTCTCTTTTATAATTTCTTCCTTTTTTTACAATAAACAATTTATTAAATTACAAGAAGAAAATAAGACGATTGTGACACTACCCTTGACGAACAGCCCACCGATTCTCTACTTGAGGTCACCCTTCAAGATCTTGATAATCGATGGTCTAACGTTCAGGCCTCTTACGAAAGACTGTGTTTAAGCAAACACGAAGATTTAACAATGGATTTGAAGCAATCTGCAAGAGGAAAATTTTTGTCGTGTACCAAATCATACCACACAATAAAATCTAAAATTCTTGATGCACAAAAATCGTTTATTTCACCAGTTCATAGCATTTCTAGAGAGGCTTTGACATTTCTCGAAAGCCCAGAAAATACGTTCGGCTGTATACAAGTTCCCCCGTGTGATACAGATATCTTTAATGGAGGCTATGAAGAATGGCCTTCCTTTCGAGATATGTTCATAGCTGTTTATGTTGAACATCCCAAATTGTCCGATGTACAAAAATTGTATCACTTGAAGGTCAGAGGCCAAGCTGGGGGAATAGTGAAAAAGTATAAATTATGCGGAGAAAATTTCTCATTGGCATGGGAAGCTTTAAAATCTCGATACGAGAACAAAAGAGTTCTCGTTGACAATCAGTTGTAAATATTACTCAATTTGAAGACCATTACGGCGGAAAGTAGCGAAGGTCTTCAAGAAATCCAGAGCACAGTCAATGACTGTCTAGCAGTATTGAAAGCACAAAATGTTAGTATTTCTGATTGGGATCCCATATTAGTATATTTGTGTTCGACAAAGCTTCCTCACGAAACACTTTCACTGTGGGAACAATCATTGAAATCGCATCGAGATTTACCAACATGGACCGCAATGGACAACTTTTTATCCAATCGGTATGAGGTAGTGGAGCGTCTCAACAGTATTCATGGAACAAAATTTGGCCAGAAAAAGAAAGTTGCTGTGGACGCAAATTCTTTTAACACAGAAATCCCCGCTACAAATAACCCATGTAAATTTTGTAATATAAATCACCCTCTTAAAAACTGTTCAGAATTTCAAAGTCTGAATCCTAAAAACCAAATTCGAAAAACCAAATTTGCTTAAATTGTCTCTCATACAGCCATTATAAGAAAGACTAAAAGTACTCACTCTTACATTTCTTCGACTCTAATTCTCCCCCGAAAATTAACCAATCGAATAATCCAGAAGTGAGCAGCTCGAATCAGATCTCTAGCTCTGCACGAGCCATGTACAATCCACAGGCTCAAACATCGTCTTATTTCTCTTCCCATGAAAATTACTCATCTCGTGAGAACACATTGCTTCCAACGGCAGTAATACATATTTCCGATATGGGGGATCTATTTCCGACTCGGGCATTTCTCGACCAAGGTTCGGAAAAAAACATTTGTTTCAAAAAGTCTCCAGCAGCACCTAATGCTTTCTATAGAGACAAAAAGCTTCCAGATTCGGGGAATTGGAGGTCACAATGTCGCTAATTCTAACTCCATATGTGAACTTACATTGTTCTCGACGAAACACGATCAATACATTAAAATACAGGCTATTGTGGTTCCGAAAATAACCCGACTACTGCCAACTTTTTCTGTTCCAAAAACGGATTTTTCTCTACAAGAACTTGAAAAATTAGATTTAGCCGATCCAGAATTTTATTCTCCCAGTCATGTTGATTTGTTAATAGGAAGCAACGTAATGCCTCGTATTTTACTTAACGGCGTCCACAAAGTTTGCAATTCACTTATTGCACAAGCCACCATTTTTGGATGGAGCATAAGTGGTCCGGTGACTCCTCCCATTGTTTCATCATTTTTCATCCAAGCATTTGAAGTTTCCGAAGATCCGATTGGCAGATAGCTGCGTCAATTTTGGGAACAGGAAGAAATTCCTTCTCATCCCCAACCTCTTCCGAGGACCAATATTGTGAATCTCTATATACGAGAAAACAACTTATCGCAATGCAGATGGCCGATACGTTGTCAAGTTGCCATTTAAAACTTGCCGTACACGAGATTTACAACTGGGACCATCTAGATCCCGAGCTCTGGTACAATATTTGCGTATGGAGCAATCTCTCAGCAACAGACCAGACATAGAAAAAGCATATCGAGAGGTGTTGCGAGAGTATGCAGCTAACCGATTCTAGGGAAATTTATACAGGAAGCTCATACAACTCGTTCTATTTACCGCATCATGCGATACTGAAACCAGAAAGATGTAGTACCAAACTTCGTGTAGTATTTAATGTAAAAAAAACACGCTCTGGTAATTCTCTCAACGATGTACTCCATGTCGGCCCAACATTGCAATTGGATCCCATGACGCTGATATTAAAATGGCGTCTTCATAAATATGTTTTCAGTGCCGATATCGAAAAAAATGTACCGCCAGATAATGGTTCATAATGAAGATATCAATTACTAACAAATCCTTCTTCGCCCTGACAAATGCAGCCCAATTAAGGATTTCGCGTTGAAAACATTAACATTTGGGGTAAATTGTGCGCCATACTTAGCAATTAGAACTCTTATTAAACTAGCCCAAGATTCCACAGATAAATATCCAAGGGGTTCCCAAATCATACTTGCCGAGACGTACGTGGATGATGTTTTATCCGGAAGCAAGGACGTATTATCTTGCATTGAAGCTCTGAAGCAGCTTATGGTAATGTTGCAGTCGGCTGTTGAAGAAAATTACTTCAAACTGTGCCGATATTTTGAAGTCGATTCCCGAAAATCACATCTTAGACTCCGAATTTTTAAAATTTTATGAAACCAGCGACACGAAGACTCTCGGCGTGCAATGGAAAGCTTTAACCAATTGTTTCTCATACAAAATAAAACCACTTCAGCGAACGTGCTCAATTACTAAAAGAAAGATATTGTCTATTATCTCCAAATTTTTCGATCCTGCGGGATGGCTTTCTCCCATCATAGTCCAAGGAAAGATATTCTTCCAACAGCTTTGGATTGAAGGCCTCAAATGGGACGAATATGTGAATTCAGACACCTTATCGAAATGGAACAGGTTTGTAACGACCCTAGCAAATATATCCAAAATGAGAATTCCACGCTAGGTTCACTTTGCACCTCATTGTTCTGTTCAAATACATGCTTTTTGCGACGCATTCGAAAAGGCTTACTGTGCAGTAATTTACATGAGAATACAAGATAAAGACTTTTCATATTCTCATATTCTTGCCGCTAAAACTAAAGTTGCCCCTATAGACCCTGTAAGTCTTCCACGTCTTGAGCTCTGTGGAGCTGTTTTGCTTTCTAGATTAATCAAGAAAATACTTCCCCCACTGCTCACAAACTATGAGCTGTACCTCTGGTGTAATTCATCCATAGTACTCGGATGGCTGATAAAGCCTCCATTAACGTGGAAAACATATGTCGCGAATCGTACTGCCGAAATTATATAAAACGTAGGGAATAATGACGACAACCCTTCAGACCTCGACTCCAGAGGAATAGAGCAGGTGCAAAAAACGAAACAGCAACTGCAATGTATTTATACAAGTGAGGTTGCATTGAACGCATTGACACCAGCAAGGGAGATGTAGTTTTATGAGCTAGCTCGTGATTGGGGAGTCTGAAGCGAAAGTTCTCAATTGATTCAAATGATAAAATAGGCGCGAAGGCAGAAGAAGTCAAAAGCCAAAGCCAAAGTCACATTCGACTGGCAGAAATAAAAATTACGGAATTCAGCGGAAACATAGAGGAATGGGAATCGTTTTACGACCTTTTTAAGACGCTGATTCACGATTCGCCACAATTTTCGTTGAAAAGATGTATCGACTGAAATCAGCGGTTAAAGGAGAAGCAAAGCAGCTACTTCAGCATGTGAAAATTACTGAAATGAATTATAATACAGCGTTTGAGCTGCTAAAACAAAGGTACGAGAATAGAAGGCTCCTATTCACAAAATTAGTGGATAAAATCCTGAACCAGCTAATGTTGAATAGCGCTCCATCAGAAAGCATTAAGCAGATGCTCGACACAACAAACAACAGAATGCAAGCACTGGCGTCTAAGGGAATTCAAACAGAAGATGCGACACCATTCATTGCGCGGATTCTTGTTAGGAAATTCGATAAAAGTGGTTTACGGTTATATGAGCAACAAGTAAATAAGCCAAGGGAAATTCAACAATTGGACGATGTATTGAAGTTTTTGGAACAACAATATCTGGCATTAGAGGCAGCAGGAGATCAACAATTATGTAGTCATAGAAAAGATCATAGAAAAAGGAATAAAAACACTGATCTGTGTTTTGTCTGTGATAAAGGCGGACATCAAACGATCGAGTGTAGAAAGTTAGCAGCCATGTCCGTTGGGGATAGGCGATCAGTAATACCCAGAAAGCGGATCCGTTTTCGTTGTCTGAGCCACAGGACAGACAAGAAGTGCACCAGTAATATACGCCGCAAACAATGCGATGGCAGACATCACACGTCAATGCACATGGATTATTCTCGTCCACGACCCATCCAACAGTCCAATAGTAAATCAACGATGGTAACTAATAGCGATGATATGCCTGTACTATTAGCGACTGCCATGATCATATTCTACTGGAGAATATGTACTCATGCGTGCTATGATTGATCAAGGATCCCAGGTTACATGTATTTCTGAAGAAGCGGCGCAGATATTGGGACTCCTTCGGATTAGAAGCAAAATAGAGATACATGGGTTTGGTAGAGCACTAGTACTACTAGTACTAACATAAAGTAACACTGGATATAAAGCCAAGATTACTAAGTAAAGATGTATTTAGGACTCAAGCTTTAGTTCTTCCAATTGTAATGAGTGTCCAACCGAGTGAATCATTTGATGCGGATATGACAAATTGGGACAATTATTTATTGGCGGATCCTTTATTCAATAAATCTAATAGGATCGTCCATTAGAGGGACACGCAAGGGTAAAAAGCTTCCTGGCTAGATTGAGGAGACAATTCCGATGGACTAGTATGAACGGAGATGTGAAACGTTATATCGCTAATTGTACAAAATGTCAGCAGAACAAAATTGTCCTTGCGGGTGACTGTCCGATGTCAGACACATCAAGCGATGTAACTCCCTTCTAAGATCTCACAGCTTCTGATTCTTTCCGCCTTTACGTCGAAAAGGAATGGGAACCGGGGAAAGGGGTCTGGATTCTTGATACGATTCCTTAAGGGCCCGATACTTCTCAATAGTTAGCCTCTTCGGGCCGGGCTCTTGACAGGGGCCATCATCTGCAGGGGTTAGAACTTTCGTTGTCAGGAGCTCGTCGGTTCCTTGATATTCCATTATTAACTGCGAAAACGGTTTTCATGTTTACTCCATTTATACATGTTATCTACCCAGAAAGTTCAGCGACGGGAGACGGGATGACAATCACTATGATAAAATTGCTGAGTGACAAAAAATAATTATCAGTTTTCTGTGTTTCCCATCTGTGCAATATGTTGCGCAAATAGCTTTTCGTTAATATTTATAGTTTATACATTTATTATTTCGTTTTCATGGTCTCTAATTTTTTTTTTTGCTAAAGTTTGCAAATTATTACTTCATTCTCATAATCTCTAATTTCTGTTAACAAGTTTTACAAAATATTATTTTATTCATATGATCTTTAGTTTCCCTTGATAAAGTTTAAAATTTATTATTTCATTCATATGATCTCTAGTTTCCGTTAATAAAGTTCACAGTTTATTACTTCATTCCTATGATCTCTTGTTTCCGTTATTATTGTTCTTCATCGAATGCAATTCGATGCGCTTTCCGTTTACAAATTATGTGACTTATTTAAAAGCCATACGCACGTAGTGATCACCTGATTCACTTAGCTTCTGTTTGTCCGCCTTTGGCTTACATAGGGTAGGTGAAACAGTACCAACCCCCCCAATGCCTAATATATTAATTTCTACTCCAGGTCACTACTCGCCAACGAGAGCAGAATAAAATATGTAATCTGCACCGAATAACATATCAATATTAGATAAAAACGCTATACCCACTCGGGCCCCAGCCTAAAAAGGGCGACGATATTCGGCGGAACTTTATACCGGAAAATACAACAAAGCAAATAATATAAGGAAAAATTTAGATTAATTTAAATTAGATTGCTGGATGGTGATGACCTCCGGGAGAATATTGTTTGTTGAATAAGAAATAGGAAGAACACATGAAAAAAAGGAAATGGAAGATTATTGACCTTGTGAATAATTTCAAAGATTTATAAGTAGAGGAAAAAGAAGTATATTGTGGAAAATGTGATCGTCTCTCAAATCCATGTCTGCCGACGACGGTGGAAATTCATTTCCACAAGTCTTGCTGAAATAAACCTGGCTGTTAATGCGGAACATAAGTAGGTAACAATGATTTTTGTATTTGGTAATTGAAGTTATAGGTTTTGGGCGACAAGGGAAGGTGTTAAACTAAGCTTCTGCTTCTTCTTCCAACAGAATAATGGAGAAAACGCAGTGTGAAGGATAACTAAAGATCCGGCTAGATGACAGAGATGAAGAAAGAACCCACGTCCTTTTGGACTGACACCCAGTGTGGAGTCTGTCCCAGAAGAATTAGAGAAGAAAGAAATAATGTAGATAAAAAAAGAGGAAATGAGAAATTGTTGAAGAAAAACTATTTTTGAAAAGACGCTAAAAAAAGAAAAAAACCCATAAGAACTAAAGAATTCTGTATGAATGAATATGGCATTGCGTAAGCAATGTGAAGTGATAATAAAAAGAGATAATGAGGAAAACCCCCAGAAAGGGAAATATCAAGAAATTGTTAAAAAAAACGTGTTTTTGAAAAGTTTTAAAAAGAGTAAAAAAACGTTAGAACAAAGAATTCTGGATGAAAATAAAATGAGGCATTGTACAGACCCCAAACGAAAATACAAATGTAATATTATTAAAATAAAAAAAATGAGAAAAAACAAAAAGGGGAAATATCATAAAAACAAAATTTAGGTGAATTAAAGAGTAATGTCACAATTCCACATTAATCAACATAAGAACAACTGGAACAATAATCAGCTCGTGTTGCATTTATTGCGAATTGCTGTGGGTCATTGAACGCCAATGGTGTCACCAATATTTATTGTATGTGTTCAAAAAATAAGGTGAATTTTCAAATTTTGCGGGCTTGGTACATTCGACTTTCGATTATTAATTTTTTTGGTACACTCGTCTCGAAGATATGGTGACGGCTTATTCATATAGAATGTTTAGCTTGTTTATTTGTTTGTTTTGTGGACTTGGTATCTTCTGTAGCTTGCCAGTGATCCCGCCGCAGTTACTACATTGCAAGTGCAAGTCGTCAAACACGACCCAAACTGTTGGTAATTTGATTTTGTGTGACAGTATTCCTGGCAGTTCTGGTCCTCCCCGTTTGAAGGAATCCTCAACAAACATCTTTCTGTACATCGGTACATCTGTACATCTTTAACTTGCTAGCATCTAGCTGCAGTTAAACTTTGAGCATTGCTGATAAACTTTATTCCTACTGAATATGTTCATTACGAAACGAACTTCAAAACCTTGTTTCTGAAAAGCATACTTGATCTTATTGGGGGCGACACTGCTCTCGATTCTCTTTAAAACAACTATCAAACCCTTGCTACTCTTTAGGTGGTATGTATAGAAGGTTTTGATACCCTTGTTAAAGAATTCCGTAATTTTTCTAAAACTGTTAGCTTCATAAGGTTGTATTTTCGTTTTAGAAATGTTTCCGTCGTAGTGAAACAATATGGAGCACGTCCTATTCGATCAATTTGGCAATACTACTGACTAGAGCGCCAGAGGTAGTCTCACGCAAATTGATAGGCAGAGGTTTCGCATTCGATGTATTCTTACGTTTTCCGATGTACTAGGTACGACATCAACGCAAATCTGTTGTCGCTGGACCTGTCGTTTACAGTTGTATGACCAGCGATACAATTCTTAGTCCACTGGGCAGGCTTGAATTTCGCTTAATGGTAACATAGCTATCCATGCTCATCTGCACCGCTGTCACTGTTACACACCAAAGTGAGATGAGTGTGCGATTCTGTGTTCTGACTCGCACTCATGCTTCCGTCCGCTTTACTTAGCTTTTTGCTGTTGTGACCGTGTAGGTGTGAGCTGTTTGTCACTGAAGTGTGTGAGGAACGAATAATCTCCACTTTACTCTCTTGTTGTTGGTCAAGCTGTCAAGTACAAACTTTCGTGTCGTCTATTGGGGCCCGCCTTGACACTCTCCTGAGAGATGGATTCAACATCCTATTCCCCGAGTTTTGAGTGGTAATTCAATCCCCTCTCTGAACTCATTGCTTTCCCGCTTACAACAAACAACAACAAGAAAATAAATAAACATTTTCCTACGCAATGTTTCCGTCCGCTGAATTATATTCTGCGCCAAAATCTACTAGTTGTCAATCCACACGGTACGACCAACAGTATACATCGTAGTGTCCTCTATTTCCAATAATTTGTACTTTAAATAACGCTTTGTCGCGGGAGTGATAAAAATCACGAAAAAACTAATAAGGGTGTAAGTGTTCCCGACATAATATCTTTAGCAACGATCATCCAGATATTGGAAGTGATTACGTTGGTGTAATGTAACAATTGGATTCATTTATGAGCCAGAGTTATGTGGAACTTTTTTTGTACTTGTAACGTCGAACGCTTCTAGTCAGTTATTTGGGTAGTTTATTTACTGGGGGAAAATAACATACATATACTATATATTAACAATAATGATAACCAGTAAGACTTCTTAACAGTATTTTAAAATCCCTATTTTTGTTACATATATTTGAAAGATTTAAAATAATCAAAGTTGTCCGTGAGGCTATTAGAAACAGAGATTTTGCGTACGCGGCCTATTTACAAAATAATAGTTATAGCAATAGCAAATTTGCAAGAAATATTGTAAAACTACTCGTAAAGCAATGGATTCAATTGTGCTCCATTATCTATACGACATCTTCGGAACCTCGGGACAACAATCTACAATTTGGAAACGTTAATGAATTACAAATATCAAGTGCAATTTTTAGAATTAAGTTCAAACCGCTGGTGCGGAAGAAAATCCATTCTATTTTATTAAATTAACTTTTCCTTTTAATAGGTATCTTATAAATTCTAAAATAAACTTCCTGAGGCATGGAAATTAGTTAAAATTGTATCACTATATTACCATTACTATGTCTGAAATTCTTGAAATTGATTTTAGTTCAAATGAACACCCATTTAAAAAATCTCTCTTTATTAGAGAATTGCCAATCTGGTTTTCGTAAACATCACAGTACATCTTCTTTTATGATTTGTCTAACAGATCACATTAGAAGACTACTCGCCAGAATGCGTCCAGGAAGCGTCTGCGTGCTGGAGTTAAGCAAAGCATTTGATTTCATAGGCCATTCTATTCACTTGTGTAAACTTTATTTCAATCTATCGTAATATCTATGCAAACTTATTTCTTCTTTCTTACGTGATCGCCGTCGATTTATTGCCTGCAATGGCCTTAGTTCCAATTAAAGTCGTGTTCTATCAGAAATACCGCAAGGATCAATTTTAGGCCCATTTTTGTTTATGATGTATGTAATCATTACGATTCTGCATAATAAACTCTTCGCTTAGTATTTATACTGATGATATTTAATTATTTATCTCTAGTTCTACATCTATCATTACATCTATCATCGGATCTTGATGATGATATCGGTCCTATCTGTAGGTGGGGTATTAGGAATTGAATAAAAATCAATGTTCATAAAACCAAGTTTATTATATTTCAATGTGGTCGCAAGCATATTGTTGAGCAAAACATTGTAGTGCAAAATACCGTTGTAAAATCGTCTTTACCCATTACTTGTCTTGGATTTGAAATTGACTCTCATCTGAAATTCACCGGCCATATTGCTCGTATCTGCAAAAAAATTAATTTAATTTAAAAACGCCTATATACCTATACTATACTTATAGATTTCATGTGTGTATGTTTATTGTGGAAGATGTAAGCATAATTACTACTACTATAATTAGAGATGGGAATGAGAAAAAAAGAAATCGCAAACGAATGAGACCAAGACAGATGTGACTGAAGCCAAAAAAATATCACATTTTTAGTTTCAATATTCGTTTATTCTCTTTTCCAGTTTTGTTTCTTGTATAATAAATTTTTCTTCCTTATTGTGCAGATAGCTCCGAGCCAGAGGCCAAAATTAAAACCTTTATCGAAGAGATTATAAAGACAACTTACCCATGTAAGTTGTAACATACAAAGTTGTAACTACATTACAAGACTGCTAGAATAGCGAAGAGTTGAATCGTGAAAGCAATTCGCCTATTGTAGTGGTCAAAAGTGGAGCGATTAAGTTTAATAGTAAAGTTGATAAGTTCCAATATCGATACCCGCCTCCTTTGCAGGACTGCAAGAAATCTCAAGAATTCATTTGCTTAGTTGTATACAATTCAAATAATGGTAATGGAAAAAGTATGGATAATTAAAGCAACAGTACAAAATACAAGTGCTATAAAGTAAATTCAGTAAATATATAAAAGTAGCATAATTCAGTAATGACAATTATTTTGGTGGTAGTGGATTATGTTTAGTTACTGGCTTAAATTAACATTAATTATAATAGTTGGCGCGTTTGATGGTAGGCGATTTCCGTCAGATGATCTTACCCTACGAGAAATTTGGGATGATGAGTCTAATTGGCACAGTATTTTCTGCACCGCTCTCGGCTTCGGCAGTCCGTTAAACGAATTAACAAACAATTTAAGAAGCAATGGAATCTGCACATAATTTGTACCCGTTTCTTTAAAGAGAGTCTTCGGAATCGAGTACATTTTCGCAGGGGGTGGTCTTTGTTACAATATCTGCAATCTCTTTTAGATCGGCAGCGGCTGGATGATGTCGTTTGCAGCTCTCTATTATTTGGCGTTTGCAGACGGTTCGATGATATTTGTTGTTCGCGGTTGGTGGTAGTTTCCGCAGTTGATTTGTTAATCCGCAGACGTGTTGGTGGTGTCGACATAACGCTGTAGAAATTAAAAAAAAAATATATATAATTAGACTTGGTCAGCATTAGGAAGTAGCATTAGTTTCACGATGGGTCTAGTGATAGTGCCACTGCATGTCCGTATTTCAGCCACTCTAACTTTATCGTCGGAACCTGATACAACCTTTTCTATGCGACCCAGTCGCCACTGAGTAGGGGAAGATTACCCTGTCTTACGACAACAAAATCACCAACGGTAAAATTGCGTTGGGGGTATTGCCATTTATTTCTTTTGTGGAGTTCTTTAAGGTATTCATCCTTCCATCTGATAGCGAATAGATGGTGCAAAAGCATAAGCTTTTGCCAACGATTTGCATAGCTTAAGGACTGTTGTGAATAATCCACCTGGGTGTATGAAGTGCCATTCTAACGATTGGAAGGCGTCATGTGTTAAGAGATTTTGCTGAATGGACGAGAGAAAACGGGCACGCTCTTTGGAGACAATATTAGACGCTCCAACGAACGGTGTTCTGTTATCAGAATATATTGCCTTTGGACATCCGCGTCGAGAAAAAAATTGGGAGGAGGCAGCCATGTAGGCTTGTGTCGGGATCTCACTGGTTACTTCCAAGTGTATAGCTTTGGTCGCAAAACACACAAATACTAGAACATAACCATTCATGATTTTACAACCGGGATCTGCATAAGACTTAATGTCGAAGGGACCTGCAAAGTCTAGCCCTGTGTGCATAAATGGACTAGATAGAGTTGATCGCTCTGGTGGTAGTGCCGCCATAATTTGTTGGCCTTGCTTGTGTTTGAAAAGAAAGCATGTTTTGCAGTTAAAAACAAGTCTTTATCAGATTCTTTAACCGTGGCACCCAAAATTCACTACGCATCATGCGTAACAATAACGAATTTTCACCGTAAATGGTGAAGTGGTGCATCATCGCTAGATACAGCCTAGTAAATCGAGCACAGTATGGTAAGATTTTAGGATATCGTTCATCATATGTGAGCGTTGGGGATTGAGACAGTCTACCATTAGCTCTCATAAATCCATTGGGATCTATAAAAGGGTTGAGAGCCAGTAGATTACATATTCCGTAAAATATATTTTTTGACAAACGATAATAAGACGATTTCGTACAAATTGCAATTCTGTGTGACAGAGTTC
Source organism: Philornis downsi (assembly GCA_019455685.1). Lineage (NCBI taxonomy): Eukaryota > Metazoa > Arthropoda > Insecta > Diptera > Muscidae > Philornis > Philornis downsi. Next base: position 549,921 of record JAHXMU010000634.1, read on the forward strand.
CATGGATGTGTGCCCAAAATGCTGTTTATGGTCATGATGCGTGTGATTGAAAAAACGAAAAACATAACCTAAGATGCGCTTAGCCTTTGGAAGATGTAAAAATCGGCATAAAATATCGACATGGACTACTTTAGAAACATGGGTCTTTAGGGTCCGGAGTTCGAGATCTGTCTCCAAATTTGAAGGGCATATTGGCCATTCGGAATGTGGGAGTTGGAGCCACGGTGGCCCCTTTCACCATAAATCGTTGGTGATCAGATGCGAGATGCCAAATCTGCCGGATTGTCTTTTGAACTTACATGTGACCAAGTACAGTTATCAACCCGTTCTAAGATGGAAACGACCCTGTTGGCGACGAAAGTCTTCCATTGGCAAGGTGGTTTTTGTAGCCAAGCAAGAACGATTGTAGAATCGGTCCATAGACCATCTGCCATCTGGTTTTTCAGCTCGTAGGTACAATGCTGCAGCATATGCTTTCTCTGCGGCATCGTAAAAACCGTGCAATTCGATTTTAAAAGAGGAGTCGTAATCAACGTATCTTGGAATTTGAATTTTCTCAATATATGGATAGTCGCCCATGAATTGTTACCATTGGCTAAGAATATCAGGCTTTATAGAATGATCCCAGTCTGTTCCCTCTTTCCAGATTAGTTGTATGATCATTTTAGCAACAATTACCTTAGGGGATAATCAACCGTCGGGATCCAAAAGTTTGGCAATTTCTGATAACACTTTTCTTTTGGAAGTTTTCATCGTAGCGTTGTTTGGCAAAGTAGACATACTGAAATAAAAATAATCCTTTCGTGCATTCCAGCGCAATCCAAGTGTTTTTGTAATGCTATCAGACAGCTTCAAAAAAGCGGAATGTAGGACATGATCTTGGGGAATATCTTGCAGAAGGGATTCGTTATTCGCTGTCCACTTTCCTAGTAAAAACCTAATACTGTGACAAGATCTTTTCGTGCTTCAATGACCTGGTATAGATCATTTGATCCAAACAGTACGTCATCGACGTACATGTAGTTCCTGAGTATATCAGCAACAATGGGGGTTTTTGATTCACATTGATTTGCTAGTTCCAGCAATGTGCGTAAAGGTGACTGTTTTCAATTTGAAATCACTAAGATCGTCTTCGTGAGTTTTACGGTATAATATCCGTTCGTATGGGGTTTGTTTCGGGTTTACTAGGATTTGCCGATACATATTCTCAATACCGGCGAAATAGTCGCCATCTTAGCAGCAATGTTGTTAGGTCGGCCTGCAAGACGGGGCCTGGGTATAGGATGTCATTAAGACTGGTCCCATTAGAAGAGGCGTTCGAGGCATTGAACACAACTCTAAGCTTCGTGGTATTACTTTCGGGTTTAAGCGCAACATGGTGAGGTAAGTAATATACGTTAGTGTTTGCTGGCCAATCGGGGCTAACTTGAACCATATGTCTAAGTTTGACGTACTCATCAATGACCTCGTCTTACTTGTGTTTTAGTTGAGGTTGCTTTTTTAAACAGTTTTCGTGAAGTATTTAACTTAATTTTTGTGGGAACTCCCGCCTAAATGGTAGAGAAACATCGAAGCGTCCAGAAGGCTCTCGAAAGGTAGTGGCCTGGTATAATTCTATCGATATCGATCGTCTTCCGTTATGCGATATACGTCAGGGACTTCTTCGAGTTCCCAGAACCGAGTGAGCTGTTGATTAAGAGCTAGCTCATTATATAAATAAATGACAGAATATCATGGAATATCGGTGGATATTTTCCCTGTTACGATCCATCCGAAAACGGTCCGTTGGGCAACCAAAAGTTGGTTGTTCAAAAATTTTACACCGCCGCATAATATTCGAGGATAGATATCTCCGCCGAGGAGGAGAGCTACATGTGAGCCGTAATGGAGGCCTCTGTCAGCCATAGGAAAATCTGCGAAGTTTGATTGTATGATAGAAATAAGTGATTGGTACGAAAGCCGACCTGTCAGTTTTCGTACCACAAAGGCATCGACGGTTATTTTGAAAGTAGTATTAATTAGTATTATTACTATGGTCAATGTACAAATATGATTGGTAGTTGCTGCCAGAGCACCATTGAGACCCATGACTCCAATCTGTATTTCCCTTACTGGAAGAGCGAGTTTTCGTTGAAGAGATTTTGAAATAAGCGATGCTTCTGACGCAGGGCCTACAAGAATGCGGACATTATACCTAATTTCACCCATACGAATCTCTATCATGGCAGTACCTAACACAATTGACGACGAAGGAGCGGACTGTATTTTTGTAGCATACGCTTGCCGATAGCTGTCATCGGCCGATTTAAATGCCACTGTGTCTGGCTTAAGGAGACTAGCACTTTCGTGAGAATGAGGAAAATTATTGGTGTTAGAATTAGAGACAAAATCGGTGGTATTTCTAGCGGATGGGCAATCTATGCGGTGGAGTAAAGAGTGATGCTTCTGTTTGCAGAGGAAGCACACATATTTACTTTTGCAGTTTTTGAATTCATGGGAACTGGCCAAGCAATTAGTGCGACGTTTCTAATTTTTGACCACCGAAAATCGATGCTCTACAGGCATTTTGAGAAACATTGGACACAGACGTAACGGGTGGAGTTCATCGCAAAGGGTACATTTTTTGGGAGAGTCTTCCACTGTCGAATGAGTTCGTATGAGTTTCTTTGAGTTGCGGTCTTTCCCAGTAGAAGGCGGTCAAGAATTATTCGAAGAGGCAGTAGCCCGAATATCGGCGACCGCCTCCAAAGTCTGGTAACGGGCTGTCAGAAAGGAGTCTATTCTTTTCCATTTAGGTAGATCGGAAGACCCGTTAAGGGATTGTTCCCAAAGGTTGAGGGTAAGATTTGGAAGACATGTTGAGGCCATATAAATGAAGATTATATCTCAGTGGTCGGTGTTAATCTTTAGCAACGTTAGATTGGATATACAATCATTGATTGTGCGCTGAAGATTCTTTATTTCCGGACCACACTCCTTTGGAATCGGTATCAGATTCAGCAAAGCCTTCAGCTGTGCATTAATTAAAATCCTTTTATTTTCGTATCGGTCGATGAGGTTCTTCCACGCCATTTCAAAACCCTCGTTAGTCAAAGAGCAAGTTTTCAAAATGGCGCGTGCCTCTCCTTGAGTCTTTTTCAGTAAATGGTAAAGCTGCTCTACGGGGGTTAAACGCGGATTATTTCTATACAATGCAGAGAACATATCTCTGAATGTAGGCCATGAGACATATAGTCACCGTGGAAAACTTCGGTGTCCCAGGGAGGCAGCGCGATACCAGGAATCGGACGAACCTCATCGTTATCGTGTTGACTTGGGGCTTTAGAATTTAGATTGTCGAGTAATTCGTTCGCCGTCAACAAACATGTCAAATACGCATTATAGGCAGCGTAAAATTCCCCTTTAATGCTTACTAAATCTACTTCCTCGAAACTTGGACAAAAGCAGATCATAACTAGAGCGTAGCGAGCCCCAGTTATGAACAATTTCATCCTTGTGTATCTCCAGCGTGTGAATCGTATGATTTTCGTTAGGGAGTGACAAAAAGTACTCCTGGAACTCTACGACAAGGTCAGAAGCTCGAATGAAAGCAGATAGCTCCGACATGATAACAAGGGCCAGAAAAACGGAAACGATATCGACAAAGATAATAGTAAAAATTGCGTTGATATTTATAATAAACGGAAATAATAATTTCAGTCTAGAAAATTTTAGGAGTTTCGGCACTACTTCTTAGGAAACAAGGAAAAGGAAATTGTTTATAAGTTTAGAGGCTAAGACTGTTCGTCTATGATAGATTAATATCTATATTGAACACTTCGGCTAGTTGTTTTATGTTTATCGGTTTCAACCAACTAACCTTTTAAAGGGTTTGAAATAGATACAATCTTTGGTTTAACTTTAGGTGGATTTGAATTCGAATTATTTTAAAGGTGAATTATGCTGACATGCTTTATAAAAGAATTATAGACACATTTATAAAGGTTATCACAACTTAGTCATCCACGAACATAACCACGAACATCAACAAATTGTGATGAATGTATAAATACAAGAACATCACACTAGGGAATGGCGGTAATAGCATCAATTAAGCAGATAATGGTTGATGCATATATTTAGCAAATGTTGCCATTGAATTACCGAAATATATCGGGAAGCTTGTTCAATAGATGCTTATTATAAAAAGAAATTGAAAAAAAACTTAATTTTCTTGTAATCAAAAAATCTATATGAGGAAAAATATTTATTGGTGGATATGGTGTAATTAGTTGAGACTATTGAGAGATTATAGACTCACTTTGAGTTAAATTCCAATTCCAATTGATTTAAGAGCGAGCTGATTTTCCTAACTATCGTAATGTACTCAGTGTATCGTAAACTGTTCTCATACGGTGCGATATGGTATTTATTCTGAATTACTCTTAACTTCACAAGAAACTCACTTACAGCTTGCCCAAATACCTTTGTAGTTTTCTTATTTCGCTTTGTTTACAGTTTAGAGACACTACGTACGAATTCAATTATTCCTGACCATGTAAAATGTTTGTTTCGCAAATGAGATCTTTAAACTGTTATACACTAATCTCAGAGAATGGCATAATTGTAAGAGAAAAAATGTATCACACGCTACATTCTGTGGATTGTGGATCTTGTTGCTAAAACGCTAGGGAAATTCTCGATGCTGCTATTTGACAAAGAGATGTACCGTTGATACAGAATATATATCACTGGTTTGGATTTGCACTTGGTGTTATGTATATAAATGTGTATATATATGTATATTGTCGAATGTAATATTTATGTAGACATACACATTTTAAGTATTAAAGATTACTTGCGTTTTTGAGTATGCACTTGGGCTCCACTATTGCTCTTTGCGTGGTTTGAATGTGAATGTGAATGTGTCTTCTTCGTCTAGGGTTATCCTCTTCGTAACGAAATCTGCAATTTCTGTAATATTTCTCTTATTGAAATATTTGCCTTATCCGGCTTGTTCAGACCAAAAATCAATGTATTCGCGGTGAGGAGGGACCGGCAAATAATTTCACAAGAGATGGGAATGAGAAAAAAGAAATCGCAAGCGAACGAGACCAAGACAGATTTGACTGTCGCCAAAAATTTTTAACTTTTTAGTTTCAATATTCATTAATTCTCTTTTCCAGTTTTGTTTCTCGTACAATAAATTTTTCATCCTTATTGTGCAGATAGCTCCGAGTCAGAGGCCAAAATTAAAACCTTTATTGAAGAGATTATAAAGACAACAAGTTGTAACATACAAAGTTGTAACTACATTACAAGACTGCTAGAATAGCGAAGAGTTGAATCGTGAAAGCTATTGTAGTGGTCAAAAGTGGATTGATTGCTTAATAATAAATAAATAGAAATCTGTATATATAAAAATCAATTGATGTGCGTTAGTCTCGCTAAAGCTCGAGAATCGTTGGACCGATTTGGCTCATTTTGGCCTTAAATTATTGGTAGAGTATTCCGGAAGGTTTAAAAGGTTTTATTTGAAGCGATAGATGGCGTTGGAGATGAGCTGACCCGGCAAAAGTTGTTTTGCCTTCAAAATGCCCTTTGTATCAGTAGTTACTTTTCAAATTAGAATACCTTATTAAATATTATTATTTATTCTAATTTGAAAAGTAACTACTAATACAAAAGGCATTTTGAAGGCAAGACAACGTTTGCCGGGTCAGCTAGTATATGTATATATATATGTATATATGTATAATTATATGTATATATATATATATATACATATATACAGTGTACAAAATGTACTCCAGACTACAAATATATAATATATATATATATATATTGTAAGAAAGGGATTGTGCTTTATATGACAAATGACTAATTTTTGCCTTCCGTAATTAATACACAATCGCTTCTTAGTGTAATTTAATATTTATTGACAAACAATCAAGCACAAATTGCTATGTAATCGACACTGTGTACGTATCTAGCTACACCAGTCGTATTTGTTTGAATAAGAGCAATTTATTAAGACACTGACTAGCTATCACTAAAATCTAGCGCCTTTGACAACTTGCTCTATCCCAAGTGACACACCAACTGATCTTAGAATTCTCAAGGCATCGTTATTTATAGGCAATATCTGGAACTGGAACTACATCTCTAACACTCTAATTTACTCATCACCGTTTCGTGTGCTGAACATCTCACCAAAACAACAACTTACAGAGCGCCACGTTACATGTTATAACGAGTGAGTGTGTTTGTGTTTCTACGGTGGTAAGTGAAAGCTTTTACAATTGGTTATCATTGAGTTACAACTTTTTGCTCAATTACTCATTTATATTCTCTATTGTGCTCTTTAACTCAAAGGCACGCAAATTAATTAGGGTGCAATGTAAATAGAATTGTACAAAAATAATGAAAAAGTAATAAAACAAAAAATAAAGATAAATGTTAAATATTTGGAAAATTAATGTGTGGAATTCATCATAATTTCTAAAATATTAAAATACAATGTCGCTACAAACTCCCCCTTTGGAGTGCAACATCGCCCCGATGGCACGACAACATGTTAGGACTTCTTGGGTCTTCCTCTCTTCCTTATAGGACGTATAGGCCCTATCTCAAGTGACACACCAACTGTGTCAACGTATAGGCTCGTTAGATTGTTTGGCGATGCAACTTCATATGAGGTGGAGCCGACTTTCTTAATGATGATATAAGAACCGTCCCTTTTAGGTACGAACTTGGCAGTAAATCCTTTTGAAGCTTGAGATAAAATATGTGTATTGACCAAAACTTTTGTTCCTATCTCCAGATTTGGTTGTGGTCTACGGTGAACGTCGTAAGTCTTTTTGTTGGTATCTTGCTGGCGGTGTTCTATTTCCCTGGCATCTTTTAGAATATTGACTAAATTTTGTATGTATGGCGTGATTTGTGGCAAAAAGTTTTCATGCTCGACTATTGTACGAAGATCATTGTGGACATCATTAACTGTGCGCAATTCACAAGCGAAGGTAAGGTAGGCAGGTGAAAATCCAGTAGATTGGCATTTCATAGTATTCATCGCAAATCGTATGGCACTTAGGTGGCCGTCCCAAGTGGTGTGATGTGACTGAACAAGAATTGGTAACTGAGCCTTCAAGTCACGATTATTTCGTTCCACTGGGTTAGCTTGCGGGTGATAGACTGGGGTAAACCGCTGTTGGATATCAAGGCAATAGGCAACTTGCTGCATTACTGCGGATATAAATTGTACTCCGTTATCTGTTTTCATACGTTTTGGAACTCCAAATCTTAAGAAGACTTTCTCAATCAGAGTTTTGGCACATATTTCAGATGTTTCTTCTTGCAATGGAAATAACTCAATCCAACGGGTTGCTACGTCTTCGGCAATTAGTATCCATTGAAAATTTCCATTTGCAGAGGGCAGAGGACCATATAAATCTACTCATAATACCTCAAATGGTTGTTTACTGCTTGTAGTTTGTAGAAGACTAGTTGGTTTCATATTCGATGCCTTATATCGCTGACATTCAATGCATGACTTTACATGTTTTGTGATTTGAGCTCTCATACCAGGCCAAAAATATCGACTGGCTATTGTATTAATGGTTCTTTCTGTGTCATAGTGGCCGGCAGTGCTATCATCGTGGAACATCTTTAAAATTTCTGCACGCTCATGTTCTGGAACAACTAGTTGAGCTTGGTCCGTCTGTTCGTCATTATAACAATATAAAACGCCATCATTAACAATATATCCACGGCTGGTCCAAAGAATTTCGTTTTCATCATTTGCCTCTATTGAATTTATGATTTCTTTTAAGTAATCATCGCTAAATTGTGTTTTGCGGACTTCTGACGGGCTTTTGTGTGGAAAATCGATTTGAAATGATAAAATGTTTACCTCAGTGTTCTGTGGCTTGCAGCCTGTAGGTCTAGACAGCATATCTGCTACTGAATTTGACTTCCCTGTTATATATTTGATCCGAAAGTTTTATTGTTGTATTTGTAAGGCCCATCTGGCCAATCGACCAACTGGACACTTCATGGTTAACAACCAGCGCAAAGGCTGGTGATCAGTCATCAAAATTATTTCCACTCCTTCGATGTAACCTCGAAATTTGGAACAAGCCCAGACAATTGCGAGGGCTTCCCTCTCAGTGGTTGAGTAATTTCTCTCAGCACTAGTAAACAAGCGGCTAATGTACTCGATAGGGTGTTCTTCTGTACCCTCCCCCTCGATCAAAACAGCTCCCATTGCGAAAGAACTGGCATCAGCCCTAATAATGAAAGGTAAGCCATCCTGAGCTTGCCGTAAAATGGGCGAAGAGATTAACTTTTGCTTCAATGCTTCGAAGGCTTTGCGTTGAACTTCCTTCCATATCCAGGGCATATTTTTCTTTGTGAGATCAGTTAATGGCTTTGCGATCTGTGCGTAATTATTTATAAATTTCCGGTACCAGGAACACGTTTGTATGAATGAAATTAGCTCCTTAACATTCTTTGGTTCTTTTTTTGAGGAGACAGCTAATGTTTTGTTAGGATCGACTGCAATACCATTTGGCGTCAAAATATGACCCAAATACTTAACTTCTGAACACAAAATCGGCATTTAGGATTATTAACCCGCAGATTAAATCTTTCAAGTTTTGTAAAAACTTTATCCAGGTCAATAAGATGATCTTGAAAAGTGGGGGAACATATAATTAAAACATCTAAATAAGCTAATACAAGCATATCTGGAACGGAAGTTTTGAACCGGTCAATGAGACGTTGGAAGGTAGCAGGAGCGTTTCTTAACCCAAAAGGCATTCGAGTGAAGCGATAAAGTCCAAAGGGTGTTATAAAACAGGTTTTATCACGATCAGCCTTAGCAACTGCTATTTGATGGTATCCGCTTTGTAAGTCAAG
>JAHXMU010000634.1:573818-585001 GCA_019455685.1 Philornis downsi
CACTGAATACGGTCGTTTTTTCTTTACTCGTGAGTTAAGTTTTAACAGTCAGCTTATTACTGCAGGTAAGCTTTGTGATCGGGGCGTACGTTTCAAATAATTGACGGTTTCATGTTTTTGATAAAGTCGTTTTGCTGCCAGCCCCCTTGTGGAGTGCAGGATTTCCGAGATCGTCCTCTTTCATTCTAGATGCCCTCTTCAATTCCAACGGTACGCAGTTTCACATTTTTCTTTATTTTAAAAAGTTCTCGAAATTATAGCGACATGTAGATTAATTCTTTACTTTTTGAATAATAGTATTTGGATTTATTTTGAAATTATACATATTTGTCCTTTAATGTACAAATTGTTTGCCTGTAATTACTTGCAAAGCAAGTAATTTAGTAACCATAATACGTGATACTTCATAATTTGTTATTTAATAATTTCTCCATTTTTCACTACCTTTAATGTTTTGCTAACCTGTTTTACGAAATTGGCTACATCTACAAGATTATTAAAATGAAACTGGTAAATTATTTCAGAGTCATTTTTTGCTTTAAGTTTTTTATTTGCTTCTCAAACGAACAATTATTTTGGTGTTGCTCTTCTGCAACACCATCTGCACTTAGTTGACTATATTCGACCATCATTTCAGTAGGTAGTAGTAATTAAAAAAATCCTTTCTACGTTTGCAAATATAAGCATCTGTATTTCTATGCCAGAACAGCATGCTGCAGAAAGAAATATTTAGAAAGTGTAGAAGACATAAAATCTGTTCTGTCCAATAATATGTATAAGCTGAATATTATTGAACGCATTTCAATTTTGAGCTGGTCGCCAATCAGAACCATGATATATTCACCGTCTATATAAAGCTGTATGAACAGCGATTCTTAGGGGTGTTTTAATGTCAAACTGAGATGGACAGAACAAGGACTGAAATGTAGCAAGGTGTGAATTCGCATGTGAATCTGTAGTGAGCAACAGACTTTTAAACTTGGATACGTGGCTTACATCTGTAACTGAATGAACGGTTAAAATCTAGATCAAGAAAGCGATGGAAGGCAAAGGTGACAAACCAAGGACCATGGAAGGTATGCGTCTAGTATCAAAAATCAGGATGAAAAGTGTTCATAGACCGACTCAAAGAAAACTATGCTTTGTTAAGCTGCATTACCGCGAAATAGTCAAGGCTTAATGTAATAAACTTTTCAATTATTATTGTAACGAAACGCTCCTAGTCAGGATGTTGTGCATTCGAATTACACTTGGGTTTGACAAATCGGCGTGAAACAAGGCCTGCTAATTGAAGAACATCGCATTGCATTGAGAAAAATAATAATATAGAATAATATGAAAAAGTAATGCGTTGGAGGTGAAGAATGAAGATTTTGTTAAGAAATAAAAAAATAAAAGAGGTGAAAATCTAATCTAATCTTAAGTATTAATAATTGTATAGTCACTCACACTATCACTAACATAATATTCTGCCGATATTTGAAATGCGAGTTAGTGCTGCTGGTAAATCGACTACTGACCAGATATTCACACTGAGGCAAATCATAGGCGTTCCCCACTGCTGGGGGACTTAGCCCCTCAGAACTTTTTTAGCACCCCCAAGGGTTTTCAGATTAGGTGCATTGAGTGAATTTAGCCCCTCAGAGAGAAATTATTGCGACGTTAGTGGGCAAATTAAATTCTAAGAAACGCAAAACGACAAATACCATCTTTCCGTCGGCTGCAGAGCTAATTTTTGGACGTAAATACGAAGGAAACTAGGGTAAACGGTGATGGTATTATTGTCAATAAAATCCATAAATTTGAATAGAAGTGAACAAAATGTTTGTCTTACCTGGTTTGGATAATTATGCGAAATGCGAAAAGTACAGCACAGACTCCTACAAGCGGATGAGCTAGCTCTAGGGCGTTTTCCAGAGAAATACATTTCGCAACATAGATATATGAACACAATATATCAACGCAAAGCATGACTGTCGCATGAATCGTAAGCTGTATGAGCTATATACGAACATCAACATGGTCACACAGCAATTGCGTTGGCTAGGTCAAAAGATACGAAATTGCATCTTATATGCCACTTTCGGGATTAGGTAATACACATGGCCGAGTTTTTTGATGCTCATGTAATCGGCTATCGATCGCTTGGGGGAGCATCCACAGATTGCGGAAGTGGAACTTTGCTTGCAGGGCAATTGTTCTACAACGATCGCGCACATCTAAGTGGTGGTAAAAGGGGGAAATTCGGAGTGGGATTAACTCTCCATCAAAGCTTAAGAGCCAATGAGAATTGTCGTTTCCGTTATCATCCTAGACTATGCCAGTGAACTAATTAGTAGGCTGATGCGATAGGGAGAGCAAGTAAAGAGAAAACCATTTCCCGGGAAGTTTTATGAAATCTACAGCCCCTCCAAGGAAAAAATTTCTGGGCATTTCCAGGAACTTTTACCTCGCAGATCCTCAGAACAAAACAAGTAAGACTTTTCCTCATCGAGACATCGCACAATCCTCTAAAGAATACACAATCCGTACATGCTGCTCCTCGGGCCGGTAAAAAAATCACGTTCTACCTGTGGGCTCTGCATGAAAATAGTGGTTAATTTTGAATCTTTGGGGTATCTGAAGTGTCTGATTGTGAAAGCATTCACTTCAGAGAGACTGGTATAAAGAGAAAGGAGGATGGCAAAAGTGGTGCAGATTAATTTGGAAAGGCTGGAATCTAATTTTTTGCTCCGGCTATATGGCGAAGATAGGTATGAAGATACCGAAAGGCGAAAATCTTCCACTGGCGCTTGCATATACATCACAAAAGGATGATGATCATGTAACCGAGTGCCGCAAGAATTTTGTGACTATTTGATGTTACGAAAAAGCTCATTATTGAGTACTTTTAACAATTATACCACGACTGAGAGTAAAAACAGTTTAGTACCTCAGAGGATGATAATCCTAATTGACGGCTTTGATGGATTTTGTTCTCTTATTTACCTAAACAGTCTGGTGAAAGATAGAACCAGTGCAAAATCAACTTTAAGTTTTCAAATAGAGCCAAATGCCAACTTCAGGTGCAGAAAGAACTAGCTCTGCAAACCCCCTTGCGAACACAATCCAAGGGAGTGGGAGATCACATAGTAGAATATTGCGTTGGGCAGTACGAATTTTAAGCGACATAAAGACGGCGATGCTGCCATACTGGTTCTTACGGTGTTATATAGAATAACTTCTCTGTGTCTGTCAGTTAGACCGAATTTGGTCTAGTCGGTCTGGACTGGAATCGTACAACAAAGTCACAAATGGGGTAAGGAAATTAGCGATAAGGTAGTGTATTTTCTCCTTTGGTGCGGCAACTGGTAATAAATGTGATACTGGCACCTTTGAATGTTTACAACTGAAGACAATAATAATAACGTCTCATTCTAACCACAAATAAGGTTGTAGCAACTTTTAAGTGAGCTCATGCAGGAAAACTAGACAGTATTGACGACCTGGTTCCCTTCATACCAGGTTGAGCGTGATGCGTACGAATCCATCCTCAATCATTCCATCCAGACTTCACAGTGCCAATACTGGAATGTGTTCGGTAATAATTATCTGCGGATGTCCGAAATGTTGGAGGACCCTACCCATTGACGCTTATTTAAAATTGATCTGAACTGATACTGCGCATTGCAATCGCTGAACGGAGCGCATTACACATTTATAGTTGAACTGAAAAGCCTGAAAAGCTCTGACATGGGTATTACTACAGAATGATGTTACTGCTCTAACCTATCCACAGCCCATGAACTCTATGCACAATTTGATAAGTGACATATTATCACCTGGTAAGAGCTATTATCTGCCACTTTGACACAGCCGTCACATCGAAATCTGTTGAAGGTAGCACTGAATTTTTTCACAGTGCTGACTCGAAGAATGCTAATTTACATATTTACATACATAAGGGCGTGAGTTCGCATATATAAAATTGGCTGTAAATACCGACGCGTATTATGTTTTTTTTCATTCCCTTTTGTACATCTTCTCTCTAATCGTAGCTTACCAGCAATGATCAGAGAGAGCAAGGGGACACTTCAACGGTCGATCCCCCGTGCGGTGTAAAATATGAACATTGAGTGGTAAAATATACATATACAAACAATATTTGTACAAAACACTTAGTGACACATATACGAAAATGCTTTAAAAATTGTGAACTGAACATAGAGAAAAAAAGTTACAAAAATGTAAATAAAATAGATAAATATTTTCGAAATCGAACATAATTTCGAAAATTTATTACTACTGAAACAATAAAATTTTGGGAGATTTTAGAAATAAATTGCCATTTTGCGGAATATATAAAATATTTAGGAAATTTAAGACAATTTCGGAAATTTATTGCCACTTTGAAGAAATATTTTGCTGAATCTATAAAGTATTTTCGAAATTAAAGGCAATTTCGGAAATTTATTGCCGCTTTGAAGAAACAATACAATTTTGCGAGATTTTAGAAATTAATTGTCATTTTGCGGAATCTACAAAATATTTTCGAAATTCAAGACAATTTGGAAAATTTATTGCAACTTTGATGAAATAAAGAAATTTTCCGGGATTCCAGATATTTATCGCCATTTTGCTGAATCAACTAAATAAACAATTTCGAAATTTATTGGTGAAACAATAAAAATTTTGCGAGATTCTGGATATTTATCGCCACTTTGCTGAATCGATAAAATATTTTCGAAATTGTGACACAATTTCGGAAGTTTTATACCATTTGGGAATTAAATCATTAAAATATTTTCGAGATTTACGTTTTAATCACGGAAGATTTTCGCTTTTTCAATTTTCTAATAAGTACAACTGTTTCTAGCATCTAGAACAACAAAATTATTAAGGATGTCATTGGGTGTCTGTCAAACAACAACAAATGACGTGCTGGATGTCGATATTCTTCATGACGAAGGCTTCACGATGGACGATGTTCATACGCTCGAATCTCAAAGGGTGCAACGCGATAATGTTGAGCAAAAAGCAAAATTGGGAAGCTTTTTAAGCAGGGCCTTGCCGCGTATGAAAACAACTCTGGGATCGTTAAATGCGGAAATGTTGATGTTATCGGAACGTGAAGAGAAACAAAGACTCACAACAAAGACTCAAAAAAAGAAAAGTTAATGTATGTATAACAGTGACACACTTGGCCACCATTGACACGTAGAAGTGAAGTTAGACGCAAATTGGTTTTCTTTCGTTTAGAATACGAAAGAAACCTGTCGTTCGAGATAAAGAAACGCCATTATTTTTATTATCAGACAGAACAAAAAAAAAATCGAATTTCCTTCCGTTCCGTGAATGCGATGTGAAATAGCTTCCCATATTCAGCTATCTTACCCGGATTCTATCATTAGTGCCACTTGACGGAACCTACAGTTTAACAACGATTCCAAACGTCAATTTGAGAAGCATTTACCATAATTGTCATTTACTCGCCTATTCAAGGTGCTGCTCAGACATATTAGCGGCTGTATCGGAATTCGAATTCATGATAATATGCATGATAGTCGTGTGCTCTAACCATCATCTCACGGCCAGTCTCAACTTACCATTATTATTATCACGTGATATGCATTTTTTACAAACTTTCTAGTAAAAATCGCAATTGTAATTTTACTAAATAAATATTATAGGTTCAATCTACGAAAATATCAAATAACTACGAAAGTGCTTCATATAAAATCAGAATAAAACCAGCATTTTATAAAGAAAAGTAATATTTGTACCAAATATTTTCGTTGTTGTTATCTATTAATAATTGAGTTAAGTTTTGCGTTGTATAACATATTTTTATAAAAAAAAATCAACACGTTAAGATAACTATGAAATTATAAGGAAAATGTATTTTAATGAAAGATGACATTTGTAAAAAAATGAAACAATAATAAATATATACATACGTGGAAACAGAAAGACAATTAATTAAATTAACTGCTCCAGGAATTGTTCCTTGGATCTGTGCAAAAGATTACATATACACAAGTGCATTAAGCTGTTTTGTTTTAGGACAACCAATTGGGATTTTTATAGATATGTACACATGTATGTAGCATCTGCCTTGTGATAGTAACTGTTCCAATTTTGCAATAATGTACGTTTAAAAAATTTCAAATGTGGTACACACTCGATGGTATTCTGTATTTAAAATGTGATTTGCTTTTAAGTATCCATCTATTGCTTTTTCTGTGCTGAATACTTAGTATTTTACGTTGCCAAAGTCGCAGAAGATGCCTGCGGCTTGTAGATAACGCTAATAACATTAATAAATGGCGAAACAGAACTTTTAACTACAATTTTGTGTCCGATTGTTCTTTGCAAGCTTCTGCTGTTGGAGCAAAACGTATAAAAACGGGCATTGATTCTAAATTTGTGAAAAAATTACTTTCTTTTAAAGACGTTGTTAAAAACCACCACCGGATATTTAGGTCGTGTTTTAACTGAATACAAATAAATATTTTATTCAGTGTAAAATTTGGCGAATATAATTTCATATGGTGAAATAAATTTTGCAATTTTGGTGATCCAAATGGCGAAATACGAATGGCAGGCGCATTCGCAAATTTTCACGCACACTGCTGCCGCAAGTGTTTGCATCTGTATTAATACTTGCATGTGCTTGAGTTTGTTTTGTGTTTAAAGACGTTTTTGCTATACGAGTACACAAAACAAAGCAGAAAAAAAAAACAAACAATATGTAATGACTCAAATTTGTTAAGGCGTTTGAAACCAAAAGTAAATGAACTTAGCTTAACGTTAGCGGCTAAGTTTGATTGTGTGAACTGACTATGAGGTATGTGTAGAGCTGGAGAGAGACAACAAACTGCATTGAAGTGTGATGCAATTTCGCAAGCGCGGGTGACAAAAAAAAAAAGAAAATTTTAAGGTTGGCAGCATTGTCTTCCGACTCGATCCTTTTTCCTGTGGATCGTTGTCGAGTGCGGAGGTGGTAAGTTTTGTGAAACAATAAAATCCGATTTTTTTAGTGACAACCATGTGGTTGTTCATGGTTTCCCATAGGATTTCGTGGGAGTTCAACCACAAGAGTAGGTTCAAGCACGACTGAGGGAACCATAACGAAAAAAGATCGTACCTAAAAGTGGTCGCTGCAAATTTTGAACGGTATCGGCGTCACAGTCCCCTGGCTTCCGCAAAGCTCCGGCTCCCAAAGCAGTACTGTACGTCATTGAGTAATTAACTCAACATCGTGCATCGTCAAGCCGACGTCCACCTTTGGCTAATTCCAACTTACTTACACCCAGGCGAAAGTGACCGATATCTACCACCGGTTTCAAGCACGGTAGTGTCAATCACCCGATTTCGACTAATTCGGTAAGAGACGTATGTCAACGCTCCAGCTACCAAAGCGAAATCCAGCAACAAATTAAGCACCGTCATTGGTCACACCAATCACCAAACACCTGTAGCAGATCCAACCAGCAATTTTCAGGATAAAAGGGAATGCATATGTACACCAACTCCATCACGTCATTGGCTCCAACCAACCTACTTCGACTAATCTGTTAAGTGACGTACCTCAACTCTCCAGCTACCAAAGCATAATCCAACAACAGACGCTACACCACCAACGATTACGCCAACCACCACTCCAACAACGGCTTTAGTTAGGACGGAGGATCCACCTTCTGAAACAACAATTCGGACTAAACACTTCCACTTCCAGGATCCTAACGAGGAGTAAGAATAGGCAAAACGAGGGTAACCGTGAGTACAGTGAAAATCACTAACAGCTAGGAAATTTGATTGTGAATCGCAGTTGGCAGTTAGGGCTATCCCGGCTTGGGATAAGCTAATAATCGCGAAATCTTTGTGGGTTACGCCCAGAATAGGAGACATTTTAGTGGCAGATCATTGTCACAGAGTTACGCCTAGAATAGGAGAGGTATGACTCATTCACCAAACGACATTTTAGTGGCAGATCATTGTCACAGGGTTACGCCTAGAATAGGAGAGGTATGACTCCTTCACCAAACGACATTTTAGCGGTAGAGTATTGTCACCGCCACCGGAGAAGTGAACTTCGTCACCAAACCTTGATTTTTTTTTATATCTTGCGGGATATTAACCCTAGCGGTTACGGAGAGTAAACTCCGGTGAAATAAATCGATCTCGGATTCTTGAGAGAAAGAATTCCGATTGGCTGTTGTAAACGAATCGTCCGTCCAATTGATTACCTAGGTCTAGAGCCATATTATATTTTCTTCGCCGTGTCATTATACCTTTGCCCAGCAAAACATCTGAATTTTCTCAACATTCCTGGAGTCAGCAACCTGACGGGCCGTTAAAGTCTGAATTTCACTTTAATAGATTAAATAGTATATAAGTTTACAATATCTTAACACATACTAACACATACTACTAAGTTATAGATTATCCATTGTTAAACCAGTTCCTATGGGAACAATAAGAATTACGATGAAATATGAAATAATATGAAAGAACAATCAATAACATGAACTCGGACTAATGTACTAAAGGTGGGTATTGAGTGGTGAAAATGGCAAGGGGCGACGAAATAGTTAAGAGACGTTGCCATGGTTAAGGGGAGGGTTGAGTGGGTACATACATCAGCGCCCATAGTGAAAATCCAAGAATGGTTCTGGTCATCACACTGACACACATTTCGTGTCATGCTGAGTCTATCTCTCCATTGAAACGAACTCCCACCCAAGCCCGACGAGTCATAGCCGTGCATTAATTGAAAAGATGTCAGTGTGGCAGTGGGGAGGTAGACTATAGAAACGAATATTCAATCCAATTCGGCATTTTCTTGTTTCAAAATTAAAATAGTGAAAAAATCTGACGTGCGATGTAAGCGACGCCTGAAGAAAGTGGAAAATGTTCGAGAGGAGAATACTGAGTGCAAAGTAAAAGACATGACAGAAATTGGCGCCCAACGTGGGGCTCGAAGAAAAGTGAATACGCAAGTTTGCTAGGTAAAAACCTGTTGGGGTCCCGGAAACGGATCATACGTTGGTGATTCAATTTAAATTAGATGGAACATTATGTTTTTTTTTTGTTTTTGTTTGTTCTTTTTCCTCGAGATGCAATCTATGGGAGTGAGTCATAACTTAGGAAAATAATCTTGAGTTATTTGCCACACTAGGGTTGTTAAAAACACCTGTGGGTTTTTCCTTTGTAAGTCTTACGGAGTCACTAACTACCCGGTTTAATTGCGACAGAAGTTAGAGCACAGGTAACATAAGAAGAGGCGATGCGTAAGTCTAGAAAATCGTTGCATTTGACTTTCCATTAGCGACGGTCTCATTTTTAAGAAATAGGGGAAGAAAAGAAACAATATCATGCGTTGACCATCCACTTTAATTGAGATCGCAGAAGCAGACTGTTTTATTGACTCGGCGACGAGAATAATTTGGGTTTTTCACCTACTTTACATCATCTCAATACCTAACCAGTACGATTAATAAATAATTTTATTGTAATTAATTAATTTTACAACCATATTTTTTTCATAATACCATAGTGTATAAAAATGATTACATTGGATATATTTAATGAATGATGGGGTAAGCCATAATATTTTTAACACCTATGTAAAATTTTGTAAATTTTTTTTGAATATCGTGAATTTATAGAGCGAAAATCAGGCACAGAGGCTCTATAAAGTCCGAACTGGCATTGAGATAAGCCAGAGTGTAACGCGCACACAAAATATATTAGAAAAGTATCGATAGTTCAAATATAAAAATTAAAAATTTTTTCAGACCCAAACATTGGAAAAATTCAAAAGTTTATGGGTACCGGAAGCGAAGATCTAATTTGTTAAGTGTGCAGTAGATAACAGTGCAACCTCGGTTTTAACTTGGACAGGTGAAAAAGCGTTTGCAAATCAGGTGGAAGAAGAAATTTGTTTTTTTTTTGGATTGTTATGGTCACAATCTAATTCTGTTGGTAGGACGGAATCAATTTCGGGTGCCACCACTAATCTGGGAGCAACAACTAGAAACAGAAATCCATTGCCACTCAGCTCGAATGTTATAGAACCGATTGATGAAGGGGCGATAGGAGGAGAACCAGGAAGTGACATCGGTTTCGAAGGTTTTGACGAAACAATAGCCAGCGGGGGGAATGCGTCAGACCCAAGCACTATTCAATCACCAGCTTACAGCAGTGTAGCGTCACGTGGAGTACAACAAGCTTTTAAGCAGATGAGGGTCAATGAGGATCTTATGCAGGTAGTTCGCGGCACAGCTGAACAGGGTATAGAGGAGAAGATTGTCGCACTTATTCCAGAAATAGTAGCGGCGACATTGAGTCAAGTGTCCAGGCAAGGTGCAGAGCCCATACACAATCCAGTGGCGGTCCGAAGTGACAATAATTCACGAAGGTCAAGAAGAACACCGCGAAATAGCAACCAAGGACCAAATATAATGGGAAATCACGCTCAACCAGCAGTGGCACCTCGTCGAACACAAGGGCAGCAAGAGGCTGCACACGGAACCCAGCCGAGAGGAGGCAACATCCATAATGCAGATTATAACACCTATCATGCACCAGACTCGTTGAGGAGTAAATTCAAGCTAATAAATGGTGATTTACGGAAAGTTATGAATTTCATGGACGGAGTAGGAAAGTCTCTAGATTCGGAGGAATGCGAAAGTCTAATACAAGATTCCGTCAGTTTATTTGAAAATAGATTGCTTGATGCGGATCGGAGTCAATTAAGCAGTTGTTACGTATTTGTATTGTTTTTTTTTTTTTTTTTTGCAGTGATTAATTTTTCACCAATTGCTATATGATATTGAAAATGTTCTTCCTTGTCATGTTATTCAAAATTATCGTTATCTTATGGTTCCACAATTATTTCATATTCTTAATTCTCTATGATTTCTAATTTTAACCTTGGTCACACATTAGAAGAAAAATTAGAAGAAAAATCAAAGCAAATGACTGTAATTTGTCGTATGGGCACCTAAACTGTCAAAGCATACGACTGTCCAGCTACAATTCTAAGGCTGAATTCTTATGTTTCATCCGAACCTGTCTTTTATTAAAAATGATTGAGATTTGCTTTGGATCAAATAAGATTTTGTTTGGAGTTTTATATTTGCCACATGGGAAAAAACACCAGATGAAATTCAGTCTGCCATCAACGTCCTCACTACCAC
>JAHXMU010000634.1:585401-603509 GCA_019455685.1 Philornis downsi
CCCCCCAGATTGGCTGTTGTACTGTGTAATTACCACAGTGTGGATTGGAATGGGTTTTTATCATATTTTTTAAAATTTAACTTTGACAGTTTTTACGCCACATCTAATGTAGAGTTACAGCTAAGCATAATTAATTGTATTCTATTAAATCTTTTTTTTCTTTATGCCACTTGTTCGCCATAGGGTTCAAAACAGAGGGAAAAGTGGTGGCAGACGAGAGACATTATATTTAATTTTCTGCATTTGTAGAAATAAAGCGTAATTGAGAAACACGCTAAAAACAAAAGTACCGTTATCTACACAAATCCCAAAGGCTGTGTGCATGTTTGTTTCGTCCAAATAAGTATTTAGATAGAACATCGTAACGACGAAAAATGTTCCGTTCCGTCCTTTTTACGCTATACGTTGTATGTTGAATTTCAATTATTAAATCATTTTACAAATAAATAAATATCTGGCTCACAACCTTTACTGCGAAGTAGATTCAGGTTCTTCAGAGCTTGGAATCGGCTCCCTCTGCATTTACGAAATTTTGCTCATGCAAATCCAGTTTTCCAACACAAATATGTTTGCATTAAGCGAACTTCAGTAGACTATTTTACACTGTGAGCTCATTATTGATACCTGGTTTTTCTTCTTTTTATTTGCTATATATGTAATTGCATTTGGTTGGGGAACCATAACATTTAATTTATTTATTTAATTTATTTATTTAATTTAGTTATTTATTTGGCACTACCTGTACAACAAAACTTAATATCTTTTAATTATACAGTACAGTTTTTCATTTGGTATCTAATATAATGTAACAATATTTTCATCCGATTTTTTATATAAACAAAAACAAATTATTCTATTTATGTTATTAATTGAAATGGTCAAAAATAGCTTTTTTAAAATGCCCTGCATTGCTTATGAACTGTATGCGTGAAGGTAGTGAATTCCAAAGATGTATACTATTTATATAAAACTGCCATTCAGACATCAAATTTCTGCGCCTTTCCGGTATTAAGCCATTTGATCTATTAGTACGTGTAAACTTTATTTTATTATATTGATAAGAAGGTTCATGGGTGTATATAATCTTGTGAAGAAGAATTAGAACACGTATCACCAATAAATTTTGAAAACTAACTCCATACAATTTTTTTGCATAAAACGATATGTGGTCACATTTTTTCAAACCGTACACATATCTTACCACAGCATTATACGCTAAAGTTAACTTTCTGAGGCTTGCAGAATCACTACTAGCAAATATTTCACACCCATATAACAAAGTGGGCATAATATAAGTTTTAGCCAGGATAAGACGTATATGTATGGGTGTAGAATAATGTGTGTTCCAAAGAGTTCTCAACATACTATAAGTTTTTCCAGTTGCACAGATTATGTGGTCTGACCATGTAAGTGTTTTATTGAAAATGATGCCTAAATTTTTCGACGTCACCATCACTTCCACCCTTTGGTTATTAATAACAATTTCTGGATCAAATATTTGTTTCATTTGTTTGGGTCTTATTACTAAACAGTTAGATTTTGAAGGATTAAGGCCAAGACCATTTGCAGTTGCCCAATTATGAACATAGTGTAAATCTTCATTAAGTTTACCTATACAACTGGATATTTGTTCTAAACAACAACCTATATAAGTTTGTACAGCATATAAATGTAAATCACAGTAGTTTAAATGATTCGAACACCTTTTAATACTGGTAGTTTCTGCGATGTTTTATTATGTGTGCAAACAGACTGGCACCGATTGGTTAAGTAGGAAGAAATTAAGCTTGAGGATGAAGGTGAGAAATTGAACATAGTTTCTAATTTTTTGCAAAGAATACTGTGATTAACACAATCAAATGCTTTAGAATGATATAAAAGGACAAGAAATGATATATTTCCAGCATCGACATTTTTGCGCATTTCGTCGGATACATCAAGAATGGCTGTAATGCACCTACGTTTCGCTCGAAAACCCGATTGTTTTTTGTGAGAAGGTTATTTTGTTGTAAGAAGTCATACATTTGTTTATGAATTATTTTTCGAACACCTTTGATAAATATTTTTTTTTTTTTTTTGAATTCTGGATTTATTACAATCTGTCCTTGGACATTCATTAATATTCACATTGGCCTACATACTACTTATATACTAAAATTTTATTTTTTATTCGGGAACACTTCCTTGAGTGTCCCTACTGCTTTATTTGTCCTGAGTAACCAGGTCCTGTGTGGTTCTCCTCCTTAGTCTGGTAAATAATGGTGTTTCGTTCATCAGATTGGACGCCAGCTGATTCGGATGTTGTTTAATACGATTCATGTATCTAGCGGAGTATTGTTGGACTTCTTCCTTAATGAAGGGTGTTTTCAATTCTCTATGCAACTGTTTGTTCGAGAAGTATCTGGGTGCACCAGTAATGGTTCGCAGTACTTTGGATTGAAAGCGTTGTAATATTTCAAGGTTGGAGTTTGCTGCAGTCCCCCATAACTGGATTCCATATGTCCATACGGGCTTTAAGACGCATTTATAGATTTTTAATTTGTTGTCTAGGGATAATTTGGATTTGCCATTCAAAAGCCAATTTAAGGATTTTAGTTTGAGCCCCAAGGCCAGTCTTTTTGTAAATATATGCTTTCTCCAAGTTAGTGTTCTGTCCAAATAAATGCCTAGATACTTTGCATCATTTGCTTGAGGTATTTCAACATTATTAATAGACACGGGAGGGCAACATCCTCTCCGAAGTGTAAACGTTACCTGAACCGATTTCTTTTCGTTTGCCTTTATTCTCCATTTCTGCAGCCATTTTGTTATGGTATCGAGATGATTTTGCAATTTTCTAGATGCTTGATCCGGGTTGATATCAGTGGCAAGAACAGCTGTATCGTCTGCAAACGTTCCGATAAGAGTCCCTTCTTCTGTGGGTAGGTCCGAAGTGAAAATCAAATATAAGGTAGGACCAATAATGCTGCCCTGAGGTACTCCCGCATGCGATTTAAGCATGTCCGACATGTCTTCGCCGTGTTTAACAAAAAAGGTTCGTTCAGATAGATAAGATTTCAGAAAAATGAAGAAATTCGTGGGTAACATTTTCTTCAATTTGAATAATAAACCTTTGTGCCATACCCTATCAAAGGCTTGTGAAATGTACAGAAATGCCGCATAGCAATACTTTTTCGTGTCGAAAGATTTATTTATCAGTTCAACTAATCTATGAACCTGTTCAATCGTCCCATGTCCCTGTCTAAAACCAAATTGGTGATCAGGTATTAGTTTTTTTGACTCTATTATGGGGTTTAATCTTCGGAGAAATAAAATTTCGAGGACTTTTGATGGTATAGGTAGGCTTATGGGCCTGTAAGAAGAGGTTTCTTCAGGTGGTTTTCCAGGTTTTCGTATCATTTTCACCTGAGATATTTTCCATTGTGGCGGAATGTACAACTTTAAAATGATTGCATTGTATATTCTTGTTAGAAGCTGTAAGCCTTCCTGGGGCAATTCTTTTAAGACTTTAGCAGTGATCAAGTCGTATCCCGGAGCTTTTCGGTCTTTTAAATCCGCAATTATGTTTTTAACTTCGCATGTGGTAATTTGTGTAATAGGCAAGTCCATCTGGTAATCTTCATTTGGAAAGTTGTGCAGCTCATTTAAAAAAGTGTCATTACCATGTTGTTCATTAGGTACGAACACTTTCTCCAGATGTTTTGCGAGAGTTTCAGCTTTTCCAGAATCACTTTTAGCCCATGTATTCTGTATGGTTCGAATAGGGGGATCGTGTTTTATGGACTTGTTCGTACGCTTTATTACTTTATATAGAGAGTAGTCGGTAGCTGCAGTTGCATCTAAATTTTCCAGATCTCTATCAGTTTTTCTACTATCCTCTACACTTAAGATCTCTTTGAGTTCTTTTGTTAACTTATTTAGAACCACTTTATCGGGCGGATATCTAGTTCTCTGCCACTTTTTTCTTGCCTTTCTTTTTTCAGCCACTTTTTTTCTTATACTCAATGGAACTTTGTTCCGTTCGGGTATATTTTTTTCATTCAAAGGGGTAGAATTCCAAGCTGCTTGTTGGATAATATTATTAAACTGCTCAACTCCATTTATTATATCGTTATCTGAGTTTAAAGCAATATGTATATTTACATTAGCTTTTACCAAATGTCGAAAGAGATTCCAGTCAGTTCGTTTATTATGGAGTACACAACTTCTTGATGCAGGCAATATTTTTCTGCCCAGAGTTACCTTTACTGGAGTGTGGTCAGACCACAAGTCATAAATGGATTCGCATTGCACTGTCTCTTTCTTAATACCTCTTGTTACACAAAAATCTAGTAAATCGGGGATTTTGCTGCAGTCTGTTGGCCAATAAGTCGGTTGTGCACTTGATACCATGTATAGGTTCATTGATTCAGCTGCATATTGAAGTTGACGACATTTTGTTGTTGTTAGCCTAGAGCCCCAGAGGGTGTTTTTGGCATTGTAGTCGCCACCTGCGACAAAGGTATTACCAAGTGTTTTGAAGAACTCCTTGTATATTTTACAACTTATTTTGTGTTTGGGGGGACTATATATTGCGGAGACACTTATTGGGCCGGACCAATTTTGAACCACTATTGTTGTGGCTTGTATTTTTGCCCTTGCATATGGCTTTGACAAATGATGTTTTATGTTGTTTCTTATAAGTATTCCAGAGCCTCCATGTGCTGTACCATCTGGATGTATTGTGTGATAGAATTTATAGTTCGGTATAGAAAAATAATCCTTACGGGTAAAATGAGTTTCAGAGACAAGCAGAATGTCGATATTATGCATATCTACAAGTGTTTTGACTTGTTTTGTGTTTAGATAACCCGTTTGCATTCCACAAGACTATTATCAATCGATCGAATTTATGGCATTTTAGACATTAGAGTTACCAACATTGTGGTCATTGCAGTCATTTGCTGCATCATCTGCTTCATTACCGCCATCATTTCGCGGAATTCATCAGTGAGTGTAGTGATCAATTTGCTCTCTGTTGGATTTGTATCAGCTTCTCTTATATTATGTCTTGGATTGTTTCCGTTTCTAGCGGTTTCTGCATATGTGAATCCATGGCGCCTTTCGGCGGCCTTGCCTTGCAGAGGTGCCGGGTAATTTGCACCTAAGGCGGGAAAAGTGCCTAGCACGAGGGTGCCAGGCTGCTTGCCAGCTTTACGAGGGCCTGGTAAAACGGGGAAATAACCAGGAGGTTGCCTAAAGGTAACATTTTTGTCAGAAACAACGCGGGATGTTGTTTTCTGCTGGGCAGAATTATCGGCTCTTTTGGCCGAAGGGGTTTTATTGGGGTTAATGATCTTTTGATAGACCTGGCAACCTTTATAGTTTGCGGAGTGATTTTCCTTACACAAAACACATTTTACATCTGCAGTTGGAGCTTTTCGAGAACAATTTATTGATAGATGCTCTCCAGCGCATTTAATGCACTTAGGTTTTCTATGGCACCCAGCCTTAGTATGTCCGTAGTGTTGACAATTAGAACATTGTACGATTTCCCTCGTTGGTCGGGGGGGTTCAAAAGACACGATCGTGTTAAGCAATCTTTTAATTTGATATACATCCTTATTGTTTTCATGGGGCTCTAATTCAATCCTAAACAATGACAAGGGAAGTTGGGTATATCTGCTTTTTATATTATGGACATATTTGACGTTGTGTCCTAAATTTTTAAGAGCACCAACAATATCCTCCGCATCCGTCGAATAATGGAGATTTCTTAACACTACTTTAAAATTTCTTTCCTCTTTCAGTTTACAAGTGTAGAATTCTGTTTTTTTATTTTCCAAAACTTTCACAATTTTCGAAAAGAATTCCGGGGTTTTAGGTAGTATTTTCACTTTATTGTGGTTTAGTACCTTAAGAACGTATCCTTCATTTACTTTTTCGTTGAGTTCTTTAATTAGTGGTTGGATTTTGACTGCACCATCAACAAAAATTGGAGGAGGTTTGTGAACGACTTCCTTTTGTTTAAGCTGTTCATCGGCTTCAAGCCCAGAAAATCGATTTTGATTTTTTGGTCGATCACCCAACCAGTACTCATCCAAAGTAGCCTGTTTCCGATTTTTCGGGGATGAGTTTGGACTACGAGGCCTTTTTGATGGAACTTCGGTCCAGGAGTTTCCTGTCTCCTCGGATGCAATGGGTTCGTTATGAGAAATTACAATCTCATAACGATTTCTAGCATTTCCTGGAGTAAGGGAATTTACATTTGGACTATTAAGTCCTGGTACTGGTGTCATTATAGTTTTAGTAGGTTTTGGAATTGTTAACGATTTTGGCGTGTTAACTGAGAGTTCCCCAACTGTGGGAGTAGACACGGTAACCCTGTCCATTTATAAATACGCCTAAAGGTATGCTAAACCCTGCGTGTGGTTGAACTATATTCGTACTATTTTTTGTACGAATCACACAATTCAGCTAAACAGCTGTTGACGTGATTCGCAAAAACAAAAACACAAGCACGTACTGCGGGTGCCCGCAAGGCAATTTTGTTTAATTACTTTCACCTGGGTAAATGTGAATATAACTTCAGCTTTGTATTAATTTTGGGGGATTTATAAAAATAGCTAGTACTACTAGCACGCACTGAGACGGGTATAAACCTTAAAAACTTTTTATTTTCACTGAGCCAACAATCTTGCACTTGTTGTTAAACAGTGATGCTAACTCAATAAATATGGTATAATTGCTATTGGCCGATAATCTTTACTTGCTTTTGGTATAGGCAAGATTTGGGCATATTTTCCATTTACTGGATACATGCTTTTGGTTATAATTATGTTGAATATAAAAGTAATATGTCTTAGTATTTCAGGTAGAATAATTTTTAAGAATGTAGGTTGAATGCTTTTGATTTTACAGAAAAACAACTAGCCAACAGATCATTTTGTTCCACACAGGAGAAAGTAAAAGAGTTTTAATTTTGATCTGTAAGGTATATGTCATAAAAATGTTCATTTGCAGGGATTGTGGGAATGTTCGCAAGGTTTGCATTAAGTAATTCTACATCAACGTCAACATCAGAACTAAGACGGTTCTTTCCAACACAAACTTCGCGTAATGTGTTCCAATTACTCTTACTATTTGCTTCTCTCGAAAAGACGCTGGAATAATATTTAGTTTTAGTTTTTTAATCATTTTATTCACTTTTCACCGCATGGAGTGCAGACGTTTTATACTGTCTCCATCGTCTTAAGATAGAATTTCTTTCAGTAATGGCCGATTTTATAGTTTTATTAAACCATCGCTTCTTTTCACAACTATTATTTTTACTGTAATATTTTCTAGGAAACCGTGAAAGTTATCAGTATTTGTTCTGCGGTTGGGTCTATAAACGCAACCTTCGAGTATTTTATTTTCACTTGACGCAACTTCCACAAACAAGTGTTCTATTTTGTTTTCCTTTGATGGTTTAAAAACAAATTTACTTAAAAAATTCTTCTTGACAAGTATAGCAACACCGCCTCCAAGAGTTTCTCTGTCACACCGGAACATTTTATATTCATATAAATTTACAAGTGTATCGGGAACTGATTCTTTAAGCCACGTCTACACATATAACATCTACATTAGATTTTTCAAATATAAAGCGGAATTCATCAATTTTACTTTTTAAGCTCTGCACGTTTATGACAAACATTTAGTCATTCTCTCTGCTTACACAATATCTGTATCATATCAATAGTACGATCTTTGGAACTCAAGTGACTACCAAAACGTTGAGTCATAAGTTGATGTTATAAAAATGAATGGTGCATAAGCAAAATAAGGGCATAAGTCTATTATATTATAAATTAAATAACTTTCAGGACTTTCGAAATAATTAAAAAAACTCAACATAAAATACTTATCAAATCATGAAATATTACATGGTTACGATGACAAAAAAATGCAATATATCTATAAAAGAAGGAAAAACAATAGATACCATTATTACTTTTCATTGCGAAATAAATTATTTAACATCTCAATCGAATCAATGTAAAGTGGCTTATCATTTTCATTAATTTTGATATAAACCAAACCACGGATTGTAAACGATGAAAAAATCTTCCGATTTTTCTTTAATTCAATTGTACATCTGAGGATTTTGTAGTTATACGAGGTAAGGTTTTCATTAACATAAATGGGTGCATTAGAGCCATGTCCAATATGGTCCAGTAATAAGTTTCAGCTATTGGCCTTCCTAAAGTTTGCCAAAGTTTTTAAAATAAAATTTTTATCATACGGCGATAGTAATTTAACTATAATTACAGCATCTGGTGAATACACCCTTTCTTTATTGTTATGATTTTGCAGACGAAAGATGGATTTTACTGCTGGAGTATTTACTTTTAGAGTGTCACATATTGATTCTAATATGTCATATAAATTCTCTTCTCTGTGATATGGTATTCCATTAATTCGAAGATCTGCTGTAGTTGTGACTTTAACATCTTTACTTCATCTTTCAGAGTTTCAATGTCGTTAACTGCAGTTTCCAACTTCATTACTCTTCGGTTCATACTTTCCATATCTTTTTTCAAATCGTTGAATTTGGCTTCAGACAATTTCTCCAACCTTGCTTCGCTCTCCTGGAACATCATTTTTAAGAGATCTTGTATGTTCTCGAATCTCTTGTCGACCAAATTCAGCAACTTAAACGGCGAGTCATTATTTGACAGCCTGGGTGTTTTTTTTTATCACATTATCAAAAAGAGAGGTTCTTTGTAACGCTTCTCTTCCTCTTTTTGGCGCGTTGATAATATTTGTAGTTGTTTTTAGCGACAATTGTTTTTAGATAAATGTTCTGAAATAAATTAGCTAAAACCTTTGCTAAACTATTTTTTTAATCAAAATAATGAAGAGCTTTACAAAACACGACCGTCTCTCATAAGGTCTCTCTCTCAAAAAACTTAGCTATTAATATTTGAAGTCATATACTTTTTAAATTTATTTTATTTATATTTTTGTTTGTATTTAATACTAAAGAATTTTATATTTCATTTGTGATGTTATATAATTGGCCTTTTTGGCTTTCCTAAATCTCTGTTATTAACAAAGTCCAATGCGCCTAATTCACATAATCATATGCAGTCTACAGTATTTAAACCAACCGTCCACACCCAAAGAATGACATTCAACTGAGTCATAAAATATGAAGACCAATAAAAATTGGAAACCTCCTCTCGCCATAAAAGAAGAAGCCAGTAATCATGAAATATGAAGACCAATAAAAATCGTATGATCAGAAAGAACAAATGTAAAATACTCTGCACTTGAAATAATGTAAATATGAATCGGATGATCAGAGGGATCGAATGTAAAATACACTGCACATGAAATAATGTAAACATACATAGTTTAGAACAAAGAAAACTTAGATTAAATAGTAAACCTAGAATAAGATCAAACTCTATAAATACCAGAAAGTATTGGTAAAGGGTAAAGGGAGAGGTAAACTTGCCACCACACGTAACGGGACTTACACTGCGTAAGTGTAAGAACACCGAAACAGTGCGGGAATATATTCTGCGAAAAAGAATGCAAATAAGTGAAACCTCATAGAATTAAGTGAACACAGCGCCACGATTCCTCCGGAATTATATTTTTTCGAAGTGGAAGCATCGCCTAAAATTATCACGATGTATAAATAAATGAAATGAAAAATATCGAAAACATACCGTTCTAGTAGTGAGCCATTTTTCAGGTAATGTTGCATCGTTATTCCAACTTCCGTATTGGACAGCAATAAAAAAAAGGTTCGCGTTGCCACTTAAAAAAATTTCCTTGGTGAAAACATAGTGCTATCTGGTGTAAAAATTTAGCTTCACATTTCACGACCATTTTTTCATTTAGAGTTTTACCGCGAAAAGTTAGCATAGCACCAGCCTTTACAAAGTAGTAAGACTAAATAATTATAGAATAATTCACATTGCAACAACTTTTAATTTATTAATGCTCTTTTGGTAATACTTACTTCAATCATTTCTTCATCAGGAAGCATATTATTTATTTGGTTTTGCCAAATTTTGTTGGCCTTTTACGGACAAATTGTGATATATTTCTATGCAAATGTATATTTCGCTTCCTATCTGATTGAAATACGAATTTATCGTATGCATGAATTTAGTATGTAATAATGGTAAAACATCAATTGCTTCCAATAGTGCTTACCCACTTTGAGCAATTATAGAATAAATCTAATTTGAAAATTAATTAAATGGGTTGCATCATTGGAGTGTGATGTTTTCTCAGCTTATTCAAACTAATTAAAAAAATGTTCAAAAAATTTTCCACATTCCTTCCGTTATCAATAATACAAACTCAATTGTATTTCCGAAAATGTTGTCTACATTTTTAAGTATATTTTTTTGTGACACCAAAAATAATTCGTTATAAATGAACCGATTGGCAAAATAATATTTTTCCATTACAAATTTTGTGCTCCCAAATAACAAAATGTTCATAACTTCTAATAAAATAAGAAAAATAATCACATTTCATAGTCTTCGGGAATAAGACCTTATATCGCTGAAGTGGATAAATTTACAATAGACATCACTTTGAAGTTATATTTGGCTATATATTCCTGTGGTTTAAAACATTAAAAGTAGGATATTGTTTGTTTTAAACATTGTCTAGTTGGGCACCCTAATAGTTTTAAGTACAATGAATTGTTACCCTTAAGTGCAACCCTAAATATAACGAAAAGAGATTGAAATAATACATACATAAGTAACTTGTAATCAAGACGTCAAGCTACCCGAAGTTTATAATCAAATTTATATAGAAAAAACGAAAAAGCTAATTTTGTTTATATTTCTCAACCCGGTTTGGATAATTAATTTATTCGCCCCCACACCCAAACATTTGGTCCTTCGCCCGGATTCCTGAGCCACCCGCAAAAGAATAAATAATTATCCAAACAATTCTCTTTTAGATACGAATATCTGTTTGGCATTTTCCCCTGCCCCCGATTACATCTTAATAATAAACATCATCACAGCAACCAAAACCCAGAGGTAAGTTGTGTGATTTTTGTTGTGATATTGTTTACGAACAATAATAAAGAAAAAGTGCATGAACACAATTCAATAGTGATAATCGTGAGTGATTTTTCTCTAAAAACCACCACCATCTACCCGCGTTTTTTTTGTTATTGTCATTTCGCGTCTGCGTTTTCGATCCCCACACCGCGCAACCACATCGTTTTCAGCGACGGTGACACAAAACAAAATATTTTGTGTTCCCCTCATTCCCTTCATATACAATTGTCATTGGAAGTCGCTTTGCGTCGTAGCTTTCATTTGTCCCTACATTGCGCAGCTACTCCGCTTACAGCGACGATAACAAAACACAAAAAATCTCCGCTCCCTTCTTAAACTATCGTTATCCACACTTTTGTCTGCTGCGCAGTGCGTGTGTGTGCGTATGAGCGAACCGCTTATCGCTAGTAGTCATTGCGCTCTTTGCTAACTCTCCCTGTCTCTGTGCACAGTGGGCCCGAACGGAACAAAAATTGGTCAAAAATATTTTGTTCCTTTATGTTGTGGGAAATTAAATTTTTTTTTGGAAATTTAATCAAATTAAAGCGGAAATCGAAAATTAATACATTTTAAAATTTTTGTGGTTTTAAAGAGAAAATCTTATTGGTATCGAACTAAAACCCGTTTTGACCAATAAATAACTTGGATTATCTGGATTGTATGTTTTTGCACTCTGTATCGTCTACTAATACGTAGTTTTTTTATAGCACAGTGGTATCGGTAAAGCAAAATTTGACTCAAATAATACAAATTTATTATTAAAATCTGAAAACTGTTTTTCCATTTTTTTGTGGGATTTATATATTTTAATTGGTTTCTCCGAAATCATAATTTATTTTTACCTGAAATAGTAGTCGTTTCGACCCCAATTTTCTCATTTTTACCGACCTTATATAAAATATGGCTGAACTTAAAGCTTTAATTAGAAGCGGTGATCGAGCAATTGTTCACATCAATGCCTGAAGATGAGCACACTACTCATTCTCTTGGAGTTCACAGGCAAGAGTTTATCAGGCATTGGGAAGCTTTCCGTGATTGTTACGAAGATATTTGTGACCACGCGGAAATTTCTATTGAGGTAATAAAACTGAAATATATGTCGGCATATAAATAATATGTCCGGGGACTGGCATTTATTGATGCGTTCATAGAGAAATTGAATTCTAAAAAGAAATCAGCCTCTATCCCAATTAATCTTCCCCCATGTGATACAGAAACTTTCTCGGGAGATTACAAAACATGGCCCACTTTCAGAGATATGTTCTCTGCCCCATACAAGGATAATGACCACATTAGTAATATCCAGAAAATGTATTACTTAATGCAAAAAACAGAAGGCGAAGCACGTGATATTATAAAAACGTGATATTATAAAAACATGACTAATGAGGGTTTTGCGATGGCATTGCAGCGAACTATCAATGACTGCATAATCAATTTATCATTGTTGGGAATTAAGACAAAGAACTGGGATGTAATTTTCGTGTTTATCTGTTCTACCCGACTACCTGAAGTCACCCTCGGCCTTTGGGAGCAATCCCAGGGGACCAGCTCCAATTTGCCCACCTGGGAAAATATGGATAAATTTCTGGCCTCAAGATATCAAGCGCTAGAGTCTGTTTACGATATCAGAGGAGCGCATAAACCGAATCCGCCTTCGAATACCGGTCATGTTAGGAAAAATTCAAATGCTAAGAATCGAACGGAAGATCGTAGAAAATTTAAAAGTTTTGCTACCACGGTTCCCGTTGATAACACTCAGCGGAATACAGTCCCATCTAATACTTCCCAGCAGAAATGCCCCTTATGTTCCGAACCCCATCCACTTAGATTATGTACAGAATTTCTACAAATGTCTGTCTAAAATCGTATAAATATGGCGAAAAGGCTTAGATGCTGCACAAATTGTTTAGCATCATCTTACACATTCAGTACATGTAAGAGCTCAAATGTTTGCTGTCATTGTAAACAGAAGCATCACTCGTTGCTTCATCGTACGGGATCTTCGCAACAAGACGGTCGAAATCCCAGCGAGCTCACTGGAAATTCTCAAAATATGGGAATTCCAGCCCGTTCAGACGCTGTTGATCAACCTACGACATCAGCGGCTGCCCGTTCAATGCAGACATTTGCAACGCAGTTGAAAATGTCGTCATACTCCACGGTCCTTTTGGGAACAACCGTTGTTGAAGTATGTTACCACGATGTGAGATGTTCAGCTAAAGCCTTAATAGATCATGCTTCTCAGGCCACATTTATATCGAAAAAACTACAGAATAAATTTGAATTGCCTTTTTTCACATCCCCTACAGCAGATATTGTCGGACTTAACGGTGCGATAGCCGCAAAATCGACTAAAATCTGCAATTTATCGATAGGGTCTCCAATTGATCCGAGTTTTGAGATATCCACTGATGCCTATGAATTAGAAAAGTTGACTGGTCGTCTTCCTACATATTCAGTGGCCCAATTGGTAAATTCTGATTTACCAGAAGTCACGTCAAGTGATCCGAAGTGTTCGCATACGGACTTGTTGCTAGGCGGCGACGTATATTCGAAAATTATGCTTGCCGGCGTCCAGAAACATCCGAGTGGTGACCTCATTGCACAAAAAACGGTGTTTGGCTGGATTTTAACAGGCAAAATCTCTCAACCCAGGCCATTACAATCGGTGGTTTCATATTACAACCACCTGGAGTTGAACGATCAACTCTTACGACTTTGGGAGATTGAAGACGTGCCGAAGCCACACATAGTTTCTGAGGAAGATAAATTATGCGAAGAGTTGTATCGTCGTACAACATATCGCAGCGAAGATGGCAGATTTGTCGTATCACTGCCTTTTAGACGTGAATACCCCATAAATATGCAGTTAGGACTGTCCCGAATCGGATCCATTTCGCTATTTCTGCGAAATGAATCCCGTTTACTTAAAAACCCTGATCTTAAAGACCAGTACGATGGAGTACTGAAGGACTATTTTACTCTGGGTCATATGACCAGACTGAGTACTAGCGATACTCAGAATCAGATTTCGTCGTATTATCTTCCTCACCACGCTGTATTCAAACCGGACAGCGGTGCTCATAGCATAAATGAGACCATTCAGAGTCGCAATCAACTTGTTCATGTGCTAGACTCTGCTGGTTTTAGCCTTCGCAAATGGACGGCTAACACTCAAACTTTATTAGAGTGTTTGCCCCCGCAATATATACATGATTCTGAATTTTTGAAAATTTCTGATGCTAGTACCACGAAGACTCTAGGTTTACGTTGGAACGCAGGAAAAGATTGTTTCTTTTTCAAAGCCGTTTCGGCCCCTAATAAATCATCAGTCACCAAACGAGCCGTTTTGTCTGAAATTGCCAAATTATTTGATCCTGTCGGATGGTTGGCCCCGAAAATAATAGTCGCAAAAATTCTAATGCAACAAGTTTGGAAAGACAAAACTGGCTGGGACGAATGCTTAAAACCCATGACTCTACGCAAATGGCATGAGTTTTTAGCCGATTATAGAGGGATCGAAAGGATCGAGATCCCCCGTTGGGTTGACTACAACCCAGAAAATGAAGTTCAACTTCATGGGTTTCGTGACGCTTCTGAAAAGGCATATGCGGCCTCACTATACATTCGCATTAAAAACGGCAGATATTGCGACTCGTGGCATTTTAGCACGAGATTTAACAAGATTTAACAAGGCTCGCATATCTCAAAAGAGCCCTCTTATAAACTTTAATCCTTTTCTTGACTCGAACGGATTTGAGAGTGAATGGTAGATTGGTGCTGTCATCAATTCTGATGTACGATGAAAGATTCCCCAAAATTCTCCCCTATAATGGCAGTTTCACCAAATTGTACTTGGAATATGTCCACAAAGCGTCAGTGCACGGTGAAAACTCATTGATGTTAAGATGAGTGATGAGATTAGAATTTTGGGTCCCTAGACTAAAGAATTTTGTTAAAATTATTATTCACAATTGCCGAGTATGTGCCGTTGGTCAAATTATGGCGGCCCTCCCTTCGGAAAGAACATCTCTTTCACGTCCATTTACATGTACAGATGTCAATTTCGCCGGCCCCTTCGAAATAAAGTCGTATATAGGTAGAGGTTGTCGAGTCACAAAAGGATATCTTCTCGTCTTTGTTTGCTTTGCGACAAAAGCAATTCATCTTGAAGCAACTAACGGCCTATCAACAGACTGCTTCATTGCTCCCTTTTCTCGTTTCTTTTCACAAAGAGGCCGCCCCGCTAAAATGTTTTCCGATAATGGAACAGCAATTCGTTGGAGCTTCCAATGTTCTTGGTGGAGACCAAGCCCACTTTTTGATTGACGTAAAGCGTCAATTAATATCTAAAGATGCCTTCCAACTTATGGAATGGCATTTTCTACCCCCTTGAGCTCCGCACATGGGAGGCCTATGGGAAGCCGGAGTCAAAAGCTTCAAAGCTCACCTCAAAAAGATCTCTAACACCCAGAGATTCACTTTTGAGGAATTTACTAACATGTTTGCCAGAATTGAACCTTGCTTGAATTCTCGGCCCCTAAGTCCAATGACTGATAGCCCAAACGATTTGGCACCTTTGACTCCTGGGCATTTTCTTATAGGCTCCGCTTTGTTGTCACCACCTGAACCTGATACCTCGATCGGGTCGCTTAGTTATGTCAACTCAAACTTCTTCAAACTCAAAGTCCTTCACCACTCTTTTGCCAGACGTTGGAAAGAGGAATACTTGGTGGAACGCCACAAACGTAACAAGTGGAAGTTTCCCCAGAAAGACTTTGAAGTTGGCGACATGGTCGTCATAAGGAAGGGTGGTCTTCCCCCTAACGAATGGAAGATAGGCAGAGTAAAGAAAGTCCATTTAGGCCCCGATAAAAAAGTACGAGTGGCTGATGTACGAACTGCCAATGGCGTTCTTACGAGGCCAGTTGTCAAGCTCGTGCTTCTCCCCAATCCCAAGTAGAACTAATGTCTCTTTTTTTCTTCTCTGTGTCGCATTCGTCCTATCTCCCACACGGTAAAGAATTGCACCAGTCGAGAACGATGCCGAGAGTGTCTGGCCGAGCGTCATTCGATGCTACATCCCAGGCATAATGGAGGCGCAATGGCCGTAAAAACAATTCCCGCTGCAATGATAGCCGCCCCAGCAACAATTCCGACAACAAAAAGCGTCGCAGCCGAGGTCGAAAGCAGAACCATAGACGTGAAGTGGCCACAACCCACAACTAAGGCCAGCACCAGTGTTCCTGCAAACAACAACCTTCGACAGGGTCCTCTGCTTCGACCATTATACATGTTCATGCTCATCATTAATGTACTGTTTTATTTGTTATTGTTCAGTCCTTTTTGTTGAATTATATAATTGAATTCTCGTCCATCCGTATATGTATATGATATATAATTGAATTCTCGTCCATCCGTATATGTATATGATATATAATTGAATTCTCGTCCATCCATGTATGTCCATATATGTATATGACCCAGTCTAGCTTTTGTTTCCCTCTATATTGCATTCTTGCAAGGAGGGCGGGATGTCCTCAAAATTACTGCTCTAAGCAATGATCACAACTTTAACTTTAACTTTGAAAGTACATCGATTTGTGAATCTTTCATCATATTTTACATTTTCTGACTGGCAAACCTTCCATTCAGTTTTCTTTTATGCAGCAGTTAATAAAGTAGCCTCATACGCATCCATCGTAATATCGATAGCATTTGTAAATATATGTATGTTGCGAGATGTATCAATAGTTTTGCAAGATCATATATTGACATTAACAAAAACTGTGAAATTTAATATTAATTTTCAACGTTTTTCAATTGAAATCG
This sequence comes from Philornis downsi, assembly GCA_019455685.1. Classification (NCBI taxonomy): domain Eukaryota; kingdom Metazoa; phylum Arthropoda; class Insecta; order Diptera; family Muscidae; genus Philornis; species Philornis downsi. The sequence goes on from JAHXMU010000634.1 coordinate 602,303, forward strand.
GATATTCAATTATTATGGTCAAATTGCACATAACATGCATTTAAAACAAAAAATTATTGTAGAATGAAGGAAGTAACACCGCTCACTGCTATTTTGCATTGCCATCTTAAAAGCTTCTAATGATAAACCTAACAGATATGAATATTGTAAACAATTCATTTAAAATATTCAATAATATTTATTATTGAGATTCATTAGAATGTAGTAGTTGGAAAATATTTCTGGCGGCTGTAGGGTGTATAGCATTAAAAAAATTTGAACAATTATGGCTTAACTCTGAAATTGTCCTTTAGAGACATTAATAGTCCGTTTCTCTATCTCGAATGATAGGTTTCGTTCGCATTCTAAGCGAAAGAAAGCCTATTTATGTGTGTGTCTAACTTCACTTCCATCCTAACGGAGACTCGAACGATAACGTAAGCATTTTCATATAAAATTGCGTTTCTCTATTTCGTCAACTCTGCGGAAGCAAATGTAAAAGTCACTCACTTGCAGTTTTATTGTCGAGTAAACGTCAAGAATGCAAAATGTTTTCAAACGAAAAATATAAAAGATGGAAAACTAATAGCAAATGTAAAATAACACAATTATCATTATCCTGTAAATATTTCCTCCATTTAGTTTAAAAAAGGCAAAAATGCAAGAGCTGCAGACTCTGGGGGGACTGCAATTATATTTGCACAAACATTTTTTATTCGTTCTCTTTCCCATTTGCAGCTGATCACTTGTGAGTAGAGTTTACTTCCGAACAATTTAATGATTTTTATCACCTTTGGCTAAAATGGTAACAAAAATTCAAAATTTTGAATTTGGCAATGACATAAGTGTTTTTCAAAAAATCGCCATTGAAATTTGTTAAAACTTTCGAAATGCACGGAATTTTAAAATTACGTTTAGACGACAATATGTGTAAATAATAACAACAAATATTTATGAATATTTAGAGATATTGAATAATTTTCCAAGTCTCTGCTAAAATTGCTACATCTTGTGAGTTACATTGAATTTTGGAGGGGAGACTGGAAGAAAATATGCGTCAAAATTACTACAATAACAATAACAAATTAAGTCGAATACGGCCGAACTCAGCTTAAGTCGTTTTTCCTTCTGACTACATATACTATAATATATATACTTGACTGAAATAAAAGGGGGTTTTTGGAATGTTTTTTTTTTTTTTTTTTTTTTTTTTTTTTTTTTTTTTTTT
>JAHXMU010000634.1:603609-658216 GCA_019455685.1 Philornis downsi
TTTTTTTTTTTTTTTTTTTTTTTTTTTTTTTTTTTTTTTTGAGGGCAACAATCCGTGTGCTCGCTGAATGCGAGGAGCTCTCCCATATCTCAACAGAGAAAAATTACAGTTTCTTTTCTGTGTATCTCATTCGCGGGATGCTAGAGAATTTGATTTTTTATTGACCATTCGGAACTCCTTATCATGTACTTTTCCATTTGTGACATCTATAGGTGTACCAATATACTTTTATATCTCATATTCCAATCAATAATCACATTTTGTTTATCTACTTTTTTTGTCGGAAAGAAATGTGGTGACTTTTAAAGTTCAGCATACTCACAATATAAGTTTTCTGCAGCTAATCCTGTTTAAAATTTGAGCCAATGATTCCTTTGCTTCTTTTTTCAGTGCTGAAAGCTAGTGCATTTTTTATTATTTGATTTATGTTTTATGTTTACCATTATCTAATCAACCAATATCTGGGTTGTCGATGAATAGTCTTTAGTAATCTGCCCTTTGTGCCCATTAGCTCCATTAAATTGTCGACATTATCAGGGTCCGTCTAAATTATTGGGATAGCAAAACATATACCCATTTCTTTAACTTTTCTACTCCAGGCTGCGATTAATAGTTTTTTTTACACCAAAGTGGGGTGCCAAATTGCTTGTAAAATATACGTCGTAAGCTTCAGCGAAATCGAACCAAAAATAATTTATATTTTACTCTTTTTAGTTACTTTTTACATATAAAAAAATTAATATATTTTGAGTTATTATTAAGTTCTTTTTGGGTTGTCTACTCTGAAGGCGCCGTGTCCACAACAGCAAACAGTAATGAATTTACTAAAACTTTTGCCAAATTACGGGTGTCAATGTTTACACAGATATTACAGCAAGACCACAACGTAAATGCAGTGAATTTTATATGCCTTAGCATCAGATTTTGTTATTCGATTTATAAATATTTTTTATATTTACAATAGCGTATCATACTGTTATACCAACAAATATGGCCAACTGCAATTACTGTGTTCACGCAGGCATTGCATTGCCAAATTTGTCAAAAGTTTGATAAACAATTTTTATTTTTCATTTATTAAGTCGCATTCCTTTTTAATTCTGCGTATATGTATGTCGTGACAGAATTTGATTCAATTTCCATTGTTTATTCACTATTATATTTTTTTGTGAAATCAATATTTTCCACAATTCTGCTCTGCTTTCATATACTTAAATCAAAAAAATTCCTATACTTATGTAAGTCAAATCAAAATCATTTCGAAATGTTGGTCAATTATGATGATCGAATCTTACATCACATCATATATCTGTTAAATCTGAAAGCTTCATCGCTTGTATGAATCAAGTAGAGGAATTTTGCAAGATGTCTGTTAATAGCAAAGTGCTGTCATTAATGCAATGGTGATTTTTTCACTCGTGTGTCTTATGAACACTTCGAGTGATCGAATAATCGACAAGTCTGGTAAATGCTTCCCAAACTATGATGTTCTTAAACGTCGTTAAGGTGTAGGTCCTGTTGAGTAAGTTATATTTTTAGAATGCATTCACTGCAGAATAGAATATATTCCCTGAATATGAGAAGCTTCCCCATATCTCATTTATGTTGAGTGGCAAAATCCAAATTAACATGTGGTATCAAAATACATGGTCGGTCCTTTTATCAAGTTACAACACATAGACCGCGTTCTCGAAAATCGATTGAAAAACATACATAGAGACCATAATCTGGATTCGGCAAACATTTCGAATGTAATTACATATTAAATGCTCAGAAATTAAGATTTTCTAAATTTCGTTACTTGCACCAACTGGCATTTTATATGAATATAAAAAAAAAACTATTAATTGGTATATACAAATCTTTCAAAATCAGATCAATGGAGCAAACCCATTGAAAGAAAATGTAAATTATTAACACGATAATTCTGGATAGCAATATGCAACAAATGTGGAATAATCGATAAATCTGCTATAGTAAAAGATTCGCTCATCTAGTAAAAGATTCGGTGAACCAAATGGGGTAAGATTAACATATTTGAGAAAATTGTCCAGACTAAAATGAAATTACCCACAAACTAATCCAGTAGTGTGAGATCCTCTTAAGGGAATTAGCTTTTTTTCAACTAAAATAACAACAACGTTACATAAATTGAAGCACGATACTGGAATTCAGTGATACTGTCCCACATTTGCACATAAAGAGATGTATAAAGGAAACTTCATTTGAAACATACATTAACATTGTGCTAATGTGTAATTGACATACAAAATGTTTATTAAGTACTAATGCTTACAGTTATCGTACATACATGAATATAGACAATAAATGAATATATTAACATTAGAGTAAAAATCCGATCTGTTACATGTATTTAACTTAACTTCCGTAATCTCTTATTTCCATTCACACTCCTATTTACGATGAATTATTTTTTACTTATGTCAAATGTATTTTTTTGGCAAAGCGTGTTTCAACGCTGTTGTATTGTTGTTTTGTCGTTTAGACTGTGCTGAATGAATATTTGTAACAGGATTTAGTTAAATTACACTTTTGCAATTCCATTTGAGCTAAATAAATACAAATATCGTTTAAATAACTAAAAAGTTGGAGTAGATTGATAATGTCATCACAAATGAACATATTTTGGACTGAACTGAATCATTTTAAGTTAATAAGTACTTATTTTTCAATATTTTTAAGTTAATAAGTACTTATAGTACTTAAAGTCTAACGTCTGCACGACAGTCCGTAAACAGTTCGGTATACTAATGACATGGTACAGAATTCTTCGAAAATACTTGTTATAGTGTACATATTTGGTGAATGGTTAATAGTTAATGATACTAATATTTTTACAGTTATTGAACTAATCCACTTCTGCCTCTAAATGTAACTTGTTAGATTTTTGTCTATTTATAAAAGGCATAAAGCTCCAAAGACTTGCACCAGCAAGCAAAATAAGGCCAAGTGTATGGAAAAGAGGATTGTATTTCTGGACTGACTCAAACCACAGGCCACAGAGTGGAGGGCCAATAAGTTGAAGTATACCATTAACAAACAAACTTATTCCATAAGAGGATGTTAACCGTTCGGTTCCTAACATATCAGCCATTATAACTGCTGTTATACCTACATACACGCCCGATGCCAATCCAAATGCCGCACACCAGAAACCAACCATTCCGTAGCTTGTTGAAAATGGAAGCATTGCCAAACTAATTCCTGAAATAGCTAGTCCACCAATGAAGTACCACGTTTTCGGAATATATCCCAAGTCAGAGAGAGCTGAACCACCAATACGTCCGATAAGATCAGTTGCTGAGACGATAGAAATTAGATAAGCCGCAAGCGATTTATTGAAGCCTAATGTGACACCATATGCAGGTAGCAATATGATAAAGTTTGTGTACCCAATAGCATTTGTTGAATTCGATATTAGAATCACTAAATAAGTTGGATCTTTTAAAAGACTTAAATCGAAGAACTTTGTGCGTTTGTTGCTTGTAGATTCTTGTTGCACATTGGTGGAGCTATCTAATAAACCGTCTGATCCGGCACTTACGCCTGCTCCACTTTGGATAGAGCGTAGTGATAGATGCGAAGAGAATTCCTTGGGCTGAAAAGACAATGTACTGCCATGGTATGGCGTGCTGACATACTGAAAACTACTTGTGGATGGGGACGAACGTGGTAAACGGCTCTTGGAAGTGTTGCGCAACGCGTGTATGCGCTCAAGTTTGTTATTAGAACTATTGCCTTCGGGTACAGCATAAAGCGACGATTGTGAATTCAATTGACCTGGAGTAAATGTTTGATTTCGTTGCGGCAGACGTACGGGGGTACTGACTTTACGTATTCGGGACGAAGATGAATTAAATTCCTCATGATTCTTTCCAAAGCTTTCGACAACGGTAGCTGAAGCACTTCTGACAAATTGTGGATCGTCGTCAATGATCTTGTAATTATTCAGGTCGTTGGATTCAATGGGCGGTGAATTGTACGGCAAAAGTTGTTTACTAACTCTGGGCATGCAATCATTGGTTATACTGTCTCCATTAGATTCATTAACAGACTCAAATTTAAGCACAATTCCTATGTCCTCCTCTTCGATATCTTCGAGCGTCTTCTTTAATCTAGGAACACGCACCATGTGTTGTTCAACTGGCTCATAAAAAATTGCGGCCACAAAAACGTTAAGTGTAATTCCTCCCATGATTAGCACCGAACCTCTGCAAAAAAACAACGGTTAAATACAAATAAAGTTGCAAGAAAAATGTATAACTATTATGAAATGATATAATAACTGCAGCCATCGTTCAGGCACTATTGTTTCTTCATTTCACTAATGCCGAATCTATGGCAGCAGAGTATAAATTTCATAGTCAGTTTCAGTAAAAACCTGTATCCATAAGTTTCCAAAAGCCATCTTAAAACAGGTGGTAATATAATAGAACCCAAAGCACTACCAGATATACAAAGGCCATTGGCAAGTCCACGAAGTTTGACAAAGTAAGACGTCACAATGTACACCGTCGGAGGGAAAGACAGGCCAGCGCCTATTCCTACCAATAGACCGTAACTAACCAAATGCAAATATGAGCATTAAGGTTCATAATTCAAACTTATATTATATTTACCTTAAGTATAAATATGCTACTGAAGATGCCCAATAAGACAATATCATACCAAGCGCAGCAGAAGCTCCACCAATTAACGTTACCGTCCTGTATGAATATTTTACGGAAAGAATGCTAGAAACGGGACCTGTAAAAAATTAACACTTAAATTTTGACCTTTTTTTTAATATTTCGTCTGACTAACGCACCCAAAGAACTGTACAAAAAATAGCATAAAGCTGGAATCCATGCCGCTGCTGCAGGTGATGCATGAAAAGCTTCAAGAAACTCTACAAAAAGTACACCAAAACTTTTGATTGTGCCAGGTATTAAAATGTTAACCATCGTCGACCCAGCTAAAACGAGCCAACCCCAGCCGCCATCGGGTGGTACCAAGTCATATTCGATACTCTCATCCTTCGTTTTCGAATTTAAAAGACTTACTGCATCAAAGAAATTTTGTTCATTAGAGAAAATATTAACAAAATTAAATATAGAGAAATCGATTTTCGACGCATTGCCCTGTTTTATATACGAATATCACTAGATATTAACCTATTTAACCTATATTAATTTATTATGCTCATTTACCCTATTATTGCGGGTCGAAATACAAATTAATTGGCAATCCACATTTTTCTTACGTTACTAGCTGTCAGATTGTAACAAGTAGCGGTTATGTCCAAAGTCCATCTTTTCTCATCTTAGCTTAACTTTTCTCTTAATGTTTTAGTCGTATTTTGGATTCCGATCGCACAACACACTACTTTTTTTAAGGCAATATTGCTTGCCCAATAAAAACGCCATTGTTTTTATACGAATTCTAATTCCACACCTGTTCTTATATTTTGGTTTTTAATTTCAATACGCAAACAACAACATAAAACCGAAAAATAATAAAGCTTAAAAAAACAACTGATTACATGACAATATTTGTGAACAAATAAAATAATAAAGGCAAAAAGTAAAAACTCGCGAATGTGAATAATGCCTTGTTCACATTAGAACCGCATTATCGCTTTTCCATTTTCTGTCCGCTTTTTATGTAATGGAACGAGCAGAATCTTTCAAAAAACGCTTTCGACGGTAATGGGAATTTCGTTTATTGCTTGAAATAATGAGATCACAATGTAGTTGAACCGACTTTATTGAAAAGAGGTCAGGCCTATTACTTATGCCGCCACCGTAGGATGGGGGTATATTAATTTTGTCATCCCGTACGTAAAACGTAAAAAAAAAAAATTTGCCCTAAGTCATCATTGATAGGTTAAGTTCAAAATTGGGCAATATTAATTCTGTAGAAAAAATGTGTCTATAGCTCAGAAATCGAGAACTTGCTGAACTTTTTCCTTTTTTAGTACTTATTCGATAGTTAGAGAAACCATCCTAATTATAAGCGTGGGTAATACGTGTTTTCACTGGGAAAATTGGCACATTTGTATATATCTATTTTAACCACTGCTGGGGTTGCCCACAATTTTGAACCACCAGTGTCATAAATGACAAAATTGATTCCATAGCGAAATACCTGCCTATACATTGAACTTTTTCGACATTCATACATTAAGTTAATTAGATAAAAGCAATGACGGCGGAAGTTGGTAGATATGAGAAATAGAGCATCCCATATCATAAGTTTTTTAACAGAAATGCTCTAATACAATGCAATATTCGGTATTCCCAACTTTGTACCTGTCCATTTGTTTTGTCAGGAAAAAATATTTTAACTTCCACGCATACATTAGAGAGGGTAATATGGTGTTTTTTGTTTATGTGTTTGTGTGATCAAGAGAAGATTCTGTTAAATATTATAGGAAACAAACAAAAAATTGAGATAGTTAATTTTCAAAACAATAGATTAAATTATGTTTCGGGTAAGAACATGTATCAATCATTGCTTAACAATGCTAATATAGACCAGTTTTTGACGATGTTATAAATAAAATAACGTCTATAAAATAAAAATACATAACAATGACTTTAAATTCGATTTTTTTGCATTACAAATGTTTAATCCTGTAACATCTGCAACCGAATTTTATAATCACAATAGGTAACATTCTCACTACATCCTATTTTACAAACTTCGCTGGAAATACGAGTAATACAGAGGTATTAGATCATGGGGTCCCATTTACTGATAGTGATCTGTAAATTGAGTTATTCTCACTCAAAAATTGCAATATGCTGACGGCATTGGACGCAGTGTGGCACATACCTCCTTATGAAGGAAACACGTATTTGCAAATCGATGTCAAGCAATTTGGAGAGATTCAATCTGTATTGCAACAATAATAATTTCTGTAAAACGACCTGCCTTATTTTTATATAATTAAATTAGGCCACATACAGTGTGTCCGTTGGGAAGGTATACTACTTTGTTTTGCCGCCATTTTGGTAAACATTAGTCTTGACAGTTCATACTTGGCAGTCGTGAAGTAGAGACGTGGCAAATTTATTATGGAAAGATATTCGATAAACCAACGTGTTTTAATCGGTTAAACATTTTATCAAAATCAATCATCGATTACTGTGATGATGAGAAAGTTACGTGAAATTTTTTGGAGAAACAACATCCATTAAAAGTGACAGTCTGGTGTGCTATATGATCAAGAAGAATCATTGGACCTTACTTCTATGAAACTGAAAACGGCGTAACGGTAACTGGCAATGGGGAGCGATATCGTGATATGATTGAAAACTTTTTAACGCCACAACTGATTTGACTGCTCCGGACTTCTTTTTGTGGGGATATCTGCAAAACCAAGGTTTACGCAAACAAACCAGAAACGCTTGAGGAACTCAAACAAAATATTCGTGATGAAATTCATGAAATACCGCGTGAAATGTGTGAGAATGTAATGAAAAATGTGCTCAAAAGGCTCATATTTGTGAGGTTAAGAGAGGCGGACATTTATCTGATATTGTATTCCATACCTAATTGTCGACATTAAATAAAATATTTATCAATGTAAGATCCATTCCTTCCCGACGGACACCCTGTAAATGTTTTTACAGACGTTTACAAAAGCTAGTTATTGCCCAATTATTAATTTTTTGCATTATTATATTATCAAATTATTTAATTATTGTGAGCGTCAAAATAAACACTCCGTTTTCTTATAAATTAATTTTCATTATGTTCAAATAACTAAATCTATAAATAAATTAATAACGAAAAATTAACTGATAATTGTAATAAATAAAAGTTAAAAATAAAGAAACACATTAAAATATAATTCGCATTTCGGTAAAAATGTAAAATTTTTCACCTTAAAACAGAGGCATCGTTCTTGTTCGAAAAATCGTTGAACTGTAAATCTTTAATAAATTTTTGTTTGTATTTGGGAGAAGTACCAAATAAATTTTAAAACCTAAAATTAACGGCAGACAGGAGTTATTTATAACGTAAAATGCTAAAAATTTGCAACGGGAAGACAAACTTCAATTCAGACTCGTGAAATTAAGGAGGGAAATCGTTGCGTAAAATAGGAAACGTTATTGCAATAATTTATTGTACAATAACAAAAATCACAGACAAACATGCCAAATACAATACCGTAAAGAATTTGCCAAAGCGACCAAAGCCTCTAACAGGCACAAAAATAACAGCTATAGTTCCAGAAGGAGAAGCAAATTCAACCTCCAGTGCTGTAAAAGTAGCTGAAAATATCACAGAATCTCCTGTCAATCCAAAAAGTGTATGGCCTTATATATCAGATTATTATTATTTTAATGAATTAGTTTAATGAATTTAGTTTAGGCATTATTTTTTAAGGTATAATAAATCTTTCTTTACAACAATATATGGAGATTACTTTATATATATATATTTTTTTTTTTTAAATTTCGTATTAGTATAGTAATATGTTTCATTATTGTATAGTAGAGTGACTGACCGTGACGCGTTGATCAGTACACGCGACTATGGTTTGCTTGATCTTGGGTTTAATTTCGCATACAGTCACCTATCACCTCGGCGGTCACCTCGATGTGTCTGACGATCACTTCAAGTAGGCGTGTAATTACCAAGTCTTGTAAATGCTCCTCAAACTGTGACGTTAGGAATCGTTAAACTGTAGTACCTTTGAGTGAGTCTAAAAATAGAATGCGTATAGTCACACTGAATACGAGAAGCTCTCCCATGTCGCATTCATGAGATGCAAGGGCATTTGTATTTTCTTTTTGTTTTATATTGTAGAAACTAAAATTACTGAAATTGGAGTTTGTTCCCTTAAGTTCCCTACTCAATAAAAGAACAATACATAAAAAGTTAAAAGCATATTGAGGAATAATTCACCCGAATACGTTTTTAATATACTATAATTTTTCTATTTGCTTGCTCTGTATAGTTTGAAATAACGACAACTTGATTTAATTTTTCATGGGTTAAAATTTGTGAAATGTGTCAAAGATTTTTCGATGGTCGAGCTTTTTCGAAAAAAGATAAATATTTTGGTTCAGGACTGTTAGAAACAAATACAATTTGAGTAGTCTTGCAAAATTTTAGTTTTTATGCGAAGTATGACTCAACCAAATTCATTGGATAGGCCTGATTTTTTGCATGCCCGTTAAGAAAAAATGTGGCTTAGAATTAACAAGTATGTATGGTTTTTGCCAAACGACTTCATTTATTGCAAAATATCGGCAATTCTCAAAAAAAAAAAAAAAAAAAAAAAAACAATAATAATAATATTAATAAAATAAAATATTTGGGACATCCCAGTCCAACCCAATAATTATTCTTGGAGTCCTGAGGGGACAGATGCCCGCTAATACTGCATTATATTTTGAGATCGCAACACCGTAGTACTTCGACCTATTCCGCCTGAGACCACACTCTGTCCAGCCTGTTACGTATTTTAAATTGGACTCTTCTTATTAAACTACATTATACTATAACATACAGTGCTATTGGGGTGTTATTGATTCACCTCTCACGTGTCTGGATCTTGTCCCAATCACTCACGTAATCTGCTCTACTAGGAGTAACATATAGGTCTAGATATTCAAGGGGACTGTTGGTTCATCTATCATGTGTTTGAGCCTTGATCTCATCATTTATGAGCTCGCTCTACAAATAACAGCACATCGGTCAGGTAAATTCCTTTTCGTACTATTGACCCACCATGTGTTCGGGCTTTGTTCTCACTCAAATAGTCTACATTACGAAGAGAAATACATGAGTCTAAGAGAAATGTGTATGTGGTTTTTATTATGCAAAAAAAAAACACAACACTTGGTTTGAGTAAAAATCTTTATTCTTAATCCGCGTTGCGGTCAAATAACACAAAAATAGTATGCACTAGTAGTTGTTGGATGATAATTACTGAGTAAATCTTATCGTGTATGGTTTATATACCTAAATGTGTAAAAGAATGAATAAAAGAAGTAGATATTTGTTTATGTCTGCAATAGATACAATTCCAATAAACTCTAGTGGTCCGATACAGTTTCGAGGAATTAAAAGAAGTAATTGATGTATGTATGTAGAACAGACAAAATTCCGAGGAACTTTAGTGGTCCGATACAGTTCATTGAAAAGTTAATTGCACTTTGGCGAAAGTGTTGCACGGGCCATTCAATTTTGCTGACATTTGGTTTTGGTCAATGATCTCAATATTTCGTAAAGGTGAATTGGAGTGTGGCGGAAGTTCACACAACGTTTCATTATTTCTAGGTATTGATAATTGAACAAAACAAAAAGACAAAATGATACAGTCATTATATGTCGCAATGTTTTGACATGCATACTACAAATGGGTGCATGTATACAAATGTATGTATGTACTCGTATGTTATATAGCGAATACAGGTGTTACCGTAACTTCTAAGCTAATGTTTCCGGGTCTTGGCAGAGAGACATGTGTGTCTCACACCCTCTCGGCTAATATTTCTGTGAGAGCATGTGCACGAATATTGCGCCTAACGTTCAAAATGCAAACGACGCCTAATTTGCACCATACGAGCTACTAAACTACAAGCTGGCATGAACATTTTGTTCCTAAATTAACCCCTGCCGATGCCACAGTAGCACACAAACAAAAACTTGCAGCTAAAAACCATGCGGAAAACATATATAGGAAAACATATATAGGAGGTGTGTTCAAAAAATAAGATCAATTTTCAAATTTCGCAGGCTACATACATTTGACTTTCGATTATTATTTATTTTTTATGTTGGTACACTCGTCTCGAAGATACAGTGTTGCGCAAAACAAAAGCAACAAAATGTACTCCAGACTATAAATACATAATTTTCATAAAAACAAAACATTTAAAACAAAGCTTACAATTTATTTTCACAGAGGTATTATTAAGCTATAAAACCAGTACATTACAACAACAACAATTACGTTTAAAAGAAATATGGAAAAATGTACAGCAGAGTCGGAATTCCCTTGCGCAAAACAATTAATAATACCTCTGTGAAAATAAATGGTAAGCTTTGTTTTAAATATTTTGTTTTTATGAAAATTATATATTTATAGTCTGGAGTACATTTTGTTTTGCGCAACACTGTATGATGACGATTTTATCCATATAGCATGTTTAGTTGGTTTGTGAGAAGCAAATGTAAAACAAGTGTTTTGCATGTTCGCCAATTTTCTGCTACCAAAAAAAATGGATCAAAGAAGTTGCATCAAATTTTGTGTAAAAAATGGAATTAAGTGCTCAAAAACACTTGAAAAAATTATCGAAAGTCGAATATACGTAGCCCGCGAAATTTGAAAATTCACCTTATTTTTTGAACCCACTGGTATTCGTCGATGACTACATTTATGATTCAAATACTTATTGCTGGAGCAAAAAAAACAAAAAAACAAAAACAAAAAAAATCTTAATCTTACCCATGCATATCCAAAAATAAATACGATACAGAATTATTCGCGATTTTCTATGAGTTTTTTACTATCAACAAATGTAAGTTCGCAGATAATCTGCATATTGTTCTTTTTATTAGGTTTTTCCAGTTTTTGGTTTCAAGTAAAGTTAAATTAAACGCACATAAAACTATGATTTCGATAAAACTTTTATTTCATTATAATGCTAGGGTGGACCTTGTCAAAATGGCAAACTTTCACTAAATTATTATTAATAATAATGATAGACAGCTAACAGCTGACAGACTTGCCAGACTAAATGGATAACACAATATATTGATTTTATGAATATTTGAGATAGTAATTAAAACTATGGACAATATTGGTATTTTTGACTTATTTCGATCAAATAGTACATTCTACCACAAACTATTTGATGAATAACTTGTCCTGTAAATATTTTGTTTAAAGGTTTATAGTGGTCATCGTGGGCAAGAAACGCCACTGACGAAAGTATTCATATACAGTTTTTAACAGTCAAGCAACGTGACTATAAATTTGTGATATTCGAAACACTCGTAGCTTTTCTAATTGCTAAGTACACTTTTCTTGAAATTTATTTTGAAACAAACATACATACTTATTCTGATTTAACTCACAGAACCTTCCCAAATATATCAGGTGTTTGCAGTTCCTGCATCAAAGTTTATTCTAAGTAGTGAGCATTATTTCCATCGCATTGCAACTATTCCGAAATCATCATATAACTTTTGCTCAAGTTACATATTTTCTTTGTAATAAGTATGTAACTATTGCGTACGTACAAATGATAAAGCTTTATTATTAAAATGTGTATTATCTTCTGGCAACGTTGATCAACGAAATCATCTGTAGCGACGAGACCCATATTTGTATAAAAGCTTATTGACCTACACGATTTCCACCATGTGACAAATAAATAAGCAGGAAATCACCGCTTGGTGATGTTTATGGGCCGGCGGCATCATCGGTCTGTACTTCTTCGAAAACGATGACGGCATTGCCATCATTAGAGGATATGGACGTGAACACCAAGTGGTTTCAACAGGATGGCCACGGACCACACAGATATTCGAACAAAGGATATTCTTCATTGGCTTGATTACTGTAGGGCTTGATTAAGGCTCGCAACAGCGACGCGAACTGGCCACCGAAATTATGCGATTTGGTCCCGTTAGACTTCTCCTTGCATAGTGTCCTTAAGTCGCACTGTCCCTAAAGTCAAAAAAAAAAAAATCCATGTGCCAGGGTAATCGGAAATTGCAGCCGTCAAATGCTTGTCGTCCAGTAAAACCGCGGTGGCCATTTGAACATATTCCATACATAGACCTTTGAAATAAAATAATTTGATTCATTCAACTTTAACATCTATATGCCCGTACTGTAATAAAGTGTTATTTACTCGAAATGTGCATACATACACTGCCGCTCACTTGAATAGCGCCCCTAATCGTTTAACAATAGTGACTACTATTTAAAATACAGTTCACATAACGGTTCAGTTTCTATTAAATTTTAAGCCATCGAAGCCCCCGTTATTTTAATTCGCTCTTTTCTTTTAAATTAGTGAAAAAATTGTCCTTCTTTTTTGGTCCATTTGAATAGCACCCCTCATGGGTAATCAGTTTAAGTGTGAAAGTCTTTTGCAGATCATCATAAATCAGATCGGATTACAGTAATTGTGCATTATTAAATATAAAAGAGGCGATTTTAAGTAAAATGATCCGAGCTAAATCCTTGAGTGCCAAGGAAAGATCCAAAATTAAAATCTATAAGGAGTGCGGACTTTCTATTCATTAAATAGCCAAAAAAAAAAAAAAAAACCAATAGGAGTCGCAAAGTTATATCGGCATATTTACGTGACACCGAAGGCTATGGAAATAATATGAAAGGTCGAACAGAAAGTGCTGTTACAGCCGCTGACATGAGGGCTATTCTGAGATATGCCTCAAATTCACACGACCCTGCTGCCAAAATCAAGGAAAAAGTTGGCGTAAGTGCAAGTGTATCAACGGTGAAAAAACTATTTTCATAGCAGTAAACTTGCAACGCTTGAGACTTAAAAAGAAACCACACTAGACAATCTCCGTAAGGAACGTCGCCTTAATTTTTGTCGTACGACTATGACGTGGAGTAGAGAGTGGCATAGAATTATATTTTCCGACGAAAACAAATTTAATTTATAGGGTCCTGATGGATATAATTACTACTTCCATGTCTCAATCGATTACACACCCCGGAAGGTGGAGTTATGGTATGGGGTGCGATCTCTTATTATGGCACAATAGAGCTCCAGTTTCTAGTTACAAAAACGAATCCGACTTCATACAATGCTGTGCTGGAAAAAGCTGAAGTTAAAAATGTTTTCGGAGACTTGGAATGGAAATTCCAGCATGACAACGCGCCAATCCACACAGCAAGAGTCGTCAAATCATGGAAGCCAACATGTTGAGGTTATGAACTGGCCGTCTTATTCTCCAGACTTAAATATTACTGAAATCGTCTGGGGATGGCTAGTACGCAAGGTGTACAACATATCAGGCAAGTAATATTCAAGCAAAAGTGGAATTTTTTAATGGAATTAAACAGGCCTGGTCGTGTATTTCGCTGGACCTAATCAAAAAACTGTATGATACATGAATAACAGAATGTATGAATGTATTCATAACCAGGGCGGAAGCACCCACTACTAAATTTTACTAAAAATATATTTTTTTTAAATTAGATGTAAGCAAACAATAATGCCTTTAATTTAGAATTTATGTTTTCGTGTATAATCTAATTTTTGTAGGGGGGGCTATTCAAATGAACCAAAAACCGAAATTGAATATCTGAATTTTTTTGTATTTAATGTTTTAGTACTTAATTCGTTGAAATGAAAGAAAATGTATGTTATAGGATTACAGCAAATACGTGAAATATGATTTATAAAAGCACAATTAGTTCGTTATAATTATTATTTTCGAAAGAAATCGAGCTTAGAAAAATATTTAAAGGGTGTGTTATTCAAGTAAGCGGCACTGTATATACAGATTATTTGTGAACTTATATTCTATATATATTATATTAATATTATATATTATATTAAGCAAAATCAAATATGCTATTAGAAAATTATGAATAATTTTATTTTTGGGTATGCTGGAGGATGAAATTAAGGAAATACGACGCAAAAAAATTTGGGCTAAGATATTTTAAATATTTTAATTTATTTAAAGGAAGTATTGATGTTTTGAAATTTGAATCGGTTCAATTCATTGATCTATTCAATGTAGGTAGGAAAACAAAAAAAAAAAAAAACAAATTTTTCGAATTTTAATATTTGCGATTGAATTCAGTACAATTATGAAATTCGTTTTAAGATGTACAATGAAACAGTTGTTATCAATTCGAATTAAATCAAATACGGTTTCATTTGTATAATTCAAAACCAATTTGAGTATTACAAGCCTATTTTGGCTTTTCGAAGTTGGACAAAAGGAGTTTGCTGGAGTGGAGAACACAAGTTCTCATTTATCTGTCGTATCTGTTCTTTGGAAAAATCATCATAAAACATTTAACATTGCATTCATTGAACAATAAAAAACGAAAATATTCAATGCAAATTTCATCACACATAACAAACAACAACAGCTTCAATGAGAGATGAGGAACGAAAAATGCACAATACCCACGACGTTGTGCCTAACCACGGACACAACTCATTACTCATGCGTAATGTGCAACTGATCCCTTGTAGATTAGCTGCTGTCACAGTTATATACATCATTCATTAGACAAAACGTACCCCTTTTCACAACGCCAAATAAATTTTAAAGAAATCGTCATATTTTTTTTTAGAGCGAGCACTTTGTGGTAGTGCGATTAGATTACGCACTATTACAGTATTTAATCGTATTTTAATTGTAAGATTTTTTTTTTAAGCGTCAACACTTAATATAAGCCTCTTATGGAAGTCGGAAATCGTTCATTACAGGCATATTTATTTTTTAGCAATTTATTATTCTATTTTTATACTTTTGGTACTATTTGATATATTGTCTTAATCCCTTAGCAATCTCCAAGGAACAGGTTGTTTTCATGATTGGATGTTCCGTTCTAGAGGTATGGCGATAACTCTTCATGGCGTACCTCATTTTCCATGGGTAGTGTACGCCATTTGCATATTACTCATGAGTAATGTTATGTTCGTTAGTAGTGTACACATGCTGTTCCTTGTTTCTCATGGTTAATTGCAAATGCAAATCCTTGTGCAAAATTGTGGCCAAAGTTGTTCTTTGAAGACAAGCTCCTGAGCACGGCGTCGAATTGAGGTTGATGGATTGTTTTGAACACTTTCTTGAGCAGCAGTAATGTTTTCAGACGATTTTGCAGTACGTTGTGGTCCATGTTTGGCCCTACAGACCCCCTTTCTTTGAAACCATTCACTACACGATAAATAGTGCGTCCCGTCTCATCGTCACAGTAATCGATGATTGATTTCGATAAAATGTTTTAACCGATTAAAACACGTTGGTTTATCGAATATTTTTCCATAATGAATTTGACACGTCTCTACTTCACGACTGCCAAATATGAACTGTCAAGACTAATGTTTACCAAAATGGCGGCAAAACAAAATAGTACACTTTCCCGACGGACACCCTGTATTTGGATAATATGATGCTAGAAACGATAACGATTTTTATGCCATTAATATTACATTTAATATTTACAAAAGGAAAACGCTATGAAAATAAAAGAATATTATGGATAGTGTTTTTCAAGTTTTACTCTTGATTAAAATTGATAAATTTATTGTATCCATTTTCTTATTGAATAGAACAGGTCCGCAAACAAATATATTTATTCACATAGTATAAAATATGAAAAACCCGCCGTTTTTAGCAGAATAAGCGACATGATTCAAAATGTCAATTCGTCTGTTATTTCACATCAAACTTTTCACTTATGTAAAAACATATTCCGAATCTTGTTATGAATTATAAAAAGGTTTTATGTCAAGAAGCCCGACTCATATTGTTTTGGAAAGTTTCGATTATAGTCTTTTTTGGTAAGGAGTTTAGTTAAACTTTTCTGAATATACGTATAATACACTCGTATAAAATAATAATACATATTGAGCATATTAAATTACTAACGTATCCTTAGATAAAGCCCTACTTAATTAAGAACATGAACAGACGTCTTTGGTATTGTTGGATGTAGAATTTTATATAAGAATTCCAAGTTTAATTTAGATTTTCTCTTCTGCTGCAGCCGTTGATGTACTTGAAACGTCATGTTGAAAATATTTCAGTTGAGTGTTCCCTATGTGAAATCTAATAATATATTGGTCGGATAACTTTCGATAATTTTGACTATTGAAAAATGTAGACCAAATATTATTAACTTAGTCAAAAGCCGATTTTATGTCAATCAACACCATAGTTTTACAATTTTCTACAAAGAAATTTTGGTAACTATTTTCTTGATCTTATTTTGACTCCGACCGTTGCGAAATAGTATACGCGGATATCGTTCGCATGATTGTTAAACTGTAGTAGTCTAAAAATAAAATTCATGCAGGTTCACTGAATGTGAGAAACTCTCTCATATCGTATTAATGGGACACAAGATAATTTTTTTTTATTTTTTTGATTCGAATTAATGTTGGTTTCATGAATCCAAACTGATGTATGGATAATGTATCATCATTTATGTAGCTAATCACCCTCCCTAATGATTTGTTCTAGGCATTTACTCATTGTACTAAACAAATAAATTGACCGATAAATTTCTCGATTGGGGATATCCTAGCCTAGATTGGTTTTTCTACAGCAACTCTCTTACCTTGGCTGCAGACTTTTGGAAGGCAACCCAAAGCGACACAAGCATTGAATAGTTTTGTTACTAACTTCTGTTATATAATATTCTATCGGAACGTATAGAATTTACCTAAAGGCTATGTCCAAAAATGTAACACCAAGAAGGAAGCGTCTAAAGTACCAACTGTCTTTGACCAAATGTGTTTCATTATCTTTATTTTTAGAAATATAATTATAAATAAGTTTAAATATACTCTAAGCCCAAAAATATTCAGTCAGAAGACGCTAAATCGAAATGGAAAAAAATATAGTTTACATTTCGCATATCTTAAGGCGAAAAGTGCCTATATGAATACCTCACACTCAGAGAGACGCCTGAGTCTTAACGGCAGAAATTCCTATCTTTCAATAAATGCCAACGAATGTCAGAAAAGTGCATCCCAAAACAAAAAAAATGACAGTGGCTTAATAACCACGAAAACTAGTGTCATTATGAATTCCCCCCCAGCTCACATCTCACCAAACAATGATGACAGTTTGGCAAGTGGACAAAATATGTTGCCGCCTAAAAGTTACTTGAGCCCAAAGTCTAGCCAAAAACTTCCAAACTCCCAGTATTCCAGAAGCATCCCTCCCTCACAGGTTGACCCAAGAGGTCACAATTACTACGTAATTTTGGCCACAGAAGACGAAAATTTGCAATCACAACCTAAAAAAGCACAAAAACCTCCCCCAATATTCCTAAGGGAAGCTATCTCTAACAATCTGGTAAGCAGATTATCTCATTTAGTTGGTAAAGACGGTTTCCATGTAGTGTCCCTGCGGAAGGGGAAAGTGCTGGAGACAAAAGTTCAAACATATACTGAAGAAAAATATCGTGAAGACCACGAACGTAAGAATTACTATACCTACCAACTCAAAAACTCTAAGGGACTAATAGTTGTAATCAAGGGCATTGAAAGCAACGTTCCCAAACAGGAAATAAAGGAGGCTATTGAAAACGAAGTTTACGAAGTGAAATCCATTCACAATATACTCAACAAGTTCAAGGCTCCTCAACCCATGTTTAAGGTGGAAATAGCGTTTGATTATACCCACATGAAAGAAAAAAATGAACCCCATCCAATTTACAATCTTAGATATCTGCTTGATCGCAGAGTATCAGTTGAGGAACCGCTAACGCGCAAAGACCCTCCCCAATGCTTAGACTGTCAGGAGTTTGGGCATACTAAAGCTTACTGCAAATTACCATCCGTATGTGTGATATGCGGAAGTATTCATAAAACTTCAGAATGCAAGTTATAAAAAACAGATCCCAGTCTGAAGAAATGTGGAAACTGTGGAGGAAACCATACAGCTAATTATAGAGGTTGCCCCGTGTACATAGAAATCACATACAAGCCACTTCAGTTGCAATAACTGGATTAAACATAATAGTTTCTTCCATATACTGCCCTCCCAACTATGTTATAAGCGAAGACCAGTTTTCACACTTTTTCTCTACTCTTGGTGACAAGTCTATAGCAGCCGGAGACTACAATGCTAAACATACCTTCTGGGGGTCTAGACTCGTCAACCCCAGGGGCAGGCAATTGCTGAATGCTGTATCGAGTTCAGGCCTAAAAATTTTGTCTGGAGGTGAACCAACATACTGGCCCACTGAAAACACATCATCGTTAATCCTTCCCTCGACCTCTCATCAGACCACTCCACCACAATTCTCACAGTTTTCAACATTCTCTTGAACCCGCCAGGCATACAAATTGGTTGAGATACAAGATGTACATAAGCCCTCATCTGTGGAAATCTCCGAAGCTCGCTACTTATCTCGTCTAGGAGCCACACAAAACATTAACTATAGCCTGTACAAGGCCACAAGGCAACTACAGCGTCCTATAACACAGGAGTCTCCAATACGGATGAAAGATGGAGGATGGGCAAGGAGTAGTGATGAAAAAGTGAAAGAATTTGCTGATCATCTGGAAGAAGTATTTACTCCTAACTACACAATCTCTCATGTGAATCCAACGATCATTAGCCCAATGGTTACAAATCCCATGAAAATAAGTCTATCTCTCTTAAAGAAAAATGTTCTCTCGTCGAAAATGAATTAATTCCCTGGACACGGTAAAATAATAGCGAAAATGATTTCAGAACTCCTCAAAAATATCCTCAAATTAGTTTTATTTACATTTAATGCTATACTTCGAATTCGATACTTTCCTCGATCATGGAAGCTATCTGAAATAATAATGATCCCAAAACCTGGAAAGGAACTGTCACAAATTACATCCTATCGACCCATAAGTTTACTCTCTATTTTATCCAAACTGTTTGAAAAGATCTTTCTCTAAATTTTGTACCCCCATATTGAAGCAAACCATGTAATACCCATGCACCAGTTTGGGTTTCGTAAGGGTCATGGAACGATAGAACAAGTACACCTTACAGTAACCCAGATCAAAAAAACATTCGAAGGTCGGAAATATTGCTCAGCTCTTTTTATATACATCTCCCAAGCTTTTGATAAAGTGTGGCATGAAGGCCTTATTTACAAAATAGTATCTTTTCTACCGACAAATACCCACAAGCTGCTGGAAAGCTGTCTAAAAGATCGATCTTTTGTAGCAAAATCGAAGGACTCTGTTTCAACTCAAAGAAAAGTTTCAGCAGGAGTTCCGCAGGGCAGTATACTAGGCCCTATACTATATACCATGTACACCTCTGACATGCCTGTTTATTCCCTAATTCAAACCTCTACTTTCGCTGATGACACTATATTCATGAGCATTAGCACTTGCCCATTAATGGCTTCTAGACAACTGCAGTCTCATATACGTACATTAGAATCTTGGCTCGAAAAGTGGAAGATAAAAGTAAATGCCACTAAGAGTGTGCAGGTTATATTCTCTCTTAGACAGAACAATTGCGTAGCCCTCACTGTTTACGGTAGTACCATACCCGTTCATAAACTCACCTGGAAAACTCACATTGACTCAAAAATTATACAATTGAAGTTAAAAATGGTTCAACTTCACTGGCTTATTGGCTCTCAGTCAACTCTCAGTTTGGAAAATAAAATCACCATCCACAAAACCATATTGAAGCCAATATGGACATACGGCATCCAATTATGGGGAACTGCATCGGCTTCTAACATAAATAAGCTACAGAGAAGACAATCAAGAATACTGGGCCAAATTTGTGGTGCCCCATGGTATATTAAGAATGTTAACATACACAAGGGTTTAAACATTCCTTATATTTCCGAGGAAATAAGAAAATTAAGCAGGTCATATATATCGAAGTTGTGCTCCCGCTCAAATCCATTCGCTCAAAACCTTCAACATTTTCCCGGTCATATACGGCTAAGAAGAAAGGACACGCTAGACTTGGTCCGGTGGTACAAAGTTTGGCTCACCAAAAATAAAATCCGGCAATGTCAGAATACTTTAGTTTAAGATAGGATTAAATGGAACTCTTTACTGAACTTTTTGGAACAGGTCAATATTTTGCCTGATCTTAGCCGAGGGATTATAAATTGACCAAATTTTAGTTTTTCCCTTGCAACTCCATATTCACAGACTGGAGTAACTTATATTTTTGTCCATTGCATTTATTTATTATATTATGTTTGGGAAATGGCTCATTTATCCCATGTATTATTATTAGAATCATATATCTTACATAATTCCAACAAATGTACTAAATTTGAATACGTCAAAATATTGAAATTAGACAGCATTGACGCAAGGATTGTGGCACTTGCCATTCAAATTTCTGGTTTTCCGAAATTCTATAATTTCGGTAGGCTGCAGTAGCCTACGTACCTTTTCAATATATTGACTTACAATTTTTTGAACCGCGACCATTCTGGTATAAAATGTCCGACTTATTAAAATTTGTTATTTTTATTTTTCTTGCTGTAATCCGTAATTCATAAACTGTAGTTGCATTTTTGGTAATTATATTGCATTAAAATGCTTTGTAAAATTTAAAAAATCAGTCAAATAACCACAGCCTCTCTCGTAACTCCCACACAAATTACATAATTTCACCCATATAATTCTTAGGTTCATATCATATATTAGACATTTAGCATACTTAGTCGTATGGACGAAAATGATAACGTTTTTTAAGAATTAAAAAATTTTAGAAGTATTCCAAAAGGTAGAAGAAATTTTGGCGCTGGCGAATAGAGAATATAAGAATGGAAAGAACATTTCCTAGCAGCTCAACTTCAAGCAACCCCAATCATGAAAATTTTCTAGAATTCTGCAAAATCTTCTTAGGTATAATTTAAACTCGTTCTAACGATAATCTGATCCTATAGGAAAATATTACCAGTAGCACTTAATATAACCAACCTTTTCGTATAATGTGAATACTTTTTAACGAGTATAAAAGATTTGAAATTTTAAAAAATTTCTGCAACTTTAGAAAGAGGTTTAAAATAAATTTATATGACTTATTAAATTTATAAAAATAAAATAGATTGAAACATATTTTCTCTATTTTTATTTTATTTTAAAACAAAACCAAATTGATGATTGACTTGACTTGTCTATACAACACAGAGCTAATAAAATGTGGAAATCAACTAAAGTCTAGTTCACATTGCGACACAAAATCTCATGTTTCAGGATTTCTTTGGCATCACCACACGCTTTTCATATAATAATCAATTGTTCTATCGAAGGATCGAATTTGTTATGCAAATTCGTGCATAAGCAATATATTCGCTTATAAAAAATTCTAACTCCCGATATACTATTTATTTGCCTATTAATACTCGTACATTTAAGCAAACGTTTCTTATAACCCCTTCCGGTAAGGGCTCAGAGTCTACTGCGATTCAATCGACTCGAAACGATCTCTCCGAAGCAAGAATTCAGGCATCACTCAATAAGGCGAAGTCAGTGACTGTAGAGCGATTTTAGTTGAATTCTTGTCGAAAAACTTACAAATAGTCAATGCGGGCGCCCTGTCGTAAAGCTTCTTGTTGATGGTTTTTGGCGGCAGAAGAAACACAAAATGCGCAATGCCAAGATAATCGGAGAAAATTGCCACTATAACCTCGATTTTTGGGCGACTTTGGCAACGCGCTGGTAGCCAGAAACCATATCCTCAGAGGAAAAGTATATTTTAAACAACTAAATGTGATAATGAAAATATGAGCATGTTTTATCACGAACAAACAAACAATAGCTTAAACCAAACCAAACGTGTTTATTTATGAAAATAGAGATTAAGATAAAATACGTAAAGCAAAGGATAAGTCAAAATATGTAAACAACCTTAAAACAAGATTATAAAAATTAAATTGTAAACAAAAAAATTGTAAATTATAAAAAGTATCATCATAAATGTATTTTAAAAAGCCACACACATGTTTATCTGTTAGTACCTAAGGAAGAGAAAAATAAAACGAATAAAAAGAATAACACATAGTGTTAATTGTCTTAGCTTAAGTTAAAATATATAAAAAAATAATAATAATTAAAAGTAGACGCATAGAAAAATATTTTTTTTTTATTTTTTTAACAACCACTAAAATCATTAATTCGCGCCTTTATCAACTTGTTCTCGGCCTTCTTCGAACTATTTGTGCCTCCTGTGAACATATCTTTTCGGCAAAATCTGTTTGCCGGAGGTCTTCCGCAACACTATAAACCTCCCGCAGCAAAAATTCCATTTTGTAAACAAAATTTAAAGCAACTTGTTAGTTTAATAAAATCACATACTCGTATTATAAAACTCGCTGAAATTACTTTTTGCTTCTTACAAAATCAATCGTAGCTCTAACAGTATTAACATCTATGGTGTGAAATTCATTACAGATAAATTATAGATAAAAAAATATTATTGAGATTCGATATACACGCGTAACTTAAAAATTGAAAACTGTACTTTTTGGAAATAACATTAATCCAAAACTTGTATGAAATTACTCATTTTGAGTTAATTACCTATACATAAATGATCTTGTAGTTACAACGTTTTGCATGACGTAATATAAACTTGTCAATCTTTTATTAGGAAGAAACTCACCTGTTTTATCACATATTTCTCCTGGACCATTGGTTTTATGATTATTGCTGAGGCAAGTTGGCTGTTTTTTTAATCCTTTATTATTTTCCATAATCTGAAAATACAAGAGTTTATAAAAATTACTAAATAAAATTGTCTGGATATCGAATTATTGTTCGTCCGATACATATGCCAGCAGTTCTACTATACGTTTTTATATTAATTGTTCGTTTTACAAATTTTACTCAGTAAATAATAATGTCCACTCATAATAGCGTCATGTTTTAAATCACCCTTAATTGCACCATGTTTTAAATAAGAATATGATAATATACTTCCAGTATCTCAGTTCTTATGCTTTTAATGAGTGACGTAATATTTACATTTTATAAATGACCAACTTTTTTTTGCAGTCAATTCACACTTCCCTAGTATTATAAGTATTGCAATTTTGATTTGGCATTAAGACTTATAAATTATAATTTGTACAATAAAATGAAAAAAAAGAAAAGATTTTGTTAGTCACATGATCAGTAATAAATATGTACATGCTGTCTTGAAACAATATGGTGGAAATGAAAAAAAAGTGATGAGTTCTGCATTTATTTGTTATGGCCCCAAATATCAAAATATGCATTTGCCCAGTTTGCAAGAAAAATATTCGGAAGACGGAATATAGCGTTGGGTGTAAAAGCTGCAAAAATTATTTCCATCCAAAATGCATCTACGAGTACATTAGTGTCAGTGAAGTGAGAACTAGCAAGTCATCTGTTTACACTATTGGTTGAAGATCTGGCAAAGAAAATGAAAATTCAAATGGAAGAAGGGTTGAAGATATTTGCGACTTAGTTGCAAACAATGATATATGGAGTTGTGGAACTGCTATGGGTGGAGTTTGTAGACAGCTTAAAGAAAGTGACGAAAGACGTAATTGTATCGTATGCAAGAAACAACTTATTGAAGCTGAATAGAAAAACAAGTTGCTTTAAGATCATATTGCAGATTGCAAAATTGAACTGAAGGATCTAAGGATACAAACAGCATACTGCAAAGACATTTAAGTAGGTCAGATATACGCATAAATGGTCTGCCGCGCGGAATTCATAATTTAAGGAAATCCATACTTAGAATAGTCTCTGCTTGCAATGTTCCCCTGAATTCTGTTGATACTGAGCACTGCTGCTACATTAATGGTGGAAAAGCGGGTTTAGTAAAGTTTACTTCTGTCCACACAAGGGACTCCACTATGGCCAGCTATTTTCATTCGGATCCTGTCCGGCTAAGGATTTTATAGGCGGTAATGTTCAGTCAGTACTTGAATGGCAACCTTATATTTGCTGCTTTGAAATTAGATCATGTTTGCAAAAGGTTACGAGGGTGTGGCAAAACAAGAAAAATATGTATTAATTAATGGTGACATGCAAAGGGCCAGAATTACGTTGGTCAATGGGTTGGCGAAAGTATTGGATGCTAACCAATGCGTGGGGTTGTTTGCTGACGAGCCTCAAGATCCACCTGATGTTGGAGTAGTACTTCCTGGTTGTTACGTACACTTTTGTGTCGCAGCATTTCTGTAGAATTTAATTATTTATATTTTTATTTTAATTATTTTTTTTTTTTTTTTGGTATTTATGTCACGTTATTGATATGAATAATTGTGTATTAGGAAATATTATTCATGATAAACCGTATCTACGCTCAAAACTTAGTGCATTTGTAAGCAATTTAAATATAGGTCACTTTAATTGCCAAAGTTTCAACCTTTGCGAAAGATGAGTAAAACTTTCTCGCTATATATTTTTAGTGTTAGTGAGACTTGGCTAGTAGTGAGACTTGGCTGTATCATCTAGTAAAATGATTGATATTTTGGTATATCTGGTTATTCTAGTTGTCGGAATGATCGTCCCAGCTAAAGAGGTGGCGGAGTTGCGCTGTATGTTTCAAACTCCGTTAGATATCAAGTAATTTTTAGGAGAGTTTTTGAATGCTTGTTTGTGGAATTGTTGCTTGGTAGATTAAAAGTATTAATTGGAGTTATTTATCTACCGCATGACGATTTTCAATTACTTGAGAAATTTATTTTCGACTTGCTGGTTCAGTACTCAGATATTGTTACAATTGGTGATTTTAATTGTAATTTGTATGATGTTGGATGAATATGGTGGTTAGACATAATTCTTTCCTACACATTTTAATGTATCTCATAATTCCACTTCGCTATCGAATTTTTCCTTGTTTCGTCGCCAAATTTTATTGCTGATCAATTTATTTGAAAAATTTATAATTTTTATGGTTTTGCAAACAATGCTTGTAGCTTATTTTAACCCTTCGGAATGAGGCAACAAGTTTGTGTCAATGATCTTTTTCCAAAATTTGATACTCAGTGACCGTATGTCTTTGCTGATGATATTCAGTTGCTATTTAAAGGGAATTATCAGTTTCTAGACGTTCTTCAGGGGAACATTGATTATGTGCTTGATAGGTTACGTGATTGGATGTCAAACAACAGACTTTGTGTTAACTCTTCTAAGTCCAAAGCTATGCTTTATTCGAACCGAACTGAAAGGGACTTACGAAAAGTTTATAATGGTTCTAATATACAGTTTGTGCATAACATGGAATGTTTGGGAGTCTTATTAGATGATAAGCTGCGCTTTGAGAATCACGTTGTCACGTAGTCACTTTGTTTTCAGTATTAACTATGCATTAAGGTAATTATACACCACTAATTTTTCGCTTCTGCTGTATGTGAAAAAGCAACTGGTTCATGCTCCAGTTATACCAAATATTAGGCACTGCTTAGAGGTATCTTATAACACCTTTTGTGGTTACATTTCTGGGATGTTAATTTCCTGCATTTATCGATCAACGATTGTTGTATCTTCAATATGAAACTTTTAAATTTTGTCATTCCGTTCGTAGAAGGCAATTGCTTATTCCCAAACTTTGCCATCATACAGCACGATCATTCAATGTAAAAGAGTAACTCGTAGTTATAATCCATTGCCAAATAAGCTTAGAAATTGAAATGTATCATAAGCAATTTTTCGTAATAGACTTATCTGTCATATGTAGTCGACTCTTAGAAATGAGAATATTGTTCCTTTGGACCTTATTGCCTGCATTTATCAGTGATATTTGCTAATTATTATTGGTTGATCTTAAACATATGAATTTATATAATTAATTTTTATTTTACATAATTTTTTAAATTTACTTTGGAGCAGTTTATATTTCAATTTATGCATATTGTGGTTTACTTAATAGTTTCGAATTGTAAGACCGTTAACTTCATTAATCGGAACGCTTTAACTACAAAAAAAACAACTTTTGCATTCAATATTTAGTTTTTCCTCATTATTTTTATTTTGCTTGATTTCGTCTAATTTTAGTGTACTTTAATTTGAGCGTTATAAGCTAATAGTTACTAGTTAATTTTATTTTATATTCTAAGTTACATTTTGGTTTTTGTTTTCTTAATTGGAGTAGTATTTATTTAATGCACGAGTATTTTGTAACTTACTTAATATTGGCCAAAATGCTTTAAATTACAGGATTGTTAAATAAACGAAAGAAAACGAAATTGTTAAACTCGTCAAAGTTTTTGTAATGAGAACAAAATAAACATAATGATATTTAATTGCTGGTATTTTTGGAAACAGACAAAACATTCGCCCTAGCCGAGAATGATTTTTCTATTTCCGTTTTGCGTTCTCAATACTGGATGCAATTTAGTTTTATGTCCACCTGTTTACTTCTCACGGAATTTTGAATAAGGGAGCGTTTGCAACAGCAACAGTTTGTTTTTCTTTGTCATCCCTTTTCAATTAATGTCATTTCATATGCAGACCTTTTTGATGGGCTTTTAGAGAATGTTTCTTACTCTTGCAAATGCGTCATAAACAGAATCTGCTACGCGGTTGGGATTAGAAAATCTGCTACGCTTCTGTATTTGTAAACAACGATCGAACGTTTTCGATCGATTTTCTTACTTACATTGGGAAGATTGTGCCACTAACATTTTGAACGGTACTTAAAGCTTTTTAATTTTTATTACGAAAATATACTTACGGAAGTTAAAAGAATCCCGTCCCATTGCAATCTTAAACTAAAGCGTAGCAAAAAGTTTTACTGGATACGCGTAAAGGTTATGATAAAAACTATATTTTTATCTTAACATGTCAATCAGTACAAAATATTACTGTTTGTTAAATTGTATGTAAATCTACATGGAATATACAGGGTGAGCCATATGAGTGTTGGCGATTTAATTCTTCAATTTCTCGGTAACGCGCGGCGCGGGGTGGCAGGGGGATATGTTGTTCGCTGCGCCGCTTTCTGGAAATTTAGTCGCCATGGAGCCGTACACGGGAGTGCAGCGTGCATTTTGTGTCCGAGCGTATTACGAAAACAATAAATCAGTGATTACTGCACGACGTTTGTATTGGCATGAACACGGTTTACACGATTTAAGTGAAGTTCCAAGCATCAATGTGATACGAAAATGGATCAGAATGTTCGAAACAACCGGCTCAACAGTACCAATTACGGTTCGTGGTCGCCCAGTTTCTGCAAGATCAGCCGACATTGTTGGGCGTGTTCGTGTTTCAGTTTAGCGAAATCCGCAACAGTCAACACGTAAGAGAAGTCAGTCTTTGGATGTCAAAAGAACAGCTTTACGACGAATTTTGAAACGTGATTTGCATTTGAAGGCTTATGCGATTCAGATAGTCCAAGAATTAAAACCTGATGATGCCAATAACCGACTTAACTTTGTCAATTTGATGCTAGAGCGGTTCAACAATTTCAACAACGTGATTTTTAGTGATGAGGCCAATTTTCACCTTAATGGCCATGTGAACAAGCAAAATTGTCAGTTATGGTCCGAAACTAATCCACTTCACAGCCCTAAGCTTGTCGTGTGGGCTGGGATAACGTCAACCGGTATTATTGGACCATACTTTTTTGAGGACGAAAGAGGGCATGCGATGACGGTTAGAGCAAACAATTATTGCAACATGCCAGCTTTGCAAGAACTTCAAGGCAATACCTCGAGGATGTGGTTTCAACAGGATGGGGCCACATGTCATACGGCTAGGGTATCCATAGAGCTGCTGAAAAATGTTTTTCCTGGAAAACTCATTTCGAAAAGGGGGGATATTGAATGGCCCCCCGTAGCCCCGATCTCTTTCCATGCAATTATTTTCTATGGGTTATTGCGATTTCGGTTCCAAGAGTGTCAAGCAGCCGAGGGAAGCCATTTGGGCAACATTATTTTTAAGTCTTAAAAATTCCCATGCTTCTACTTTTTAAAAATACAAATATATTTTTTTCATGTTTCGTAGTTTTTTTTTAATTGAATATTCAAACCGCCAACGCCCTTATGGCCCACCCTGTACCATTCCAAGTTGATCGTGCAAAGATGACGTTTTTTGCCAAATCTGCCATTTTGTATGGGAGTAGAATGGAGTATTGATTTTGCTCATTTTCAATTCCAAACTACGATGTGGAACAACACTACCATTGGTAAATTTTCGTTAGGAACAGCATAGGTTTTATCGATTTGAATTTGATTCATCTCTTTCAATATGTTCTATAGAACTTTCATCCACTCTAGAAACACTTTCTTGATTTTTACAAAGACAAAAATCGAAACTATTTGTTTTGTACAATAATACTATCAGTAAAGTATTTAAATTGCGTATATTTCATATAATTATATACTCGACTAATATTCAAAATATAGCAATATTTAGCACATTCGAAGAACATATTTTTCAAAAATAAATGTAATTACATCATCGGTTTGACAACTTACGTTTTGGTTAGTCAGTTAGTTCACGAAGGAACAATAGTAATAATAACAATTGTGCCGTACTGCACAATCAACTTTTTGATGAGATTGGGAAGTAAAAATCTAAACAATAAGTCAATCAGCTGGTTATTCGAATATTTGCAGACAAATTTTTTGGTTGCATTGCGAACGATTATTGAAAACGACACTAACGTTGTGAAAAAAAAAACTGTTATGAGCGGTAAATGTTGACGCAAACAAATTACACAGCCCTACATTGTTTTTCGAAGGAATGTTACTATAACTATTGAAACAGATTTATCTTTTAATATTAATCATGTTTGTTTCGCTATTCAATGTAAATTAAAACTCGCGACAAACATGCAGAAAATATTTTAAATCATCATCACGAAATTTTAATATTTTTGGAAGCTTTATTTACAACGTTTTTCTAAATTATATATCATTTTCTGGACCCATTTACTGCTCTGGAAACGAATTTACCGAGGATATTGTAACCACAACCTAACAGATTTTGCCCACTGTGTTTGAGAATGTGAACCAATCCATGTAAAATTGAAAAATTATATCAATTATGTGTAATAACAGTCAAGTATTACATAGAAAGTTTTATGACTTATTACAATTATTAATTTCAGATTTCTTGATCATTGTGTACTGTTATCTACATTGTTGATGCCAAAATATGTATATTTCCGATAACTTTCATATTCATTTTAGTTTGGCATCCGCCTGGCCACCCTAATGTTAATCCGCCAAACATTCACGGCTTGAGCGCGTAAATCGCACACCAACTCAAGCTTTAATAGCTTGATTGGTGTGTGTTTCAGAATGTTCTAAAGATGGCTACAATCTGTCTTATATAGGTATACTCTCTTAGTCGCTTTGTCATTCCCAAAATTGCAAGCTAAAACTTACTTGTTACTGTGAGTTCAAACTATCCAGTTCACATTGGTAAGCTTCCGCGCAAATTGTTCAATTCCAAATAAAGAAATAGAAATTGTCCATCCAAATTCTAATTCCTTGTGCTTTTATTCTTTATTTTTTCCTTCCTCGGTGAACAATTTGTGAGAAATATTACAAGCTTCCTTGGAATATTTCCGGCTCACACAATTGTAAACCAAAAGCCACCTTTCGCTCCAGGCAACCCAAAATTCCCTGGATCCCCACATTTTCATACATAAACTCAAAAAAGGTATAGTTCTTTGCCCAAATGTCAACAATTACAATTCACGCCATAGTTAAATTATTGTCAGCAGACATTTTTATCAAAACCCGGTTGTCTTTAGATAACATTGTTATATGTTTACTAATAAGAACTCTGTTTTGGTCAACAGTATAAACATGATGGGAAGGTGCCTGCTAATAAACCTCATATATTTACATTGGATCTAATGCTGCAACAGTCTTCCGAAAACTATATCTTAAATCTCTTTTCAGCATATTTTCAGTTTACCGATTAAAGCCTCACACACTCTGTCGCGAGCGTCACATGGGGGTCGTGTCGCACCCAAATCGTTGCTCGTAAATTGAATGCTATTGCTGCTTTAAGAAAATATGAGTAATTAGGGACCGATATACAATTTGTCACCAAATTGTGTTTAAAACAAGAAGTTCTTATCAATTTTCCGAAAATTATGCACCGGATTAACTGGAAATATGTTGCGACAATGTCTGTCGCCTTAGCGTCAGCAACTGTTGGAAATGGAGTTAACGTTTTGTTGCACCTCACCGTCTTCAACATCCCTCGTATTTCGCGGGTAGGTCTGGTCAGGTTGCCCTAACGATGATCAACTCTCTGCTTGTCGGCGATAACCAAATAGTTTCTGCCAGTTTACTCACTGTGGACAGGGATGCAATAGGCAGAATGTTGGGCGGCTGCTTTAGCTCGCCAGACATATCTATGATGAATCTTGATTTAATAAATGACATAATGCGGGGAGCTGTTATCAATATCTTTAGATCGTAATTATTACTATTAATGGGCAAATCGACTTTATGGCTTCGGAGTAGGGCATTGGGAAAATGTTGAGTAATTATAACTGAAATAAATTGATGAATAATTCGACATCAAGCAACCTCAATTTTTGTCCAGTTAAGTTATGTTCCACTATCAATTCACTGACCAACAACGCTAAGATATCCCTGTTGCAATAAGCTTTGATGATATTACAGCAACGGGCACATTTGCGGGTAAAAAAAAGATTTTGAGGTACATTCATGACGTCAGAGTCTCTTACGCACCACTGAAACTTATCACAGAGAGTAACAGATGTCTAACTTAGAATGTTAATCACCCAAAAATTGTGTAGTCGTGTTTCAAGAAATTATATTCTAAAAAAATCCTTTTCAACGGAATCTACTACTATTAGTTCACATACACATTGCACATTGCACACATTGCACAGTCCGTTCTTTCCTTTGCCCTTTGTTTTATCAATAACTAAATTCAAAGCATGCAAATTACGGAATTAAAACACAATTTTTTTATTTTTATGTTTAGAATAAATTATAGAAATATAGAATGTGACAGAAAACTAAATCAATCTTTAAAATAAATTTATTATATATATAAAGCAATTAGATGTACCATAATTGAGATTAAATACATCCAATAAGTCTTGTTTGTAAATTATTATTATTGCCATGTGTAAAATCCTGATAGCATATACATTTTTTCCGCATAACTACCTGAGAGAACAAGATTTGAAGAAATAAGTAAGTAAGGGAATATATACTCATTTTGTGAAGTCCTGAAACACTTTCGCGTGTTAAATTGCTGAACGTGTCTCGCATCTCGACTTTTTCATTCATGAGCTTTGTTACTTGAAGAATATACGGATTTATAATACCTTTTCCATGACAGAAAACTTTATGTATAATACTATACAGGAATATATTTCTAGAAGCTTTTCGAAATGTCGATGCATGCGTCCCAATTTTCTCTTATTTTTTTCCAATAATTATATATTTGGTCCAGTAATATAAAAGGTGATTTCTAAGTTTCCAATTTTGTTTGCTGCGTTTCCGTCGTTTTTTTTCTGTAGCACACAAATGATTTATCAATTATTACACCTGTTTGCTCTTTGAACGCACCCTGTATCCGCTTATTCTCACACACACATTTCAGCAGTTTTTTTGATACTTTTGTATTCTAATTGAATATGAAGAATACGTTTTAAACCCCTATTCCAAAATGTATAATCCCATTATTATTTGAAGAATTATTATTATTTGTTATTAAATCTAATATAGATTAACTGTCACTAGCAAGATTGCATTCAGGCAGAGTCGATAATCCAAAATATCCCCACATGCATACATTTGGGCACTTTTAATTATGTGATTTAGCTGTTTTGGTAACGAAGTTATTTTTATTAAGAGCCCGAAACCCCGGTGTTTGAGAGGTCAAAAATGGTCAAAACATATTTTATTATATATATATTATATTATTATTATATATATATATATATATATATATATATATATTGTATTACTTTCAGAATAATGTAAAAATGTTATTGTGACAAATTGTTGACTTTAGACTTTTGTTTTTTCAGACAGAAGAAATTTGATAATATTTTTTACAATTGATCTGCTCATGCATTGACATTTGAAAGCAACTTTCTGTTATGTATGCCGTCCTAAATGCTTACACCTAACAGTTACTGCCGACATTACACCTATATCGCTCTCATTAGGCATAAGAATAGGCAGTCTCTTCCCAAACGTCAACCACACAGCACGTCTCATTATAATTTCCGCATAATAACTTAAGATAATTTGTAACAACATACACACACAAATATATATGTATAATGAACACATTGCTACATCCAACGCATATATTTGACACTTTCGGTATTCATTTATTTTCTTTATTGTCGGAAAAATGGTTTCCAAAGCGATTATTGGCAAAAGCTATAAGCGATATCCTGCACACTTTAGCTGGTCAATACTGCAACTGTATGAAATTTCATTAAAATCAGACAAGTTGTTTAGAAATGGTGTATTTATTTCCTGTTTTTTTTGTACGACGTCCATCTGTCTATCTGTTCTGTCCATGCATATTTACAAACACGGTAATGTTGCAGTTATAAACTAATTTCAAACAAAATGTGCACCAAAAATTTGCTTGACCAAGGATGAATATTATTGAAAGTGGGAAATATCCGTCCATGGATCGTTCAAGTCAAGCATAATATATTACCAAATTTGTGCGCAAATACTTTGGTTCAATCACCCACTAACCCTATTTAGAATGAACCTATCAGTCCATGTTTTGTACAGCGATTAAAAATGTTCCAAATGTCATCATATCCATTACGTAGGCGATGGACTGTTTGGTTTATCTGTACTCACGATGTTTGACAACGCGATCTTCTGGCATCTTCTGGCATTATGTACACTTGGTGTAGTATCTCATTATGTTTCAAATTTTAAGAGAATTGATATCAGAAATGCCAACATATTAGGGACTTTTAACAACGACTAATTCACACGATTTACTGCTGTTAGCAGAAATTGGAAACTACCAAATTTCTCTACCTCCTCACTTTGTACATGTACTTTATAGAAGTAATTTGAAATTTATTGAAATATTTTATAAACATAAGAATTTTTTTATTTTCAATCTAGGCTCATTTTAAAGCTATATAAAAAATATTTATTTCTCATATTCTGATACTTTCCAGAAACTAAAACATCCTAACTACTTCAGATTTCCCAGTTAAAATGTTTTAAATTAATTAATAGTTTAGTTATAGCACCCAAATAACGTTTTTGGAGTCTTCTAGAATGTCCTTAGAATTAATTAGTTGTCTTTTAAAAATTCTTGTAGAGGAATGAGTTTTAATCATCAAAGAAGTAGCAGTTAGCAGTGAACAATTTGGAGGTGGAATGAGTTACGAGTCATCTAGCAGATGTCCTGAGAATGTGGGAAACATTTAACGGACGTTGCAAGCATTGCGAAATAGGAAAATTAAAATTTGGGCTGTTTGTTATTCATATGAGTGAAAGCAGAACCCTTTGCGGAATTTTCCAAGCAGCTCACGACTTTTGAATTTCGGACATGTATTCCCTGATAGGTGAGAAGTCGATTAGAAGATGTTATTATTCATACAGTCGGAAAATTTAGTCTACATAGAAACGATGCCACTGTACATAATAGGGTAGGAAGTAACTGGACCAGATTCCACCAAAAAGGTATCCACAAAACAACCAGTTTGATCGCCATGTAATAGCTGGAAAGCTTGCATGGGATTGAAGAGAGCGAAAACCGTACTAAAGCCAAGTAAAAACAGGTAGATGCCGTGAAGATGCATGCCAGCGAAATACCCACAGCGTATTTCAATTCTCCCAACTACTAATCCTAAAGATCCTAACACATTGGCAACATATTGTGCATTTGATGACAATTGTCGAAAAAACCTTACTCAGACAACTCTTGGTACGATAAGGAAAGTCGCACTGTGTCTGAGAAAAAGGATGCTACATACATGTCAACTCACAGACTTTGAACTGATGGAACGATTGTGGAAAAACGAGGGAGCGAGAATATAAAAAGATACAAGAATACATGTGAAGCTCAAAAGGATACGCAGAGTGTGCTATAACTGTGCACAGACAAATTCTGAAGGCTACTTGTTACGAATGGTAGTATAAGTGAATAAATCTCGCCAAATATCGACGATATCCTATACTGGTCTGGTGGTCGGCCAGCAGACCAGTTTAAGACCATTG
Organism: Philornis downsi; assembly: GCA_019455685.1. Taxonomy (NCBI): domain Eukaryota; kingdom Metazoa; phylum Arthropoda; class Insecta; order Diptera; family Muscidae; genus Philornis; species Philornis downsi. The sequence goes on from JAHXMU010000634.1 coordinate 638,486, forward strand.
GCGATAAGTTGAAAGTGAGCACACATTAGCTCATAAATACGTTTTGGCTTAACGAACGTATGGCCGGTGGTTACAATTTAATCGTACTATATTAAAAAAAAGTGCTATAAGTGTGTGAGCCAAATACTACCAGCCAACCAGACATAAGCCCATATATGGGACATAATCCTGTGTTATGACATAAGCGGATGAGTCAGTTCTTAGAGTCTTCTAAAGAAAAGTACTCCGAAAAATATATGAACCCCCACCGTTTCGTTTACACATTATTGAGCGGACTTTTCAGTTAACATTTTAATTGAATTCGGTGAAACTGAATTTAACGAGAACGATGCGACTATGATATTATGATAATATTGAGACTGACCAGTAGGTTAAGCATTATGAGCACTTACAAATTATGTCATCTCCGACATTAGCACAAGCTCTATGAAGTATTTTGTTACGTTTAACACAAGCGTTCATATTGTCGACAGGGGAATAAGACATAGTGAGCAATTAAAATCGTTTTTGTTCTTCACTCCTTGAAATTTGTATCTTCGTTCGTACTGGGAGATTGGCAATAATGTTGGTGCTACAAGTGACTTTTGCACTTTGCACGACAAACACGCCTATAGAATTTTAAAATTGTAGAGAAGGTAAAAAGTAGCGCCAGTGACTTTCGAAAGAATTTTTCGAAAAAGAACGTTCCGTGTACAATAGTAATTGATTTATTAACAATATTTAGAAATAAAAAAAGTATAACATAGAGGTTGGAACGTCTTTTTGTTCTGAAAGCCGTTGAGAATATTAACTTTGGCATTTAAATAAAATACTTCCGATTCACCATTTTTGTTCAACTTGTAAGTAATTCGCGATAAAGTGGCGATGGCGATGGGACGCTACTTGACATGTTAATATCGTCAGATTGTAATTAAATTCAAGAGGACTTTTTGAATAGTGTTAATGTCTACATTACACAATTTGGTTTGTTTCCGAACTCTGCCGAAAGCACAATCTAAAGTTACATCCAGAACATTTTTTTTATTTGCAAGAAATTATTTATCTCGGATATACAGTAAAAGCTCGTTAGAGTGAACGTGTAGTCATGGGCTCGTATGAATGCAGGATTTTTAACATAGACTACCTTGCAGAGTGAGCAATCACACTTCTTGTCAGAGTGAGCAATGTTACTGCGTAACATAAATTTTTGTTCTTTTGCTATTTGTCTCCTTTAATATGAACATGATGAATTATGGTAAACGTTGTATGTATGCTGACGAGGCAAGTTTGTTGATGCGATTATTTCTCAGTTCTTCATTTGTTTCCTAGAGTGAGGTTGAAAATTCGTCGTAACAAAAAAGGAAATATTTAATCTGTTTTAAATTGCACAAATGGTACAGGAACACTCAAATTTAATATTTTACAAAATTGTTTTTTGGTCACTTTGTCCCTGACGTAAAATTGTCTTATATCAATTTATTAAATCCAGAAATTTTTACGAGTTAAGTCCTTCAAATAAAGTTCTTATATCGTGAAATATTACAACATGACGCACGGAATGCAATAGGGGAACAATGCAATTGTTGAGTGAGATTCACCACGTAAGCAATACTGCTGATACCGCAGGATGTTAATAGGCTTAAAGATATGCAACATTCACAAAGAATACTTCGTTCCTGAAAATGAGGAGTGGAACAGAAAACTAAAGAGATATTGCAGAAAACGGCTCCCTATGTGAAAAAGAACATCTGATTCAAGTATAACAGAGAGCTGTAAGGAAACTAAAATTCTCCTTTCAGGAGCAATAAATGCGAGCGTCTACTGTAAACGTACTGATAAAGATGCCTTTACAGACGGTAAAAAGTATTACTCTTTCCGAAATTGTGCAGTCCCAACAGATGATCAAAAATTGTTGAATACTCTCAATATGTGAAAGGAAGAATGTGTAATTCGCACAGACTGGTGAATATCAGAAAGCTTTTAAACCTCTCAATAAATAGCTTATGACAAACAACACAATCCGGATTTTAGAATACCTCTCCGCGTAATTACAGATTGCAAAGAGTTACTGGAGGTTAAAGAGATGGATAGATGTCAACCCGAGCCTACCAAGAGGCCAGATCAACGCAACGCTGAAAACTTTTTGAGTAGAAAACTTAACGATGTACCTCCATTTTCCACCGAGAGTTTATGTAATGAACTGCGAAGACGAAGTTTTTTTTTGTGATGACAACGAAAAGTTCTTGCGGCGTTGAAGGAATTGCTTTGCAAATATATTAAAGATTTTAAAAATTCTAGAAAAGCATGCAGGCATCTAGACTCAGAAGCCCAATTTTCGTTTTGTCCATCACTCAAAACCCTTTTTAAATAGCTCTTAAAATAGCTTGGAGATAATTTTACAGAGTAGAACATGTAAATCCACCACTATGAAAAGCCATGTACAATGGGGAAGCAGCGACATCAACGAAACACTAAGTCAGTTATGCATTCACTATTCATCATGGTCTTCGGATAAGTAACTTCCGGGATATTCCAACGTCTAGGAATAGAACTAAAAAAAAACAGCCATTGACATCAACCGCAAGAATAGAGACGTGGTCCCTCAGGATGCCATTCGGAATTCTATAAGGGCTAATTGAGTGCATTTTCGTGGCTGGATAGTTGCGAACACTGCTTGTTTCTCTATAGTAAAAAGGGTCAATGAGAATGAGCATTAATCTGCGCTCTCAATTTTATGGATTTCTTTTCGCTATTTATACGGGTTCCTACAGCAGCCTGTATGATGAATTAGACAACTTTGTGTTTTGCGGAAATATTCCAGTAGGGTCTTATAAATCCAGTTTTAGTCTTTATAAAAACAAGACGAAAAACCGCGAAGAAAGCAGCTTGGAGACTACATATACTGCCAAATCCACCATTGGGTGCAGCTTTATACGTAATTGGACCATTACGAATACTTCCTTGAGTGGTTGTTTCACTGACCGAATTGATCTTGAAACTACAATTTTTGTGCTGTGATTTTGGATCACAAATTGAACTGGACAAGAACATTGTAAAAAGAATAAAGGGTGGTATTAATGGTTTCATAGGTAAGAGCTAAGCATTATTATTATATGTTATTACACATATTGGTCTTGTGTGGTGAAAAAATGAAGTTTCTCGCTTCGTGTTCCTTCAGTTTCTACCACAACTTGATATCGTTGTGAAAGCGGCTGCCATCTTGAGCGCAATTAGACTGACAGAGGCAGGTATGACTAAACAATCTTTGTGAAAGCAATCATTTATTGGGGGCTGGTAAGATATGGACTGAGAGGAAGTCCTACCTCGCCAACGGAATATATGACTAAGATGAAGGTGACGAAGACCTGAAGGTGCATGTTGTCATTCGGCATAGATCGGTTTGGTTCGATAGGGAACCCCCTATGTTAGATGTTACGGATGTTAAGGATCTATGTGGAATGAGAGCTTGAGTCAGTGAGGGACTGAAAACTGGTCTCTCCTTTAGACAGGATGATGGCGAAGTACTAACCGCAAAGTTCATTATTAAATTTGAAATCTGTAGATCGGCCCGGAGAAATCATACTGGGATACCGGGACACACGACATTCATGGTAATGAAGCGGCAGAAGCGAAAACTATATGCATACCATTGTCTTCTACCTGTTTAGTATGTTAGGAAATTGAATGTGGTGTCGCTGCCCGAAAAAATGTACCGACGTTCTTCGCCTTAATACTGACATGATTGCGAAAGTGAGGAGGAAATTCAGACTGTTGAACATCTTCTGTCTTCTCATCAGCTCAATTTTCTATAGCAAAGGATGCAGAGGTGCGGGGTTCTTCTAACTCATTGTTCTTCTACTTTTAGACAATCACAATGAAACAATAAATCTTCGAGTGTAGTATCGATATAAAAAAATTTTACTTCACAAGAGCTTCGCATTAGTTAATCCAGGAAGTTAAGAATGTTGCTCACCGACGCCAAAAATCGCTTAACAACCCATACTAAATGAAACTGACGGAACAAAAAAGACATCTTTATCGTCACATTTTATATAAGAATGTTGCCTCGTGTTTTATTATCAACTAGCCGACCCGGCAAACGTCGCTTTGCCTTCAAATTTTATTTTTATTGGAATATTTCATTAGCAGGAGCAGAAATAATTGCTTTTTAATTTGTGGTTTGTATAGGAGGTACCACTCCCCATTGTCCAATCCCGCCCATATTTGCAGCAGCACTTAAGATATGTACACCAAACCGATGTACCAAATTTTGTTCAAATACCGTAAACAGGAGCAGAAATATTGGATATTTAATTTATGGTTTGTATGGGAGGTACCACGCCCCATTGTCCAATCCCACCCATATTTGCAGTAGCACTTAAGATATGTACACCAAACCTACGCACCAAATTTTGTTCAAATACCGTAAGCAGGAGCAGAAATAATTGATTTTTCATTTTTTGTTTGCATGGGAGGTACCACGCCCCTTTGTCCAATTGGACCGAATTGTAAATCTAAACCATCCCGGGCACCACCCAGACGCATATACAAAAATTTATGCAAAGCGGTCCAGCCGTTCTGGAGTTTTAAGCATCGGAACAAACCACGATTCATTTTTATATATAAGATTATCCTGGATAACCGCAAGCAAGTGATGACAGTTTATTGGCAAATAACGCAGCTCTGTCAATAGCGTCGTTTTTGTAAAATTAACAATATTAATTTGTTAAGTTACATTGGATTACACATATGACGAAATTATATATAACTACTTAAAAAACAACTTCAAATACAGCTTGGAATAACTATCAATAATGATGGCGACGTTCCAAATACACTTATCGTGAAACTAGTACATTTTGTTTACAACCTCAATTTATAATTGTTAAGACCAAAATCCTACGATTTTACATAACGATGTAAAAAGCCAGCTGCACAGCTATCGCTGTGCTTGTGTTTTGTTTTGAATGTTTTAATATTTATGTGATTAGGAAATTAACAATGAACTTGTTGCATACATATAAGACAATAATGAATAATACTAAACACGAATAAATGTTTCCTCTTAAGACATAAGCATAATTTATTGTTGCAAAACGTAAATTGCGCTGGGTCGATAAAAGAAATAAAAACAAGTTCGCGTGAAACATGTTTTAGAATATTTACCACCTAAATTTATTTGTCTTTTCGGCAATAAGTATTAATTAAAAAACGGAACAATTTTATCATAAGCAACACATTAGGAATCAAAATTTTGTTATTTCGTCAAATTTTTTAATATATGTTTGGAATGATTTTGTATCAAAAGAATATTGAACTGAATCCTAAGGCTAGGCTTATGCTACGAAAGAAGATTTGTATTTAAATATATGTATTTCTACAAAAAGTGTGTTTTCAATTATCATCTGTTCGGTGAACGTTTTAACAATAGCTTCATTTTGCACGATTTACAATTATTTACTCTATAGACTTGATCTCAAGTAAAAATATATGAAGGAAGTTTGCTTTGAAACTCAATATATTTGCTCACTGTTTAAACGGCAATATTGCAGAAGTTACGTAATCCTAATCCTATATTCATTCCCTTATCCGCTACCCATTTGGTTTGTTATGAAATCGAAAGTGGCGTCGCGATCCAAAAAAAAATGTGCGCCAATTATTGCCAGAGTACTGACGTGTATGCGAAGATAAGGAAGAAATTGAAACCTTTGAACATATTCTGCTTTCTCATCATCTCAATTTTCTCTAGCACAATATACAAAGGTGCATATAAAAAATTATTATGAAAGCTCATAAAAATAGAAACGCACCTTGCATGGTGTGCGTTGTTGTTTCCACAATTTGCGTTTTATTGGATGACAACTCACTTATAACCCAACAATATTGCTTTGAGTTGTCATACTCATTACAAGCTTTTTTTTTTCTTTTAATAAAAAAAGTACGAATTTAGACGAAAGTAGGCTTAACTAAAAGCATGCATTTGAGAAGTGCGAATATGTGGACGGGTGCTATATGAGGAGCGCGGTAATGAGGCTACAGGATTTGGGTGTTATAATTTTCAAGCGTACCCATGGAATCAAAATTCTAAAAATCAGCATTCAGATAAATTAGCGAATCAAGAATATCGTCGTTATCACTTTGCTGTATTTCAACCAACGGCAGTACATTCGATATAACACTAGAAAGGCCAGACATAAGTCATTATTAGTATTAACATCATTGTTATTTGTCATTTTTATAAATATTCTCTACATATAATGAATGAATGCCTTCAGATTTTTCTTATGGCTTATTTGACTGGTACAAATAGGACACAGAATTTCTAAATCGAACTTGAATCTTTTTTATTTTTACTATTCCTCAATGAACCCGATACTTTTTTTGTAATGATTGTTCATGTGAATCCAGTATATTGCAGGACTTAAATAAATTTATCGCTGACTACTGGATTAGTTACATGTACCATAATCTTGGAAAATAAAGGAACTTGATGTTTTTTATACTTCGAGTCTTTCATCGAACATGGCATCTTGATGGACAGGAAACTTAATTTTAATTAACAAGTGCTAGAGTTCTCTGATCCTTATGTGACGAAACGACTATATACGTCATCTGTTAGACCCATATTATAGTATGGTGCTGTGGTGTGAGATTCCCACTCTATGTTTCTTTGGTAATACTAAACTATACAAAACAATTCCTACTTTTATGTTCGGAGATTTGCACTGGAATCAAGATTTTGTCTCGCTTTATTATACGAGTAGACGGAGATCAATTCGTCTGCCGACACCACGAAGTAGGAGAACTATGTTAAGTTTTGTGCTTGATTGTGGTATATTAAATGGTTTGCTATGTATGTAGCTATGTAAACTTATGTTTCTAAATTTAAGTTAAGCTTATTTGTTAACTTTTTTTGTAATAACTCAAGTTTTTATTAGAATTTCTTTTCGGCCATCTAAATTTTACCGCATTTATCCTATTCGTAGAATATCCGCTGATTTCAATTATTTGTATTATCTAATTGATTTCTCTACAGTTCTACTACTATTCTCCATTGATTTGCATATTCAGTCGTAATACAGATTTACAACTTATTATTATTAACATGCTAGACTATTATTTTAGTTATATCAATTATGCTGGCGGTAATTTTGTTAATTGTGATTGGTACTATTGTAGGTATAATTTAAACACCTGCTGCTGATGCAAAATCCGCAGCCATTATCCACCCTCCTTCGGTTAACATAAGATGGCTGACCAACTGAACACTCCAAATGATAGTTTTTCAAAGACGGAAAATAATAACTGTCATTTTATGGAATTTCGAACCAAAAATTCATTGTGAAAATAATGTTTCAGAAATACTTTGAGAAATACAAATTTGATTTTTATGGTAAAACATATTTATAGCAATAATTTTTACTTATTTATGTTCCTCAGAAATAAAGGTTTTTTTTTCATTTGTATTATATTTGTATAAACGTGTGACTTATTTTTGGTTTTTACTATTTCAATGTTCGGAACAGTTATTGAGGACTTTAAAAATTATTTACTCTATTACAACATCAGTTTAAGATTTTTTCCGATCAAACACAAACATACTGCATCATCTTTTTTTTGCGGGGTAAAAAAGGCGCGAGCGGAGGGGGGGCGCCTACATCGTTGGGTTGGCGGGTTCATGGAGTTTTAGTCGCTATGAATCACTTCGACGGGAAGCGTCGCGCATTTTACGAGAACTCTCGTTCATATATTGCTACTGAAGCTCCGAGTGCTAGTTTAATTAAAATATGGGTAAAGCGTTTTGAAGAGACCGGTTCAACATTTAAACTACAAGCAAATGGTCGCCCAAGAACATCTAGGACCGAAGACAATGTTGAGAGAGTTATGGAGTCAGTACGAGGAAATCCACAAATGTCGACTCACAAGAGATCGTGTGTCTTACAATTATCGCGACGAAGTTTGCAACGAATTTTAACATTGGATCTTAAACTCCATCCATATAAGCTGCAATTAACACAAAAATTGAAAGAGTCTGACTTCATAGCAAGGCTCGCATTTTCTAATGAAATGCTTGATCGACTTTCCAATTTTGACAATATCCTTTTCTCTGACGAGGCTCATTTCCTTATGAATGGGTTTGTAAACCATCAAAATTGTCGTTACCGGAAGAGTGAAAATCCCAAAATCAAACACCAGAAACCATTGCATAGTCCTAAAGTGACAGTACGGGCAGCAATCTCTGGCAGAGGAATAATTGGTCCTTTTTTCTTCGAAAATGCGCGGGGCCAAAACGTCACGGTTAATACGGAACGCTATGTTGAGATGTTGGGTGGTTTTTTGGCTCCAGAAATTGAAAGTTCAAGAATAGTGAATTCCAGAACTTGGTTCCAACAAGATGAAGCTACCTGTCACACATCAAATGACTCCATGGCGGTGGTGAAGCAGATGTTCCCTGGCAGACTGATTTTGAAAAGAGGTGATATCCCATTGCCCCACGTAGTCCAGACTTGACGCCTCTTGACTTTTTTTATGGGGATACCTCAAACACAAAGTCTACAGTAATAATCCAAGAAACATCGTTCAGCTCAAAGAGAATATCAGTGGTGAAATGGCAGCCATTACACCAATATTACTGAAGAAAGTTTTCAATAATTTTCGTTTGCGGTTAGAGGAGTGCCGTCGTAGAGAGGGTCACCATTTAGATGATGTTATTTTTAAAAAATAAACTCCATTTATTACTCTACAATGCCTTAGATTTATTTTAACCATACATTTTGTATTTATTTTTTTTATTTTTTAAATATGCACGTTCTATTGCGCCACCCTGTATAATAGCGCCTCAAAGCATTTTATTCCTTATAGTCGTAAATAAAAGTCCTTTGCATTATTCGGCATTATTGTTACTGCTAATAAAACAAACATTTATACCTTATCGACCAGATCGACGTTAATAGTTTCCCTGGCCAGAATATTAGAAAAGAAAGACTACAAGTCACTCAGTGGACCGTAAAATATGTATTATATACCATCCATCTCGCACGGTATCTATGTTTCCTAATGCCCCCTATACAGTTCAACCAACCATACTAGCGGTTTTAATTTCAGTGTTTTCATTTAGTGAACAGTCTCGTAATTTAAATCCTTTTGGCCAATATTAAGCAAATTACAAAATGCATAAAATAAATACTACTGGAATTAAAAAACAATATGTAACATCAAATTAGCTAGTAACTATTAATATAAATATTGAAATGATGTAGGTCAGTCCAAATTGCAAAAGTTTTTTTTTTTTTTTTTTTTTTTTTTTTTTTTTTTTTTTTTTTTTTTTAATTCAGTTCCAAACTGTTCAGTAAATCACAACATGCATAAATTAAAATAAAAACTATTCCAGAGTAAATGTAAAAATGTATAGAAAATAAAAATTGATTACATAAAAACATATATTTAATATCAACCAATAATAATTAACAAATATCACTCGTAGATGCAAGCATTAAGGTGTAAAAGAATATTCTCCTATGTCAACTGCATATGACAGATAAGTCTATTACGAAACATTCCATATGATACATTTAAATTTATAAGCTCATTTGGCAATGCATTATAGCTACGAGCTACTGTTACATTAAAAGATCGTGCTGTAAGATGACAAAGTTTGGGAATAAAGAACTGCCTTCTACGAACGGAATTACAAAATTTAAGTCTTATATTTGAAACGCGGACATTGGTTAGAATATATTTTGTAAAAACATAACAACAATCGTACATCGATAAATGCAGGAAATAATTATCCCAGAAATTTAATCCCAAAAGGTGGTATATGTACACGTCTCTTGAAGGGAAAGATGTAGCGAACAGCTCTGTTCAAAGATAATTGAAGAAGTTTTATATATTTTTGACTAGTAGCAGAGTATACTTCTAAGCAGTACATAATATTTGGCATAAATAAAGCATGAGCCAGTTGCTTCTTCACATACAGCGAGAAATTAGTTGTGTATAATTGCCTCAATGTATAGTTAACACTTAAAACAATGTGATTAATGTGATTCCAAAGGCGCAGCTTATCATCTAATAAGACTCCCAAGCATTTCATATCATGCACAAACTGTAAATTATAAACAACTCGCACTACTTTCCTGGACTTCTGGAATGGTTTCTAGAGCGGTTCCACAATTGTACGACGGATGGAAAATCACATTTACGTACTAAATCTCGCACAGTAACGAAAATATGCAGTTGCCGTCCCAGACATCCAATTGATAACCTCCCAAACTTCGTCATAATCGGGTGGACCGATTTTTCCATAAGAAAAAGTACATTTGTTAATTCTCGCAAAGAAGTTTAAACCATTCTAAACTTGACGGATTTATTTGCAAAAATTAGCAAATGAGATTGATCTGTTATATGAGATTGTTTTTATCTAAAGTATATGCCACAATTATGGATGATAACTAAGTATAGCTGAGGGATGTACATTGTGAAAAGTTGATAATAAAATTAGTGAGTAATCATATTCATCGTTTTTGCTGAAATATAGTCACTAATTATTTGTTTTCTGTATTTGATCCAGAACTTGGTATTTTTTCTATGACAGGAACAAATTTTTCTCTCCTTGTAGCTAGTGAAGTTTTACAATTTTAAACAAGATGGAGCGAGGGGTCTTGTTTTGGTGGTAGCTGTTACTCGTTAGAATATGTTCATATTACTTTAGGTGAAAATGTATCGGGTTGTTCGGAAAGTTCGTTCGGTTAATTCGTTAGTTCACCATATATCACTTTTCACGACGTAGAGTTCCTTCAAACGCTATCTAACTTCCTCCCGCCCTTCCTCCAAAAGGTTTACTACTGCTTACTTGTGGTCTCGTTTTAGTCGTGAATGGTTAAAGCGTTTTTAAAAATGGGGGAAAATAGCATTTTAGGCATATTATGCTGTATTATTTCCGTAAAGAAAAACGGCTGCTGAAGCCAAATAAAAATGGGTCATAAGAGCTCGGATTTGTGAGCAACAACGATGTGTGAGTACCTCACTCTCTCACCGGGGCCAACCGCCTGAATCGCGTTGACATCTGCGGTAACCTAAGGATAAAAAATAACAAGACACCATTTCTGAAGAAACACGTCACAGGAGATGGAAAATTGACAGTCTGCAACAATGTAACGCGGAAAGGATCATGGGGGAAACCAAATGAACCTCCTCCATCCACCTCTAAAACGAGCCTTCACTTCAGGAAGATAATGTTGTCTATTTGGTGGGATGTCAAAGCAGTAGTTTTTTTGAGCCAATACCAAACGATTAATGCGGACCACTATATCGTACAATTAGATACATTGAAGGCGGCATTGGAAGATGAACTTCCGAGTCTCATCAATCGGGCAGACGTCATCTTCCATCATGACAACGTAAGCCCTCACATTGCCTTGCGGACCTATCAGAGCTTGGGTGGAAAGTTTTACCTCACCCACCGTAATCCACAGACCTCGCCCCGTCCGGCTATCACCTATTTCGCAGTCAGAGCAACTACTTAAAGGATTTGAATTTCTATTACGACGAGAAAGTCAAAAATTTAATTGAAATTTTTGTTCAGAAAAACCATGCGAGTTTTATGAGAGAGGAATTAAAAAGCTCCCAGTGAGGTGGGAAGAAGTTATTAAAAAAGGATAGATTATATGGGGTGATTTTTTAAGATTTAAGTTTTTTAGGTTGGCAGCACTGGTTGGTAATGGCGTCCAAATGTCATCTGTCAAAGTGAAAAAAGTACAGTATACTCTGCCATTTCATGGAATGACGAATGACCTACAACAACGTCTAACTTTTGGTAAAAATACTTTACAAAAGCTCAATGAAAATCCGCTTTTTTATCGAAAAATTGTGTTCAGCGATGAGGCTCATTGCTTGCGGAACGGATACGTACACAAGCAAACCTGTCGCATCTGGAGTGATGAACAGCCACATGCCATACATGAATTACAGATGCATCCCGAAAAACGACAGCCTGGTGTGGTTTATGGGCTGATGGCATCATCGGTCCATTTTGCTTCAAAGACGACCGTGGAAGAAACGTTGCCGTTAACGGAAAATGACATCAAACCATGATACGCGATTTTTTGTTTTTGAACCAATTGGCTGAGTTGAATGAACTTGGTTGACATGTGATTTCATCAGGACGGTGCAGCATGCCACAGTGCTCATGAAACAATGGATATGTGTAGGGATGAATTTGGTGAGCAGCTTATCTTTCGATCTTGCGATTTAACGCCTCTTGATTATTTCTTGTGGTGTTATGTCAAGTCGTTAGTCTATGTGGATAAGCCGAACACTATTGAAGCCTTACAGGATAACATAACACGCATTATTCGTTGAATACAGACCGAAATGTTCAAAAAAGTGACGAAAAATTGGAGCTTCTAAATGGAGATTTTGAGACGGAGCAGCGGACACCATTTACATGAAATTATCTTTCAAAATTAAATGGCAAAAACCAATTTATCGATTCTAATAAAAAAAAATTTAATATATGATGCAAATTTGGGTGTTTTATTCGATTTTTAAAAAAACTACTATTAAAAAATCACCCTATATTAAAAGATTAAAACAATTGTTTTCTTGCATATAAATTTCTAAATAAATTTTGTTTAAAAACCGAACGAACAGATTGGGCTGGCAATTGAGAGTCGGTTGCCCCAAAAGGAAGAAGCAATAGTTTAGAGAAAAACACTTAATTCAATAAAGAATGACATATGTTGCGGCTATTAAATTAACACTTCATAAATTAACACCATCTGAAATATGAAAAAAATTGATTGTCTTTGAAAATATCACGTTTCCGTCTCTTTTTTTTCGTGTACTTATTAAAAACGAGAGTTTCAAATATCTCAAATGCCATAATGATACCATTTTTTCACAATCGGCCAAATAAAAATGGTACCTGTTCTAATAAACATCCAAAATCTGCGCGGTAAATGGTCTTACTTACAAATCACGTCTGTAGAAATTTGTTTGGAAGCATTTTTATTTATTTTTTATTTCATTGAGGATAACAATTATAAGCCTTTCGGGCACTCCGAACAACTTGTTACTACTTAATATCGTGTATAAAAAAATATTTTCTCCCGAAGTTGTGGGTGTTGCCTTTCTTGAAAAATTATAAAAATTTTATTTCCATGATCGACTCCAGTGACTGGATATGTGAATTTTCCGTTGTTTTGATTTGCAGTTTCTCACCGGTGTCAAATACCAAGGGATACGTCCCTATGATGAAGGATCTCCGTCCATATCATAACCCAAATCTTGATTAACATAAGAGAGTGAATGCCCCCATAAAGAAAACAGTAATATTATACAGGAAGAAATTAGCAGACATTCTACAAAACCAACTTCGGAGTTCTTATAGGAAAACAAAAATACTGCACAAAACCGCACCGCTAAATACCATAGAAGCAGTGAATTTTGGCATAGTTCTCTCACTTTTAAATGTTTGTGAGCGAATTAATTTCGGCCTACTTCTTGCTTAATTCTAACGAAAACCTCCCCCACAAAAAAAACGACAACCGGTTTTGGATACTCTGTATCAAAATAAAGGGAATAATCTATATTCCACTCCATAGATCTGCACACTAATATAATTCTGAACAGTAAAGTTTAAAGCCATTTCGTCTCAAATGATCGCAGAACTCTTTAGTCTAATATTTTATAAGAGATGTTTGGTATGTCAGATGGCAATAAGAGAACTTACATTTTTTTCTATTTTTTCAACCAAAAAAAGACAAAAAAAAAAAAAACAAAAATTATATTATATTAAAAAATAAAATAAAATAAAATAAAAAACAAAGTAAATTAATAAATGGTATCACGCCGACGCGTTTGTATGGAATGGACAATAGTGCTGGGAACTACTTCCGTTATTGGACCATTCGCTACTTGCAACTGTGCCACAACTGCAACTAATCTTTTTTCGAAAACCACGTTTTTCTTTTCGAAGTTTATTAGAAGTATTAGTTAATATGGATAATGACGGCAGTTCATTATAGATTTCACTGAAGTTAATTAATAAAGCCAAACCTCAAGGAGCAACAAGAGGATCAAAGATCAGCATAATCTTATTAAAAAGGCAGACAAACTATTTAAGTTGATCTAGTTTTTGGAAATGCCGATTAAGTAACATTCCAATTGGAACTTGATAGCTTCATCGTCATAACTGTAGATATGATCCATTGTTTAATGCAAGTAATAACACAAAATTCCTGGTTCATGGACTGTGGAAACAAATGTCAAGGTATATGTGTGTTTATCGTCTTCAATCATGGTCATTTTATGCTCCAGCTCATTGGCACTCCCCTGTTGCCAAAATAAACTTCTTGCTAGTTCTTCAAAATTGTATTTACCTGCGATATGTAAAGCAAGTGAAATTGTCAATTATATTGAATTCCGTATTACATGACAGTCCATTAACTGTGATTTTATGCTTTGTTTTGCGTGTACGGCCAGGATAATGTATTTACGAAAGTATGAAGAACACAAAAGAAAAACAAAACACGACACCTATCACTCAAGGCATTGGCCGACGTTTCAATTAGTTTACATCAAAACCGCTCAACTTTGTAACTTCACACGTTATCACAAAATAAATAGTTTATTCATTGCTTCGGAAAAAGTTTTTCGTTAGCAAATTGTGCTGCTGTTCCTTAATTTATTTTGTGGTGAGTTTTATCTTTTCACAGCTGATTTTACAGAGTTGTATAAGATTGGCTGAAGGAATTGTATTTTTCATTTATATGATGTCATGACGTATGACAGCAACAGCTCTACTTGAATCATAGATGGTGCTGTGATTTGAAGTGTTTTTGCGTTTGTTCCCTTCTCGCAAAATAACGATATTTTATTTGTCGCACCCAGCTTAATTTTGTATGGGAAGTTTAAAGGGAATGGCAAACTAATAGGTATCTATTAAAGCAACCTATTAAACCTATTTGTGGAGTAATTGAATACATTTTTATACCAAATATTTGTAAATTATCTCGAAAAGAGATAAATCTTGCAGATCAGTTTGCAAGTTTGTCATCCTCTTATGGACCCATACTAAGATCGCTCACGTGAAAAATGTTTTTTTTTATTATATTCCTTAGAAAACTGTTTGAGTACGAGATTACCCATTTTAAGACTCCAAAATCATCCAAAATCGTTCTATTGAGGCGCTCGAATCTTGTTTAGCTCTTTGTTTTTTACAAACAAAAAAGAATGTAATTGAATTTAATGTAACCTGTAGAGAAGATCACAAATAGGTTAAATTTTAATTCGTATTAAAATTAAATATTTCGAAACTATGTTACTATACTTTACATTTGTATGTATAAGTAGTACATTTGGAAAATGTACGAATGAATTTAAGCAAAGGAATCTAAGGATAATATATATATTCTACTCTTTGTTTTCATGAAAGACAGTCTTAACCGCGAACTTTGTCTTAAAAAATATTTCCCTGCAATGGAAAGAAAATTCCCTGCATCAGGAAATGTTAGATTACAAAACCTCAGTTTGTGTATAAAAAAAAAAAAAAAATATAAAATATCATTATAAGACAGCTCCTTTAACTTATTAACTTATTATTAACTCAGCTTATTAACTTAATTTATTTTTGGGACTTGCGCAAAAAAATCTTCATTTTCAATCTTCATTGAAATTCTTTAATTACCTAAATTGTAAGCATTTGCATAGCCAGTTTTCGATTTCTGCAGCATAAATGTAAACTTCACTTAATTGCATTTTCGAACGAAATTTTGCTGGTAGCTGCATTTTCCCCAAATACTGTATGTATTTTTAGGAGAACAAAATTATTAGAAACATTGTTTCCTCGTAAAAAATTATCGGTGCAACCAACTTGTTTTTCCATAGTCGAATCCGGAGAACAAATGTTTGTATGTCAAATACATTGCCATATTATAATTGAAAATTGCAAAATTAATGTTTTACATTTAAATACCAATTCAGGCAGAATAATATAATGTTTACTGTTATATATGGCACTCAAATTAAAGGAAATTTTACGTATATTGCGGCGAAGCCTTCTTCAGTTATGTATTATGCAATTTATTTATTTTTTTGTCTCAAATTAAAAAAAAAGTTCTTTTTAAAACTTATCATACCATTATTAAAAAATTACGATGTAAAATGTGATGAAATTTTTGAAAACAAATTGGGGTCTCTAATGACATTTCATTCATATGCAATTTGGGAATAAATACAAATTGATTTTAAAACTCTCATTTGTAGATTTATAATAGTAATAAATTGACTATGCGAAGTATCTTCATAAAAGGTGTCCAAAAAAGTTAAAACCGGCCCAATTTAAACAGAATTATGCACATTAAACTGCAAAGTAAAGTAAACTGCAAAGTGCAGAGCACAAAATTTTGCCTGCGGAACATCGTTCTCGATACCGAGAGGCTGTTATGGTGCAATATTTAATTTGTGGTCAATTTGCTCGAATTTTTATACTAAAAATTATGCGAACAGACTAAAATCTGTCAAATTAATGTATTAGCGCGTCATACTCTTTCGGTTATGTTTTGGAAGTATTATCGATTTTTTTTAAGGAGATGACACAGTAATAGATCAATCCGATAGATTAAAACCTATTTCTGATCAATTCGCTTCAACTTTCCTACTAAACCAGTTTTTTTTGCCAATTTTTTCAAATAAAGTTATATAAGTATATCAAACCAACCACACTAATTGATTGATTTGATAGATTTGATTTGATTAGATAGAACTATATGCTCGTCATCACCTTTAAAGCTATACTATTTTTAATCTAATTAAATGTTCATTCATTTATTTGCCCAAGGATTTGCTTAATTTACCAGAAAATTCTATGTCAGACGTGACAATTTCCAAATCGATAATTATTTGCATTTGATAATGAGGCCATTTGAAACACTGCGGCAATCCTTCGTTATAATATGTTTCGTCTATTTGCTTAACGTTCCATTTTCATTTTTGTTTTGTTTTATTTTCCTCTTTTCTTGTTTATGCATCGAAATTGTTAAGCAGGTGGATAAATAAATTGCGCGTTTTTTTTTCAAATTATTGAGCTTTTTACACTTGGCGATGTCAAACGAACGGATCAAAACAAATTCCACCTACTGCGAGAGAAAAATCAACATCAACAAAACATCTTTTTACGTTTTTATTTATGGAATCGTTTCTAATAATAACTATTTGAACCGTAACTTTTATTTTCAAATAATTATTCTTGTACTGTTTCTGTAAATATGCCGCATACATATTGTGAGCCATTAAAAAAATATTCTATTTTTTGAACGAAAGCAACACAATACACTAGCAGAAGGCATAACAAATAATAAAGATGTAGGCATTAGTTAATTCGTACTCTAAGGAATGAATCAAAGAAGAGGAAATATTCTTCTTCACTATACTGAAATGTGCGTGTTTTATTTGTATCTCTTCTTAAGACTAGCTTACAAGTGTTCTTAACATCTATTTATAATAAAGATAAAATTCTAATCTTTTTGTTATAAAAATATGTTTAGTTAGTTATTGTTTACTTAGGCTACCTAACACCTAACCTAACATAGTTTTCCCTAATTTAAGAGCTAAATGGAAAATAGTTGTTACTTGTGTTATCAACAAAGTTTGTGTTGATAATGTTGACCGTTGTTCGCTATGTTTATGTTGTTATCTATTTTCTACTTATCATTGTCATATGTAAGTAAATGTAACTTGAATGTTCTTTGTTTATAATAAGATAGGACATGTATTAACTCTCCTCCTTCTCAAAACAAAGTGTCCTCACTTCTTTTTTTTAGATTTGTGAGTGGTGCATTATTCTCTTGAGTTGTGTCACATTTGGCTGGCTTATTTTCTAATACATTTATGGTACAATTATTAGCTTCCTCAATTTTACAAATATTACTCCCTATGTAGTTTTTACATTTATTTACTGAAGTATAATTTATTACAAACAGCAATTTCTTTATCTAATACAAATTTTCCATCCTTATATGCTAATGGGTATATTTTATGTAGTTTACACATATTTTTCAATAAAGGAAACAAACATGAATATCTGAATACTCTAGAATTTTTATTAGTAAATCAAAAGTTTTATTAGATATGATTTCTTTCATATCATTTAAATTCAGTGCTCCTGAATAAAAATGTCCGTTTTTCGCAAAATTTATTGTATTTGTTATGGCTTTATGTTCTCGATATACCTCGTTAATTATCATAGTATCTGAAATAACTTCGAGGTCTAGCGTTTCCAAAATTCTTTCAAACCGTAAATTCATTATTTTTTGGTTACTATTATTATCAACTGATTAAGTCCTGTTTTCATTTCGATCAAGTCGTCATGATCTGGTGTACCGGAGACGAATTTCAACACTGAACCTAGAAAGTTTAGTGCTCTTTTTGCACGGTGCGTATTCGGTATTAGTTGTTTCTTTAATGATTCGATTTTGTTTATTAATATCTGTTGTTCCGGACTTTGTTCAGTATTGTATAAATTTTGCATAATGTTTATAAATTGTCTAAGAATGTTTGTGAGGTTAGCTACGTAATATGCTGTATCTTCATATAGTTATATGCAGGGTCTGTTTCCACTAGAACGTATGTTTTGTCCGTCAAATCGGTTATTCTGTTGCAATGAATTGATACAAAAAGTAATATCAAGATTCCTGTTAATTTGTGCATAGGGCGGTTTGTCTACGTATACTATCTTCATGTATAACATTACCCTTCACTGTTAAGATCGTGTCCCCACGGTCTTCTTTTACTTAATGTTGTAGATATTTGATTATATTTTTATTGCGGCGGTGTGATTTGCCGTAAACTATGTCTCCTTCCTTGTAAATTATTAAATACCGATTTTTATTGTGGTAGTTGAGTAGTTTCTCCTGTTTGTCTTCAAGCTTTTCTTTAGTATCAGTATATCGTCCTTTGTTGAAAAAAAACGTCCTCAGGTCTATATCCTGTCGTGGAGTGAATTGTTGAATTATATTGTCTTACTCCTGTAATGTCTGTTTATTTTTATTGAAGTCAGTTGAGAGCATTGCTCAAACACTCATCAGCATATATAAAGATCAGATGTTCGCAGTATAAGAGTTTGGCCATCGTTATATTTGCTATAATTTATCTCTTGAACTCTGATGTAATAGTGAGAAATATCTCATGAGAAATATCACAATCAGGTGACTTAAGCGACGCTTGTAAATGACTGGTGGTGAAAACTTCCCGTTAATTGCCTGAAACAAAAACGCTTCTACGGTGACGACTGTCACTCATTTATTTATTTTCAATTTTGGCAGCTAAAGAAAAACAAAAGAAAAAATAGTGTCCAAAGCTGTATGCCTCTCTTAAAGTCAAATTTCTCTTAAAGTCTTAATTTCTAAAATTTAATACAATTTTTTTTTCGAAGTCTAATCGCAATTTGAAATCATGATTTAAATTTAAGCAATTTAAATTTTAACGCACATATATTAATTGAAATTATAATTTTGAACTGTAATTTCAAATTTTGTAACAAACTCATGGTAACCAAAATTTAAACCCGAATCGAAAACCCTATCATCGAACCCAAAGTATCTCAACCATCATCGAACACCGCAGGAAGGCCTTCATGAAACGTTGGATGAACACCTAAATGTAAGTTTGAGACAAATCAAAAAAAAAATGTAAGTTTGAGCAAAAAGAATATATATATATATATATATATATATATATATATATATATATATA
>JAHXMU010000634.1:658616-705589 GCA_019455685.1 Philornis downsi
TATATATATATATATATATATATATATATATATATATATATATATATGTGTTTGTGCCCAGAACCCACGTTTGCAAATTCTATTCTATCTATTCTAACTTTATCATCTCCACTGCAATTGAGACGTTTACATGTAAATTTCTCAATTGTAATGAGATTAAGTGCTTTAGAGTAAACTTTAAGTCAACTGAGCTATTAGAGAATTTATTTGATTTGCTCAAGTCAGTTCTGATACTCCCCCCATACGTGCAAGACGAGTTTGCCAGCACACAGAATCCTGTATTTGATTCAAGGTATAATTTCTAATAAACTCTGGAAACGAAAGCTAATCCCCGCTATTTTTTTTTATACTTTTATAAATCTCTTGAGGTAAATATGTGTCAGAAGAGTACCCATTCCTGCCGAACCAGACATCCTTATTTTTTGGTCCTTCGAGCCGGATGACATATATTTCTCTTGAGAGTCCATACTACTGAAGTTTCCTGAAGTTTCACATAACCCCCTGGCTCTACTCGGAGATACTCTTCAAAATCAACCCTTACGCCGCCCTGAAACATACAAAAGCAAGTAATATTGTCTGCTGAAAAAGGTACGTTTTTTCATATATAAAAGTGATGAAATCTTATTGTGTGTAATTATATACCCAACAAAAACGGCATTTTTATTCGGAATCTAATATATGAAAGTCCAGTAAATTATTATAACAAGATAATGATATTTTAACATCAACTGTTACAACATTCTGTTCGTAATGCACATTGCTGTTAATCAGTGCTAAAATTGCATATCTGTCAAACATCATCGACAGCTCCAACGCTCCAAGTGCTTACTACTGTTAAACAAATTTGCGTTAACACAATGTATGAAAGATCGAACCTCTGTTAACTACAGTGCTTACAGTCTGGAAGACTAACTCTACGTGTACGTGTTAATACTCAGAGCGATTTTGTGATTAATGTTATATGTTAACAGAGTGAACAGTGGAATATCGGTTTCTGGTAACTGACATAAGTTAACTAGTGCAACAATACACAAAGCAATTATTTGTTATTACATTGAGTGATTACGAATTCTCTCTTCATTCGGCTGATCTCTTATTGATCGTCTTTCTCTTGGTACGTACTAATTGAGTGAATATCACTAATTACCTCAAGAAGAAATCTCTTAAATTGAAAACAAAACAAAACTTGAAACAAATGAGACTTGTTAAAATAGTGTGTGTGCGAAATAATACATCACAATTCATGCTCTTGCTCTAATAACTTCACATGTTAAGAAAGTACACTCACTCATATTATAAAACCTCTTTACATATTTACATCACTTACATTACAGAAAGTCGTAACTTGCTTACAGCAAGAAAAGTAAAATTATTTTAATAGAATGCATTAGCATTAGTATCTCAATTTACCCTGTAGCCAGTGTTCATCAAAATATAGATACATTTTTTCCCATTTATCACATTATTGGAATTCAATTGAATTTTTTCTTTCTTGTGATTTAAATAAAATTATCGGAAGAATTGGACTAGCTCCTCAATTCTATAATAGTTGTATTATCTTTCCTCAGCCTCCTCTTGCCTGCTATACAAAATTATTTGACAATTTATTGCACACTTTCAGTATTCGACTAAATATAGATAATCGTTTACACGATTAGTATTATAGACAATTCTAGCTACCTTTCTAGTTACATATTCGCTTGTGTCTAATACGAATTTTAAAGAAATTTTCCGAATTTTATAACTTTTTTTGTCCAAAGTGACTACCTCGTCTGGCAAAATGTCGAGTCTTCAGACATTTATTCGGGTCTCAGATAGCGTAATTCAATTTAGTCAATATTTCTCCGCTATACCGGAAATAGAACACTCTGTTCATACGCTTAAAATTCAGAAGGATGAAATTATATACCATTTTAACTCCCTTCGTTCGGCATATGACCGCGTACTTGTGAAAAACGAATCAGAAGAGGAGGAAGTAGATATCGAAAGTATTCGGAAAAAGTTTTATGCTGCTTACGATACTTACTTAAAGTGCCTATCTAAGGCAAATGAGTTGGTAGACGAGCTTAGTTCTAAGGCAGAAGACACATCTAAGTCCAAATGCAAAGATTCAGATTCTTTTCCAACAGCACGATTCTATACTGTAGAGTCGGTTGCTGGTATTAGAGCTTCGCTAGTTACAACTGCGATTACAACGAAACATAATCATCGCAATGTTGGAAAACTGAACGCTTACCAAACTCAAAGCGTCAATGCGACAAAGCAATGCGTTCTTTGCAATGATTCTTATCCGCTACGTTTGTGTTCGGTTTTCTTAATAATGTCTGTTGAAGATAGATACGCAATCGTCAAAGAACAGAAACGATGCACAAATTGTTTGGCAACTTCACACGAATTTAGAAAATGTCAAAATCCGTACGTTTGCCCAATTTGTCGCTTGAAGCACCATTTCCTGCTGCATCGATCAAATATTTCGAGATTCTGGAAATAAGTTAACCAGTGAAGCATCGTCTTCAAGCCCAGTAACAGTGGGCCACCCCTCTTTCCCAGACTTCAACCCCTCTTTCATGACTTCAACGAGTCTTACTCATCAAACTCATTTCACATACATGCAGTCCACGCCATATCAAAGGGTTCTTCCTCGCGATAATCCCATTGATGATCCTCATTATTTTGAGTTAAACACGGCCACATTCGGTGTCAACTGTACCCCCTATCTGGCCACTAGAGTGCTGCTAGGACTAGCTACGCAATGTGAGCCAGAAACCCCCATTGTTTCTGATATTCTCAGAAATTTTATGTACGTCGACGACGTCTTATGGAGATCGAACGATCTTTCCGAAGCCATTGCTGCTAAAAACCACCTTGTAAATGTTTTGTCTTCGGCTGAATTCTCCCTAAGAAAATGGAAATCCAAGCATGAATCTCTATTACAAGGTATCCCCCCAGAACAGTTACTTGACACAGACTTCCTTAAATTATCTGATACAAGCAACACCCAAACTCTTGGTCTACGATGGAACTCTGGAAGTGACTATGTCTATTCTACCCCCCGCAAGAACTTTGTTCAAAATGCTTCCTCTAAGCGCATGGTGTTACCTCAAATAGCAATGCTATTTAATGCCGCCGGTTGGCTTGCCCCCAAAACTACAGTTGCAAAAATCATTATGCAACAAATCTGGAAAGACGAAACGGATTGGGATGAAATCCTCACAGCTGAAACTTTTATACAATGCCAGAAGTTTCTCGACTATTACCCCGTCATTGAGAACATTAGACTACCTCGCTATGTCGAGTACGATTCCTCGTGCAGTGTAGAGTTTCACGCTTTCTGCGATGCCTCTGAAAAGGCTTACGCAGCCCCACTATATGTTAGAGTGAGAACAGGTAATGGCCGTATTCGCTCACATTTGTTGACAGCCAAACCAAAGGTTGCCCCCATCAAATTTTTGACATTGCCTCGAAAGGAACTATGTGGCGCCGAACTAATGGCGCGTACTCGTATGATCAACTATTTACGAATTGATCTAAAACTTTCCGAGCATAATTTGTTCCTGTGGACGGATTCCACTATCGTACTCGCGTGGCTACGAAAATCTCCATGCATATGGAATACTTTTGTGGTCAATAAAAGAGCCTCAATTGTTGACAAGGTAGGCAACAATAATTCTACCAAAATCCCACTGGCCAACATGTTTAAGCACTAGGGAAGCTAGAGAATAGCTGCAGCCCGTCAAGACGCACCTCAACAAATTATCAGAGGATATTTTGCCTCGGTTCTCCGATTTGTCTTACGCTCTATGTGATATTAGTTATTTACTTCACTTTTATCACCTAGTCCATCCGTTGCATAGAGAAACAGTGCGACATACCACTCATGAGTTACCCCTATCAGAGCTAAAGTTCGTAAGAACTCGACTCACGAGGTTATGTCAACAAACGCACTTCCCAGAATATGCAAACCTTTTCCATTGACTACAATTGCCTCGAGACAACAATTTACTATCCCTTGGCCCTTTTATAGATTCGGATGACCTTAAGCGACCATTCGACTTTCGCAGGCCTCTACACTTTCATATAATAAAAAGTGTCCTAAAATTCTACCCTATTCAGGACTACTAGGCCAATTGTTAAACTTGTTCTGCTCCCTAATCAAGAACAATAATCCCAATTTTCTATATTTACA
Organism: Philornis downsi; assembly: GCA_019455685.1. Taxonomy (NCBI): domain Eukaryota; kingdom Metazoa; phylum Arthropoda; class Insecta; order Diptera; family Muscidae; genus Philornis; species Philornis downsi. The sequence continues at coordinate 662,803 of JAHXMU010000634.1, forward strand.
GTACAAAATGTCCACTCCTCCAAGACGTATGAGGACAAACCGGAGAGACGACTACAAGGAATCTACCCCAAAGCAACCACGAACATCATTAGCCATCGAACAGAAAAGCCACATGGACTGCAAATATTGCAAAAAAAAAAAATCATCCAATACGAAAATGTTTCCGCTTCCGTCGCCTTTCAGTCAAAGAGCGAATGAATATAATATTGGAATATAAATATTGTACGAACTGCCTAGCTCATTCGTATATTCTAGCCAACTGTCGAAGTCGAGACCGTTGCAGAGTATGCCTAGCCGAACACCATACGCTTCTCCATGGGTGCAAAAAACGACGTCGCTCAAAGAAGGCTAAAAGGTCCGCTCAACAACAACCTTCGCCAAATCAGCGAAAAAGTCAACCCATTAGCGCCCCGATAGGCAATAGTTCGTCTTCCCGAAATCCCACAATTATTATAAATTTTAATAATGGCACATAGAAAATCTGGAAAATGAATGAAATAATATGAATTATGTGTTTTTCGAGTAGTATATTTTATATAGATACCTGAATTGAAATATTTTGTATCAACTATCTAATGAATTTCTATCCTAACGAATTCCAATTTGAATTATTTTTCACAATGTTAAACATAATCATGTTAAGCGAATTAAAAATAGATTTACCGAGATATAAAGAATTGCAATCTTGCAAGGGGGGCGGGATGTTTATGCCCAGAACCCACGTTTGCAAATTCTATTCTATCTATTCTAACTTTATCATCTCCACTGCAATTGAGACGTTTACATGTAAAGTTCTCAATTGCAATGAGATTAAGTGCTTTAGAGTAAACTTTAAGTCGACTGAGCTAGAGAGAATTTATTTGATTTGCTCAAGTCAGTTCTGATACTCCCCCCATACATGTAAGACGAGTTTGCCTGCACACAGAATCCTCTATTTGATTCAAGGTATAATATCTAATAAACTTTGGAAACGAAAGCTAATCCCCGCTATTTTTTTATACTTTTATAAATCTCTTGAGGTAAATATGTGTCAGAATATGTATATATATGTATATATAATATATTTATATGTGACAATTAAGTGAGCAATAATTGTATCACATGACAGTTCTCATGTCCACCTTCAGTGGCTTAGCATTTCACAACAACTAAAAGTTTTTTTCGATTCCATTACATTCTGGTTATCCATTCCTTTTATTATTCATTTTTATATTGATCAGTTTTGTTTTGATCATGATTTGAATTCTATATGTTTTTTATTTATTAAATTTATTTAAAGGAGATCTAGCAATAAAAATCATGTAAAATTTCAAAGTCGTAGGTGAAGGAAATTTATAGTGGGGGTTATTCAAAATAGCATCGGTCAACGAAAACCCAAAGGTTGGGAGGGTACAGAGGCCCAGAGTTTACAAACATCTAATTCTATCGATTTATATAAATATGTGTCCTCCAGGGCAACTTAAACGCGCGTGATTTCTTTGTTTTTATAATTCTTTGATAATGAACATTTGTAGTTATAAGAACTAAGATCCCCGCCTACATCTCCCTATCTGACTAGCTTGCTGAGCACGCGCGTATCGTTCGATGTAACTATACAAATAGAGAAAAAATTTGTATTTTTAGATCTAATATCAGAACCTATAAATGTTTATCTTGTTCAACAGACTTATCTCTAAAAAACCATCTAATTTAATTATCAACATAGAACACAATTCTATTTATCATCGTTATACTGTGTTGAATAACTCGTCTCGTGCTAAAGCCGTTGAGATTTCAATCAGAGTGCTATGAACACGTTCAACTTGACTGTTGGTTGTCGAATGATGAAAAGGCGTTACCGTATGTTGTATTCATAAGCTCTCATAAACATTTTTTTGCTATTATACCAACGAATGCATTTTCGTTATCAGTCATTAAATGCTTGGCGTTTGGGTATATCTGTGTGAGAATTTCCTCAATGTACTCATAACAATTCAGTTTGCTATGTAATTTACGTATATAACAATATTTGGAGTATTTATCTATTGTGCTGATGTATGTTTGGTTATTCATGTAAAATATGTCCATATTCATGTAAAATATGTCCCCTATTTTCGTGGGTATTGGCGTTTTCCTTATTGGTTGTTCATTTGGTCTTCTTTCGTATTTATTTTGCAGGCAAATGTTACAGTCTGTGTACTATTTCTTACATATTTATCGAATCTTAGGCCAATAGTAAGTTAATCCTATTTCTTGAACAGTATTCTTGTAATTTCTATGTGTTCTGCTATGTATTCGCATTGTCTAAAGCAGTTACATCTTCTAATTGTGTTTATGCTATTACAAACAAATTATGTGGGAATATAGCGATAATGTCATCTTGTAGATGAAATAATTTCTCTTCATTTCATTTCAATGCATTCTGCATTCTTGGGTTTACTATTTGTTTTAGTCTATCTATCGATTCGTCCTGTTTTATAATATACTGTATGTTTAACTCGATCCGGAAAAATCGTATGTGTATCTATTTCAATTGTTTTATTTTTATCAAATATCGGTATTATTTGATTTCTAAAAGCATTTACAGGCTGCTTAACTCTTCTAATGCCTTCTGTCGGTGAATGTCTGAGTGTTGTGAACAACTGGATGTATTATTTATCTATTGGTGAGATAAAGCGTTTGCAACAATATTTTGATATCCATGCTTGTACGTTAATTTCGCGTATTCTTCCATAAAATTTTTCCATTTTTCAAGTTTAGTGTTGGGGTTTTTATCCGAAATGGAATAAATTAACGACTGGTGATCAGTGTAAATTGTCAAGTTAGCAATACCGTAAAGATAATTCCTGAGTTTGCAAAACCCAGACAACGGCCAATAATTCTTTTTCATTCGTGCTGTAGTAATGTTCTGTTTCATTTAAAGTTTGCGAAATAAATGCCATTGGTTTTTTATTTTGAGAGAGTACTGAACCGATAGCAAAATTGCAAACTGTGGTTCAATATAAAGCGTATTAAATTCGGTTTGGAATAACTCAACTTGTGCTTGAAGAGAATCTTTTATTTAATTTGATGCATCTAATGGTGGTTCGTCCAGGTTTATTTTCACTTTACCGCTTTGATTTTTACTAATTCCACAATTTTCTCCTCTGAGATATATTATAAGTGGTCTTAAAATTGCCGCAAAGTTTTGAATAAATTTCCTATAATAATTTCCTAACCCTAAAAATTACCTAAGTTCTTTTAAATTCGTAGGAATGGGATAGTTTTTTATTGTTTCAACTTTATTAGTATCTACTGTTATTTTATTGTGTTTTATTATATGTCCTAGGTATTCAACAAAATCCTGGAAGAAATGTGATTTTTCATCAGATATTTTCATATTTGCATTGTGGAGTGCATTAACTATAGTGCGGATATGCTTCATGTGTTCTTCAGGTGAAGAAGAGTATATTAATACATCGTCTATGCAGACGTATGCAAATTTTCCTATATATGTACGGAGAATATCATCAACGCATCGTTGAAAAATAGAAGGAGCCTTTTTGAGCCAAAAAAGCATCCTTAAGAATTCATACTTTACGCTTTTCACACTGAATGCTGTTTTTTTGCTTGATTCTTTTATAAGGACTTGATGAAATCCTGATTCTAAGTATAGTGTAGTGAATACTTTTGCTTTGCCTAAGTTCTGGGTTGTCATTCCAACATCTGGAATTGGAATGACACCATTCGTCTTTTGGGTTTGCCTTGGTCACCGGTACCCTTTTTTGCGATTGTCCAAATGGAGGAATTGTACGGACTCCTACTTGGCTGTATGATTTTATTATCCAATAGTTTGCCTATTTCGTTAGTAATGAACTCGTTATCTGATATCGAATAGGGGTATTGGTTTACATAAATAGGATCTTCTGATTATGTCCTAATAGATGCCTGAATTGTTGTAGTAAATGGTAATTTTTCAGTAGTCTCATTATTTATCGTATATAGGTAATTTATTTTTTGTTCACTGTTATTTCTTTTTGTATTTATATTCCAAACTATAATCAAAGAGATTAATTTCTGCTTTTACCATTCGTAGATCATGCTCACCAAGAAGCATGTCGACTTCTTGAAGCGCTTCTGTTTCGTAAAAGGTTAAATTGTGATTTAAGGCAGTAATTACTTTTTTCGTGTTAATCATGGAATATCCATGAAGCGTTTTGACCTTTACAAGCTTAATTTCTACGGATTTCCCTATCTTACAACTAGTACTAATATAATTATTTGTGGACCCTGTATCAATTAAAATATCTACTGATGTGCCTGTTTCTCTGCAAGTTCGTTGTAGGCAAGGCAGGCCATTCATTCGCCTAAGAAAGCACTTCCAGTTTCAAAATCGTCTTTGGAGTGTTGAGGTGGATGGACTGGAGATCTTCGTTATGGGTTTGATGTACACGCTGAACCTTGTTTGTGTTGAAGTTGTAGGATGAAGAATTCCTTTCTCTCTTTTCAGGCATTTGATGTACTGCATTGTTTTGCGGAGGATTATTACTACTCCATCTTTGTTGTTGTGGGAAGTTTGTAGGCCTTCTATATTGTGCTGAGTTGTCGACTTCCATTGGCTCGACGTAATTTCGCCGTGATGCTGGATGATTATGATATTATTGCCAAACCTGATATGCTGGTCTTAGTTGGTGATGTTCATTACTTTGGTGATGCGTATGCCGTTGCTCATTACGATGTTTTTGTCGCCTTTTAGTTAATGAAGGTAGATAGTCGTGCAGCCCTCATTCTTTCATCTGCCGTTTCAACTTTTTGTTGTATGAGAGTCAAGGCTTGATGAATCTCGTCATGGTATTCGGTTAATGACTTATGTATTTCTTTGTTTTATCCTTAGCATATTGTCCCTCAGTACGCACAATGTTCGTTTATCCGAATAGGTGTAATTCAATCGATTTATGATTGCATAAAAGTTGAGTTCGGTTTCATTAACTGACATAACCTTTGATGCAGCTATCATTTTTGCACGAATTATGCATACACAATTGTAATATTCTGGACTTTGTTTAAACTGTTTGATATTTTCCACCAGGGTCCATATCTGGTTTCTCCATGGATTGTATTCGCCTTCCGTTCTATCGAACGTTGGTAAACATTTAAAAATTTCTTTCCAATATTTCAGGAGTTATTTTATTCTTCTTCAGGATCGTGGAATTTCGTTTGGCTGGGAATATAAGATTATTTCGCTTGGACCCCGGTTAAGTCCCCGGTTAATTCCTACTCAAAGGAATGAATCAAAGAAGAGGAAATATTTTTCTTCACTGCACCGAAATGTGTGTGTCTTATTTGTATCTCTTCTTAAGACTGGCTTTCAAGTGTTCTTAACATCTATTTATAATAAAGATGCAATTCTTATCTCTTTGTTATAAAAATATGTTTTAGTTAGTTATTGTTTGCTTAGGGTTACGTTAGGTTTTTCTTAATTTAAGAACTTAATGGAAAATAGTTGTTACTTGTGTTATCAACAAAATATGTATTGATAATGTTGACCGTTGTTCGCTATGTTTATGTTGTTATATATTTTCTGCTTATCATTGTTATATGTAAGTGGATGTAACTTGAATGTTCCTTGTTTATAATAAGATAGGACATGTATTAACCCACGTGCGGACAACTCCCGCCTAAATTAAACACAAAATTAAAAACAAAGCTCAGCAAACCGCCATTATTAAACAGGCACAATGTTCGATAAGTAAATAGTTATGTTTGTATTTTATTTGGTAATATCATTACAAGCTTACTAACAAATAAAACAGATACGTGTGAAAATATTTTTTTTTCGCAAAAATTGGAATTTATTCCGAAAATAAAATTATTATGAAAAAATCTAACACGTTATTTTTGACTAAATAATGTACTCTTATAAGTTGTCCGTTTGTTTACATTGTTTTTGCTTGTCCATTTGCACAATTCTTCTTCTTGCTTATTTCTTTTCATCGATCGATTACATCCGGTGTCAAAAAGTGCACAACAACTTAAAAAATCGACAATACGTTTGACTAAATAAGACAGAATAGAACGAAAGTGTAACGTATTGCTTAGCTTAGTAGAAAATGGCTTATACAAGTTAGTATGGTGCGAGTTTACCACTTTATTTAATCAATGTTGCACTTAGACTAAAGACCGCAGACTTTTTACTCTTCCCAAAACTGAAGACAACGATGAAAGGAAAGCGTTTTGCTACGATTGAGGAGGTAAAAAAAAATCGAAAGAGAAGCTGTTGGCGATAGCAAAAAGCGCGTTTAAGAAGTGTTTCGAGGATTAGAAGAAACGCTGGCACAAGTGTATTATATCTGAGGGGGACTACTTTAAAGGAAATAAAATTGAAATTGATGAAAAAATAAATACTTTTTGGAAAAAAATTGAAAATAACGGTTATTTTTTGATCACACCTCGTATAAGTGTATTCAGTTCTGGAACGGTAATAAATTACACGGTCAAAAATCTTCTTAAAATTATTAAATATTATTATTAAAGACAAATGACCGCTCATGTTATGTGCTGTCAATCCCAGAAGGTGAATTTTATTATTCTGCAGTCGCTTAACATATTCTTTTACCATTCTTATGGCATATTTATTGGCGATTATGCTTGCGCTAATGGCGTTATAAAAGAAAAACAGCCATTACACGAGAAGACTCAAATTGTACGTATTCTTCCTTGTACCTAGCCACCAGCGTGAAGATATGCTGCCTCGGAATTTGCAAGAGTTGCAGGACAGATTCTGGACAGTCCATATACACTGAAGATCTCTCGAATACATTGAATAGCCATTTATTTTTCTTATCCATAGAATGGCGATCTTCCTACTTCCTGAAACAAAATATCTGTTTTTTTATGTTTTTTCATGACTATATTATATACTTACAAGTTAGTATGGTGCGAGTTTACCACTTTATTTAATCAATGTTGCACTTAGACTAAAATTACACATTTCATTCTTAACATTGCATTGGTTATTTTGTTTAGTTGTTTTGGCTTTGAATTTGTTTACTTTGCATTTATTCAGTGGTGTGTTTTCCAAAGAATAATCCAAATGTGGGAACGGAAATTGCAGAAGGCAATTCCCGTTAAATATGTCTGTGCATTTTGAGGAAGAGGTGATTGCCATAAGCAAAGTTTGAGAACAAAGGTTGCAAAAAAGCAATTCCCGTTAAATATACCAGTGCGATTTGGCAGAGTGGCAATTCTTATTGAATATGTCTGCACGTGTAGTGCAATGTATGAATATAATGTAATTCGTGTTAACTTACACGAGAAACTCAGTACTGCCGAACAATTCTATTAGTAAAATAGCATGCGCACACCAAAAAATTTTAATTTCTAATAAAATAAATCAACTGCTATAATCGCTGGCAACTACGCCGTTAGTTGCTATCAATCTTTTTATTCGTGGAATTGTAAACTTTGTTGTTGTTTTGAAATTGTTATGACGAAAATAAACATTAAATAAATTCAAACACGGGTAAGGGAAAATGTCTTATAAATATGTTCTGTATGTAAACTATTTATTTATTTTAACCATCGAAGAAGTGGACCGTTCTTGCTTACTTCCAGAACAAATCCATCGAACCGCGAATAAGAAATTTAAAGTGAGTTTAATATATTGAGCAATATTAAGTTCAAAGAGAAAGTATCTTGGAAAACACTCTTCATATGAAGAAAAATATTGAGAGACACTTGAAAATTGCCTTTCCCACTGAAGTAGTGTCGTGGAGGACGGAAAATGTTTTTGAACACATTTAGGATCAACTACGCTCTTGGTTAAAGTGCTTATATTAGTAAATATTAACTAATTCGCATTAAATACACGTTAGTTGGAGGTATATCACTTACGACAGTTCATATCAACCCATTTTTTTGGTATAGTCACTTACAGTTCCTTTTTTTTTGCATAAACAAACAGAACACAACTAGTAAGTATTAGAGCGCATACGTATTGAGCAGTGTAAAGTATTTAAAATTACACCAACAAATTAGTCCAACAGATTTCAGCACATTTGTGGATAATTTGGTTAAATCTAGTAGATAAACTTGTTAGTGGAAAACTTAATCGAAATCGATTTATCTCTTATATAAAAAAAAAATTAATCTTACTGGAGAAGATTCATATAAATTCCGCAAACAGAATTCCGTCTGGCGGTGAGTAAATTTAAAAATTTGATATTTGAAGCTAACATTTGAAGGATTATTTAAAGTAAACATTGGTTAAACAAAAGTAAACAATATGGTTAAACAAAAGTAGCAACAACAAGAGGTACATCAGAAAAAGGTAAAATTATATCAATGATCATCAACTGTTTTCTACTATGTTTACACTTCCTCTTTCTACACTGCTCCAAATTAATATTTTGTAGAGATAAAGACAAAGTGGACCAAACGAACTCTGTTTGAACTAAATATTTGTCTTAAAGAGGTTGACATCCCCTAACACAGAATTTCGTGTACTCAATTTTGCTTTTATGTCAAAAAAGAAAAATATTTGTAAAACAACACGGCGAAAAAGAAATAAGCTCCAAAAAATAGTTAAAGTCTACTGAAACAAACTTTTATGCAATTTTTATGCCCACCATTATTTTTCTTCAATAAAATGTGATGTACAATCCAACACGTATCAAATTTCCAGTTACAAGCTGTTCACGGCTAATGAACATTCGGCAACTCAGCCAGGCGCAGGTGGACTTATATTTAATTTGATATCATTCATTTCGCAGAAAAATATATGGATCGGAATTCTGTGCGCGGAATTTGCATGCATTTTGTTGAGAAAAATTAAATTGTGCTCAATACCAACTTTAAAACCAATACTACACACTGGAATGGTGACAACTAAACGGAATTCTGTTCGCGGAATTTACATGCATTTTGTATGAAAGACAATTTCGCTTGTTCAAAGGGATGTAATCTGTCATCATCGTCAGATTTATGTGACAGATTTTCACTATAATTATGAGGACACACTAAAGGTGGGAATACACGACATGTATTTTATATATCGCATGTCACTTTTTTGACCCATCTGTTTTTCGTATGTCTGTCAAAATTATGAAAAAAACGCGGCGTTTAATTTTATGTGTCCAAACGTGCATGTGTAAACCACATAACATTGCCATTAACAGCTGATGTTGTTATGATACAAAAAACCATTTTTGTTTTTTTTTTTCATTAATACTTTTATTTATATTGTTAATAAATTACTTACTTTTGCGTTTTGTCTATTCATTTTAAATTATTTTTATTTTATTTTATTTTTTTTTGTAGTCGTTGAACACTTGACGCTTTGTTGTTTACAATGAAACAGCTGACTGCGATGCGGTTTACATACGAAAATAGAGCACGCTCTATTTCAAAAATTTACATATGTATTGCATATGGCATGTTTGACAGGGGCCACACGGCATGCATAATTTTTTGGTATGTAAAAGTGACATGCGATATGTAAAATACATGTCGTGTATTCCCACCTTAACAGATTTGTTTGAATTTAAACAAATTGACCCGAAATAGGATTAAATCTGACCGGTTGGTCTGTTAGTATGTCTTCCCCTTAACAGACGTTCTTTACCTACATATACAAAACACAAAGAGCCAGAATTTCAGAAAAGTAGAAAATTGTCATCATAAAAAATAGGATATATTTTCAAGATCTTTCATCTAGCAAATACGATAAACCAAACACAAAACGTTACGAATTTTAGGCGATCGCAGTTGTGGCGACACTTTTGACAGGCATTCGCAATGTAAGCAACAGATTTGTTCCAAAATTTTCGGACCGGCAGCTGATTGGCCAATTGTTTATATTTTCTTAAATACAGAAACGTTTATCTTTATGACGTGTATATGAACATGAGAACTGATGTTCCACATGTCGTCATACTAGTGGTCCACTTTAGCTTATTCCTTTTCCATGACTTGGCTAACAAATGTTGTAAAAACTTGTAGCATTTTGAAAACATCGTATTTTGTGTTTGAAAATGAATTTCGAAAAAAGTGTGATCTAGTTTTCACTAGCGGTCTGTGGGAGAAGTCACAAAGGCATTGAATTACTCGCTGCAAGCCTCATGTATCAGGGGCAAAGCCAGAGGTAAGCAACGACCGCGATGGTGGTCGTTGGAGCTTGCAGATCTTAGGAAATGCTGTAGGTAGTTCTTTAACAGGGCTAAGTCCACAAGAGCTTCACAGGACTGGAACAATTACAAGGGGACACTTGAAGAATATAAGTGTGCACAGAGGAAGATTAAGATGAGGTCCTGGAGTGAATTCTGCGACATTGTTGAAAAGACTTCCGAAGCCGCAAGGCTACATGGAATAATTGCCTCTACACTGAGCACGGTAGGTTATCTCAGGAAACCGCAGGGTGATTGGACAACATCCAGTGAAGAATCGCTGGAGTTGCTCCTGGATACTCATTTTCCTGGTAATTCCCGAAATATAACTGTCACGGACAACACTTCATCAAATCAACCGTCGGCTGTTGACAGGGAAATCGTAACCAAATCCAACATATTGTGAGCGATTAAGAGGCCGATTAGCCTGTCGTCGTTCCTTCTTTAAATACTGGAGAGATTGATTGACAACTACCTTAGGACAAACATAGAATGCAAGCTGCTGTCGGGTAGGCAACATGCTTACTGCAAGGGTAAGTCCACTAAGACTGCCCTGCATGACTTGGTCGGATTCATCGAAGGTTCACTCACCGTCAGGGAGTACAATTTGGTAGCCTTTCTGGGCATAGAAAGGACACTATCAAACCTGGTAGTAGACGTCAGTATTATTAGGCTAGTGTACGATCTTCTTACAGAGAGACGTACCAAGGTTAAATTAGGGTCGTCAAACAATTGTTACGGTCATATGGTGCCTGGCATAATAGGCACCATATACTGCACTCTGGCTGAGCCACTGTTCGACAAGAAGTACCGAATACTTATATCAGATACAAATCCTTTACACTGACGGCTTAAAATTAAATAATCAGGTAGGTTTCGAGGTCTACTCCAGAGACCTAAGCTAAGTATGGCACTACCTGATCACTATAGTGTTTATCAGGCCTTGTATCCGTCATGACGGTACATTATCTGATTGGAAGACATTCAGTGAGACTGAAGCTTGTGACTAGTGACTTCTGCAGTAGCTGTGGACTTTGGTGAAGGCGAGGATCAATATTGGGTCCTTATATTGGACGATATAGATATTGTCCGACTTAAGAGCTTTTTGAGACGCTGCGGATGGTTGAACGGGGGACATCGATATCTCTAGTTTCCTTTGTATCACAATGGACTATACTGTCCAAGTGAGTCTGCCTATTTAGACTGTCACGCTGGCTTAACCTAAATTAGGCCTAAATTTGCATGTTTGCAAGGCACCGATCTTTATTAAAATAATTTGTACTTAAGAGCTATATTATAAGGAAATCTTAACTAACTTACAGAAAAAAGATAATGTAAATCTAACTCAGCATGAGCGTAGTTTTCTTACATGCAAACATCGGATATCTAAATTAAGGAAGAATTTATTATCTATTTAATGATAAGAAAAGGAGCACCGTTCTATGTCATAAAACTACCTGTTACGCCACTACCTCCTAGGAAGACCAGACTATTTACGTTCGAGGTGTGATAAAAAAGTTGTTTTTTTCAAATTTCGTGAGTTACGTATCTTCGATTTTCGCATTTTTTTCTGTTATGTTGTTACACATGCCTGTTATACAGGGCGGCGCAATAAAACGTGCATATTTAAAAAATAGATTAAAAAATAAATACAAAAGGTATGGTTAAAATAAATCTAAGGCATTGTAGAGTAATAAATGGAGTTTATTTTTTAAAAATAACATCATCTAAATGGTGACCATCTCTACGATGGCACTCCTCTAACCGCAAACGAAAATTATTGAAAACTTTCTTCAGTAATATTGGTGTAATGGCTGCCATTTCACCATGGATATTCTCCTTGAGCTGAACGATGTTCCTTGGATTATTACTGCAGACTTTGTGTTTGAGGTATCCCCACAAAAAAAGTCAAGAGGCGTCAAGTCTGGACTACGTGGGGGCCACGGGATATCACCTCTTTTCGAAATCAGTCTGTCAGGGAACATCTGCTTCACCACCGCCATGGAGTCATTTGATGTGTGACAGGTAGCTTCATCTTGTTGGAACCAAGTTCTGGAATTCACTATTCTTGAACTTTCAATTTCTGGAGCCAAAAATCCGTCCAACATCTCAATATAGCGTTCCGTATTAACAGTCAGTCAGAATCTTTCAATTCTTATGTTAATTGCAGCTTATATGGATGGAGTTTAAGATCCAATGTTAAAATTCGTTGCAAACTAAATCGCGATAACTGTAAGACAGACGACCTCTTGTGAGTCGACATTTGTGGATTTCCTCGTACTGACTCCATAACTCTCTCAACATTGTCTTCGGTCCTAGATGTTCTTGGGCTTGTGGTTTAAATGTTGAACCGGTCTCTTTAAAATGCTTTACTCATATTTTAATTAAATTAGCACTCGGAGCTTCACTAATTCGCGTAGTCCATATTCAGCACAACATAGTCGCCTAGTAGCAATATATGAACGAGAGTTCTCGTAAAATGCGCGCACGCAAAATGCGCGACGCTTCCCGTCGAAATGATTCATAGCGACTAAAACTCCATGAGCCCGCCAACCCAACGATGTAGGCGTCCCCCCGCCCGCGCCTTTTCTACCCCGCAAAAAAAGATGATGCAATATGCACGTTCTATTGCGCCACCCGTTATATGCTGACAATATCAGCCATTTTGGATTTTCAGTTTGTTTTTGACAGATAAAAAGGTTAGTCGTGTTTTGGTGCGCTCTTCGATTTTTTACTATTCGAAAAAATGACCCATCAAAGAAACTGTATTAAGTTTTGTGTAAAAAATTAGATTAAATGTGCAAGCACATTTGAAATGTTCACTGTGGCGTTTGGAGAGTCTACTATGAGCAGAACACAAGTTCAATTGTGATATAACCGGTTTAAGGAAGGCCGAGAAGATGTCAATGGCGATTCTCGTCCTGGACCGAAAAAAAGCACGTCAAGTTCGGCCAAATGTGAAGGTTTTGCTCACTGTTTTCTTCGATTGCGATGACGTGGTGCATCATGAATTGTTGCCACAAAGTCGTACGGTCAATAAGGAATGCTACCTTGAAGTTAAGCGCCGATTGCGCGAAGCCATTTGTCAGAAACTCTCAGAATTGTGGAAAAACCAATCATGAATTTTGCACCATGATAACTCACCAGCTCACACACACATCGATGCTTGTGCGTGAGTTTTTGGCCAAAAACAACACCGGACTTGGCCCCCGCAGACTTTTTCTTCTTCCCAAAACTGAAGACAATGATGAAAGGAAAGCGTTTTGCTACGATTGAGGAGGTAAAAGAAAAATCGAAACTGGAGCTGTTGGCGATATTAAAAAGTGCGTTTAAGAAGTGTTTCGAGGATTAGAAGAAACGCTGGCGCAAGTGTATTGTATCTGAGGGGGACTGCTTTAAAGGAAATAAAATTGAAATTGATGAATAAATAAATACTTTTTGGAAAAAAATGAAAATAACGGTTATTTTTTGATCACACCTCGTGTGATCTGGAACGGTAATAAATTGCATGATGAAAAATCTTCTTAAAATTATTAAATATTATTATTAAAGACAAATGGCCGCTCATGTTATGTGCTGTCGATCCCAGAAGGTGCATTTTATTATTCTGCAGTCGCTTAACATATTCCTTTACCATTCTTATGGTGTATTTATTGGCGATTATGCTTGCGCTAATGGCGTTATAAAAGAAAATCAGCCATTTAATACCATACACACGATACATAATACACGAGAAGACTCAAATTGAACGTATTCTTCCTTGGACCTAGCCATCAGCGTGAAGATATCCTGCATCGGAATTTGCAGAGTTGCTGGACAGATTCTGGACAGTCCATATACACCGAAGATCTCTCGAATACTTTGAATATCCATTTATTTTTCCCATCCACAGAATGGCGATATTCCTACTTCCTGAAACAAAATATCTGTTTTAAGCACTGACATTTGGCAATATTTATCATTTGAGTTTTTTCATGGCCATCTATCGCAGATACTGTGTCCGCTAAGATCTTTGTTGCATTGATTTAAGGTAAGGTGGTTCATTGCATGATATGCATCTAATTCCAAGTTGCAAATTATATAAGGGGAGTCTATCTTTGCTGCAACTCTCAATTTTCCCTTTTGTGTGTGCATTGGACTCAATTTATATAGATGCAACGGATGCCTGGTAAACAGAAGTAACTTTGGTTGTATTACGAGCTTGGTTTCCATGAATATCCCCTTTGCTTTAATAAGGTGGTAGATCATTGTTAGTTCTTTCGGTTGAATCAATTTTTCTGATACATATTCTCTAATGATTTGTGTCTATGAGCAAATTTATTGTTTGTATTTGAATCTTTTCAACTTTCTCAATCATCTCTGACACTTGTTTAGTAATCATCAAGAATTTGATGGATTCTATATGTACCAGATAATTCCGGTAATAATTTTCGTTATTAGTCTCATGCCACCGTGTAAAGTAATTTAATGTGCTTCTTGTACAAGTAACGTTGCAACCCGTAAGTATTTCAATAGTATAGGATGCCTCGTGCTTTATGGTAAGTTGGAATTATGCAGTCTTCATTCAACTCTTAAGATGACTTGTTTGTCTAAGAATGATGTAAGCGCAGGATTTTAGTTTTCGGGTTGGGTTTTCCATTACCCAGAACCGACTATTGTGTTTATTCACATATCCACTCAAATGAAAATGTGCCTCGTCACTCATAAGAATTTTTCCTGAAAATCGTGGTTGTCATGGACGAGCTGTAACATCCTATTGGCGTATGCACGGCGGCGTAAATGATCTTGTGGAAGAAGCTCTTGTGTCAACTTAATCTTAAATGGAAACAAATGCAAATCCTTGTGCAAAATTGGGCCAAAGCTGTTCTTTGAAGACCAAGCTCCTGAGCACGGCGTCGAATTGAGGTTGATGGATTGTTTTGAACACTTTATTGAGCATCAGTAATGTTTTCAGCCGATCTTGCAGTACGTTGTGGTCAATGCTTGGCCCTATCAGCAACAGACTCTCTTTCTTCGAAATCATTCATTACTCGATAAATAGTGCCTCTTGTTGTTGTTTCTCATAAAAATTTCACGCAACTTTGTCATCGTCACAATAATCGATGATTGACTTTGATAAAATGTTTTAACGATTAAAACACGTTGGTTTATCGAATATTTTCCAAAATAAATTTGCCACGTTTCTACTTTACGACTATCAAATATGAACAGTCAAATATCTTTGCCAAAATGGCGGCAAAACAAAGTAGTATACCTTCCCGACGGACACCCTGTATAATCACCCACCTTTGCAAATACAACTTCCGCAAAAGCTCTTTCTGAGGCATCTGAATACCCATGTAAATGTAGATCATAATAGCAAACTGTTTGAATCCAACGAGAAAGTTTTATCTTCTTAAGTGAAGAAAGTTGTTCCGCAAATTCGGGATATATTTCTGATGTGTCACGATCTAGGTTCCCGTCCCATGTTTTGTTCCCTGCCAAAAGTTGTTGCATCATGAGTTTCCCTGGTACTACTGTACTTGAAAGCCATTCCATTGGGTCAAATATTTTGGTAAACGTTGCCAGTTTTGCTCTTTTTGTAATTTTTCTCTCCAACACGTTTATTTTAAACCTGAAGTAGTCAGAAACTGTCTCCGATTACAAACCCAGTGTTTTTACAGCTTATTTCTGGTCTTTAATTTGCTTGAAATTCGACATCTATTTATTCTTACAGGAGTATCATCATATATCTATATAATTTTTATCAGTCGGACATGTTGTTCAATCCAGTTAAAAGATCATCCATGTAGAAATTATTTAATTAGTTGACGTATGTTTTGATCACCAGTTTTGTTAGTCGTTTCCTAAAGAGCTCTTACCGCTGCTGTACCATAAGTTACCATTGCTAACTTAAATTTTATTTGTGTGTTCGTTCCAAACACGCAGTCATAATGGAGAAGAAAATTGCTGCACCAACAATTACGCATCGAGCTCGTATAGGAAGGAAACCGCACAAGATCAGCGAGTCCAGTCTATGAGTATTTTGATAGCGGAAATAGATGAGCTATTGATGGAGGCCATA
This sequence comes from Philornis downsi, assembly GCA_019455685.1. NCBI lineage: Eukaryota > Metazoa > Arthropoda > Insecta > Diptera > Muscidae > Philornis > Philornis downsi. The sequence goes on from JAHXMU010000634.1 coordinate 678,988, forward strand.
GAGTTTACTGATGAGGGATCCATCAGATTTGTCGAAGTTTTATAAATGAATGAATGGAAAATTGTTGAAACCATGAATATGAATCTACAAAATTAGTTCCGTAAAAGTTTTCTGGCTCCATACGGCTTAAATACAAAGTATTCGAGGTTTCATCAAAGTTGAGAGAGAAATAAAGAAGGACGGAAGGAAGGAAGATACTTGTCCAAGAATTCCATTACCAGAAATATGGCTTCAAAAATTTTATGGGATTGATAAAGACAGGCCACCATTATGTTCCAAACTTAATTGATGATCGGATGGATTTATGTGAAGCTATCAAATTTAGATATTTAAAGGCTTCATTGTATGGGTGAGCAAAGTCCATAATGTAAAATATGTTACTACGGTCAGAAACGTATTAGGTGGAAACATGGAATATGCTTGTAGAAAAATACGAAAATAAGCGAAAGTTATTCTCAAACGCATTTGACAGAATTCTATAATTGCCGATATTTGATGGTGAATCTCTCTGCTGCCAAAAGAGTCATCAGCATCATATCGGAAAACCCTTCCATCATAGAGGACAAGACGGAAGTTTTGAATGAAATAGACGTTTTTTGAAGCCTACACGATTCAACAATACTAGCACGACACAAAGAAAACTAACGGTTATTGGATGATGTCAGGGCTTTTTTGGAACAATTATCCGCTTCACTGGCGTGGTGACTACATTTTACTGTACTATTATTTTATAATAATCAGTTATGTTCTTCATTTAAGTTCATGAATTGTTTCAACATTTTTCATTCTGACTGAAACATTGAAATAAAGAAGACCTGAAATTTGTATCCGTTAGATAGATGGCATGATAAAATGCCATAGATTGATCTCAATTGATGCGGAGGAAAAGAAGAACAAACTTTGTTACAGGCGTTTCCAACACTATATGAAAATTAAATGCACCAAAGGTGTTTTTGCAGTCAACGCAATCGAAGCACTCATCGTACGTTGCTGCACCAAAAACAATTGAGAGAGTGACTACAACATGGTCCACGATATATAAAAATGCGATCTTCGCAACAGCAATGCTAAAAGTAAGGAAAACAGATAGCCACTTTGAATAACTGCGTGCGTTGATGGACAGTGGGTCACATTAAAGAATTGTCTTAGAAGAGACAGATCAATTGCTAAAATTGTAGCGGATGAAATCAAAAACGGAAATTATTAAAATTTCTTAAAATCAATTTGAAATGTCGAAGAGTAAAATTATGGTTGAAATTCATCCCAGATTTACCAGCACCTTTTCATTTCAAGTGCAAGCAATTGCCAAAACGATTTGTTAACTGATCCTCACTACAACAAAGTCGGAAGAATCGATACCATTCAGGGAGGTGACGTTTGCCCAGAAATCAACAAACTAAACTGGGTTGGATTATATCAGGTAATATCCAGAAATCCGTTAACACAACAATTATATTCGCTACAACCACTATAAACGTAATAGATATAGAGTGCTTTTGAAAGATGAAAGATAATGTAAATACACAAAAAACTGAGAACCAATTATATGAAAAGTTTACCGGTACTTCAAAAAATTATACAAATAGACGATTTATTGTGTCAACTCCGATCAAGGACAATATAACTTTGAGTAGCATAACTGTTACAACAAAGGCAAGTACGCCTGAGTCATACGATTATATGTAGCTACGGTATTTACCGACCACACCCAAAGAATGTTCCATTTATATAATGAAACTGGAGAAATTGGCCAGAAGGTACTCAAATTATAAATGCACTGCACATGCAGTAATGAGGAAAACAATATATTTTTTTTCATTCTATTCATTTTCCTTTATTGAATTTCTTTTTGAAATTCACAATAAGTTTTCAAATCTTAATCCTATCGTAAACTAAATTATTCTGCCACTGTCACTGTCCTTTCTACTTAGCGGGATACGACCGGGAAAGTTTTGAAGGTTTTGAGCAAGTGAGTTTGAGTGGGAAGACAACTTCGATATATACATATGGCCTGCTTAATTTTCTTATTCCCTCGGAAATATAAGGAATGTTTAAGTTCTTGTTTATATTATCATTTCTAATATACCATGGGTCATTACAAATTTGTCGCAGTATTCCTGATTGTCTTCTCTCTGGCTTATTTAAGTTAGATGCCGATGCCGTTCTCCACAGCTGGATGCCATATGTCAATATGGTTTTGTAGATGCTGATCTTATAGACTCCCAGTGGACTGGGAGCCAACAAACCAGTGGAGTTGAGCCATTTTTAATCTCAACTTAACATGGTTATGAAAGGGTATGGTACTACCGTGAATAGAAAGGGCTAGGCAATTGTTCTGTCTAAGGGAGAATGCATCCTGTATACTTTAGCAGCATTTACTTTTATCTTCCACTTTTCGAGCCAAGATTCTAGTGTATGTTTATGAGACTGCAGTTGTCTAGAAGCCATTAACGGGCAAGTGCTAACGTTCATGAATGTAGTACCATCTGTGAAATTTGAAGTTTGAATTAGAAAATGAGCAGGCATGTCAGAGGTATAGATGATATGTAGTATTGGGCCTAGAATACTACCCTGGGGAACTCCTGCTGAAATATTTATTTGAGTTAAAACTGATCCTAAGATTTTACTACAAAAGATCGTCTGTTTTTCTCTCGGTGCAGACGTGTTTGTGCATCGGCTCTAGAAAAATAACTATAAAAAAGTTTAAATATACTCTTAGCCCAAAAATATTCAGTCAGAAGACACTAAATCGAAATTCCCCAGTGCAGTGATTAAAACATACAATTTATAATATCACAGTCACAACAAATTTGGAAAAAATATAGTTTACATTTCGCATATCTTAAGGCGAAAAGTGCCTATATGAATATCTCACACTCACAAGACGTCTGAGTCTTAACGGCAGAAATGCCTATCTCTCAATAAATGCCAATGAGTGCCAGAAAAGTGCATCCCAAAACAAAAAATATGACAGTGCCTTCCTTACCGTGGACAAAATGTGTTGCCGCCTAAAAGTATGCCCGTAAGTACTTCTTTTTTTCCATGTTCCACAAACAATCAGTTCGCCCCCAAGTTAAGATTCCGCCTAAAAGTATACCCGATATTTCACCTTCCATTCGTGCAAACGGTGATATAGTGGCAACTCTCGCGAATGCTACTCAACCGGCAATATCGACCTCGAAGGGCGCTATACCGAAACAAAAACCTCAAAATGAAACGGTTCAAACTGGGATAGACGCTTACTTTCCCATCCTGAAATGAAAATTGAGCCCAAAGTCTAGCCAAAAACTTCTAAACTCGAAGTATTCCAGAAGCATCCCTCCCCCACAGGTTGACCCAAGAGGCCAAAATTACTACGGAATTTTGGCCACAGAAAACGAAAATTTGCAATCACAACCTAAGAAAGCACAAAAACCTCTCCAATATTCCTAAGGGAAGCTATCTCTAACAATGTGGTAAGCAGATTATCTCATTTAGTTGGTAAAGATGTAGTGCCCCTACGCAAGGGGAAGGTGCTGGAGACAAAAGTTCAAACATATACTGAAGAAAAATATCGTGAAGTTTCCAAATTTGTTGACCAGGAACGTAAGAATTACTATACTTACCAACTCAAAAACTCCAATGGACTAATAGTGGTAATCAAGGGCATTGAAAGCAACGTTCCCATACAGGAAATAAAGGAGGCTGTTGAAAATGAGGGTTACGAAGTAAAATCTATTCACAATATACTCAACAAGTTCAAGGCTCCTCAGCCCATGTTTAAGGTGGAAATGGCGTTTGACTATGCCCACGTGAAAGGAAAAAATGAACCCCATTCAGTTTACAATATCAGATATCTGCTTCAATGCAGAGTATCAGTTGAGGAACCGCTTGCGCAAAGACCCTCCCCAATGCTTAAACTGTCAGGAGTTTGGGCATACCAAAGCTTACTGCAAATTACCATCCATATGTGTGATATGCGGAAGTATTCATAAAACTTCAGAATGCAAGTTATAAAAAACAGATCCCAGCCTGAAGAAATGTGGAAACTGTGGAGGAAACCATACAGCTAATTATAGAGGTTGCCCCGTGTACATAGAACTAAGGAGCAAGCTCTCTCAAAGAAGGCAGGAAACTCCTCAATTTCAAGCGCCAGAGTTTGGGTGTATCCCAAATCCAGTTCCATCAGTCTCAAATGTCAATTCAGCAACGACGACTCAAATGATATATGCACAATCTCTGAAAAATCAGGTTCCTCAAGCTCCTCCGCAGAAAAACAAAATTGAAACCTCAATCGAATCCCTCATAAAAACTATGAATAATTTCATGACAAATATGCAGAGGATTATGCAAGAAAAGATACGAAACCAAAATACGCTCATTCAAGTTTTATTAACCAGAAAATTAACTCTATAAGAATTTGTTACTGGAATGCCAACGGACTCACCCAACACAAGAATGAAGTAGAGTATTTCTTGAGATCCCGAGATATTGACATTCTCTTAGTCTCTGAAACTCATTTCTCGTTAAAAAATTGCTTTCTAATAAATGGATACTCAACTTACAACACACAACATCCCAGCTTGTGGAGGAACAGCTGTAATAATTAATGATCATGTAAAGCACTTCCCTCTACGCGAATATAAAACTGATCACATACAAGCCACTTCAGTTGCACTAACTGGATTAAACATAATAGTTTCTTCCATATACTGCCCTCCCAAATATGTTATAAGCGAAGACCAGTTTTCACACTTTTTCTCTACTCTTGGCGACAAGTTTATAGCAGCCGGAGACTACAATGCTAAACATACCTTCTGGGGGTCTAGACTCGTCAACCCCAGGGGTAGCCAATTGCTGAATGCTATATCGAGTTCAGGCCTAAAAGTTTTGTCTGGAGGTGAACCAACATACTGGCCCACGGATCTCAATAAAACCCCCGATCTCATAGATTTTGCAGTTATGAAGGGCATAACAAGAGAACACATCATCGTTACTCCTTCCCTCGACCTCTCATCAGACCACTCCCCCACAATTCTCACAGTTTTCAACATTCCCTTGAACCCGGAAATTTCTTACCATTTACCAAACAGGCATACAAATTGGTTGAGATACAAGATGTACATAAGCTCTCATCTGTGGCAAAACTTTTCTCTCAAAACACCAGATGAAATTCAGTCTGCCATCAACGTACTCACTACCACAATGACAACTGCCGCAAATTTGCCAACACCGCACAAGGTCTATACTAAAACAAAAAATGACTCTTTTTGTCATATTAAATCCCTACTCAACGAGAAAAGGAAAGCGAGAAGAAGATTGCAAAAGCACAGATCTCCCTACCTCAAATCTCATCTCAACCAGTGCAAGTCAAAACTAAGGTCAACTCTGGACGAAAACAGAGAAATCTCCGAAGCCCGCCACTTCTCTCGTCTAGGAGCCACACGAAAAACTAATTATAGCCTGTACAAGGCCACAAGGCAACTACAGCGTCCTATAACACAGGAATCTCCAATACGGGTGAAAGATTTAGGATAGGCAAGGAGTAGTGATGAAAAAATGAAAGAATTTGCTGATCATCTGGAAGAAGTATTTACTCCTAGCTATACGACCTCTCGTGTGAATCCAACGATCATTAGCCCAATGGTCACAAATCCCATGAAAATAAGTCTATCTCTCTTAAAAAAAAAATGTTGAAAATGAATAAATCTCCTAGACACGATAAATAATAACAGCAAAAATGAATTAAGAATATACAATATACTCAAATTAGTTTTATTTATATTTAATGCTATACTTCGAATTGGGTACTTTCCTCGATCATGGAAGCTGTCTGAAATAATAATGATCCCAAAACCTTGAAGGAACTGTCACAAATTACATCCTACCGAACCATAAGTTTACTCTCTATTTTATCTATACTGTTTGAAAAGATCTTTCTCCAAATGTTGTACCCCCATATTGAAGCAAACTATGTAGTACCCACGCACCAGTTTGGGTTTCGTGAGGGTCATGCAACGACGAAAATATTGCTCAGCTCTCTTTATAGACATCTCCCAAGCCTTTGATAAAGTGTGGCATGAAGGCTCCTGGAGAGCTATCTGAAGGAACGATCTTTTGTAGTAAAATCGGAAGACTCTGTTTCAAATCAAAGAAAAGTTTCAGCAGGAGTTGAGCAGGGCAGTATACTAGGCCCTATACTAATTCAAACCTCAACTTTCGCTGATGGCCATTCATGAGCATTAGCACTTTCCCATTAATAGCTTCTAGACAACTGCAGTCTCATGTACATACATTGGAATCTTGGCTCGAAAAGTGGAAGATAAAAGTAAATACCACTAAGAGTCTACAGGTTACATTCTCTCTTAGACAGAACAATTGCCCAGCCCTCACTATTCATGGTAGTACCATACCCGTTCATAACCATGTCAATTATTTGAGTATTCACCTTGATCGACGTCTCACCTGGAAAAATCACATTGACTCAAAAATCATACAATTGAAATTAAAAATGGCTCAACTCCACTGGCTTATTGGCTCCCAGTGTACTCTCAGTTTGGAAAATAAAATCACCATCTACAAAACCATTGTAACCGCCACTGGCTAGCAGAGCTGCATCTAATTTGAATGCACTTTTATGTACATTTTATTACCATTGAACATTAAATGTTATCCTTTGTTTTTGTAAAAATTCTTCTTCTTTCCGTTGCACTTTGGCATGCGGCCATTCTATTTAAGCCTGGAACAGAACATAGTCAATAAACTAAAAGAATTTTAACGATTTTACATCGAGTAAAATCACAAACATAAAATTGACTTTTACTTTAACAAATTTAAAATTCTTTTTTTTTTTGGCCTTTAAATAGTCTTCGTTAACCTTTTGTAATTTGAAATACAATAAATTAGTTAAATTTCATTACATTAAAGAGGTTAACACAAAGGGCAGAAGGCACCGACACGTGTATGCCATCTTGAATCTATGAACTGATTGGACAACATCTACCGTTGGAACCAGGCTACCAGAAACCATCCTTTTTATAACTGAACCTGCATTTCTCGCGGTAAGTATGATGAATCCTTTACTATCAACAGATCAACAACCATACGCAACAACGGCCTGGAAACCATCGATCGCAAGTGGCAAAGAGCCTTGCCGTCCAAATGAGTCTCTTGAACTAAAACGATTAGAAGAAGAGCTACAATTAAAATTGGCATTTATAGGTAGAAAATATAAGATTCTAGAACGTATGGCTGGCAGAGACGACGCAAGCGATACCTATCAATTGGTTTCTAATTGGGCAGAAACATGCAGAGTACCACTGTCGTCGACAGCTCTAGGCTCACGCCAAACTTCTGCGAATTATTCTTCCACAGCCGCTTGCAACGTTCCACTGCACTCAACATTATATACGTCTTGCGACAGTAACCTGCAAACAGCACCGACATACAGTGACCACATAAACGCTAATATATTTGCGACAAACGTAGTCACAAATAGTCAAGCTTCCGCTAACTTACCAGCATCATGCATTAATAACCTGCGCCAGAACATTTCACTACCAGCATCTAATCCTACCTTCAACGCAACTGCCACACACCTACGACACATGCACGACGACAACTTTCACTTTTCAAGCATAAACGCCACTGCTTCAGCCGCTCCTGCCATCACGGCACAAGCACGATTATCAGGAACACCGCCTCCGCCCACAAGCAATATATTCAATTTAACTTGTCTGCACAACAAATAAGTGCACGTCTCTCAGTTCCACGGGAGCTACCTCAATTCTCAGGCCGGCCGGAAGAATGGCCATTGTTTATTTCCACCTATGATTGGCCAACTAATGTCTGTGGCCTCTCAGATGCAGAAAATCTAGTGCGATTGCAGCGCTGTCTGAAAGGCAATGCACTACACGCAGTACGGCATATTCTCGTTCATCCTTCTTGCGTGTCAGCTGCTATGTCGACATTGAAGTTACTCTTCGGGCAACCGGAAAAAATCCTGTATGCAATAAAAAACCGTATGAAAGCCCTGCCAGTTATCGCCCATGATAATCTTCATCAACTGGCTTCCTTTGCAGTCGATGTAAAAGGATTCCAAACATCGATCGAAGCATCAGGTTTACACCAAGAACTAAATAATTCAACTTTACTTCAGGAGCTTGTTGAAAAGTTGCCACCCTTTCTACAATTGAATTGGGGAAAATTTAAGCTGACTTTGCTTCAACAAAATAACGCCGTCAATCTTGTACAATTTGCCGACTGGATTTTTGACTACGGAATTTCAGCGAACAGCGTATTAACGACGGTGACAAGTAAAAGAAGAGAAAAAGAAAAGAACAGTTATCTTGGCATTCATTCTACAGATACAAAAAAATGTTGCGTTTGCGACGGAGAATGTAAACAAGTATCGGACTGCCAACGTTTCATTTCTCTAAGCCGCGAAAACAAATGGAAAATCGTAAAGGAGAAACATTTGTGCAAACTATGTTTGCATCGACATGGCAACTATAAACACTGCAAAGGCAGCATATGCAATGTGAACGGCTGCCAATACAAACACCATCGTTTGCTTCATAACGAAAGTGTGAATGACAACAAAACGCAAAACTTAAATTACATTAACGCCAAAGCCAGTAACTGTTCGCATTCGTCTATTGATGAAAATATTTTGTTTCGAATTGCGCCAATTACAATTTACGGAAACGGTCAGTACATCGACACCTACGCCTTTATCGATGAAGGATCCTCCATCAGCCTACTGGACAAGTCATTGGCAGAAAAATTAAATTTAAAAGGTGAGCCTGAGCCACTATGCTTGAAATGGACGGGACAGATAGAACGCAATGAAGATAAGTCTGAAAAACTAGACGTTCTCATTGCCGGGATGAACAACCGTAAAATTTGTATTAAGGTACGTACCGTAGATAAATTGTCATTACCTTCGCAAACTCTTGATTATAAAAAAATTAGTAATCAATGTAAGCACTTAAGACATTTGCCAATTCAAAGTTATTTTAATGCTGTGCCCCAACTGCTAATCGGAATTGATCACTGGAAAATTGGTCTGCCACAAACTATCCGAGAGGGAAAGCCAAATGAACCGGTAGCTGTCCGAACATTAATTGGCTGGCAGATTTATGGTGGTGGTGACGGCACCGGAAGTAACAGAGCCTACAATTTTCATATCTGCAAATGTCAACAACAAAAGGAGGACGAACTGAGTGCTTTAATGAAATCATTCTATTCAATTGACAGTCTAGGTGTAACCGCTTCGCCGAAATATTCTATGGGCATTGAAGACGAACGCGCACTCAAGCAGTTGGAGAATCATACTCATTTAACCGAAAATGGCCACTATGAATTTGGATTGCTTTGGCGCTACGACGATTTCGTTCTGCCAGAGAGCTACGACATGGCAAAAAAACGTTTAACGTGTCTCGAAAGAAAAATATCAAAGCAGCCAGAATTGGGAGCAGTATTTGAAAACACAATCAACGAGTACATGCAAAAGGGTTATATCAGGAAGTTAAATGTTGAAGAAATTCAAACTTCGGAACGCGTTTGGTATTTACCAATTTTTGCGGTATTCAACAAGAACAAACCAAAAGCCCGTGTGGTTTGGGACGCGGCAGCAAAAGTACAGGGTGTGTCACTTAATTCGTTTTTGCTAAAAGGGCCCGATCTAATAACATCACTGCCAGCTATTCTATTTCGATTTAGGCAAAAAAGAATTGCAATATCCGCTGATATACAGCAAATGTTTTATCAAGTCTTCATTCGCAACGAATATAGAAACGCACAACGGTTTTTATGGCGATTTTGTGATAGTTCACAGGAACCAAATATTTATATCATGAACGTCATGATATTTGGAGTAGCTTGCTCACCATGTACATCACAATATGTAAAAAATATGAACGCATTGCACTTTGAAAATTCTCATCCCACTGCATCAAAAAGCCATCATTAATAATCACTATGTGGATGATTACTTAGACTCCGTGGACAAAGTCGAAGAGGCTATTACACTTGCTGAAGACGTCAAGTACATTCACCGCCAAGGCGGTTTCAACATTCACAACTGGCATTGTAACGATATGCAAGTTCTTCAGGCTTTGAATGAAGAAGTTACACAAGGGTCGGTAAATATGATGGGTGAACATTACTCTGAGAAGGTGCTGGGCATAATCTGGATCCCTTCGGAAGATGCAATTACTTTTAAATTATCTCCAGCTATTTGGCAACTCGAATTTATCAATGGTGAAAAGCCACCAACAAAAAGACAAATGCTAAGTATCGTGATGTCTATTTTCGATCCGTTGGGCCTTATAAATAATATTTTAATTCAAGGTCGAATTTTACTTCAAGAAGTTTGGCGTAGCAACATTGGTTGGGACGAGAAGATCCCTTTGCATCATTTGCAGTGTTGGAGGAAATGGGTCAGCAATTTGCCTAAATTGCAGAATATTAGAATACCACGCTGTTATATAAACTATAGCCAGACGTATGATGGTGCTGAGTTGCAACTACACACTTTTGTAGACGCCAGCGAAAATGCTTTCGCAGCGGTAAGTTACATACGCGTTTGCAAAGGTGATAAGGTTGAATGTGCTCTAATCGGCTCCAAAGCGCGTGTGGCACCCTTAAAGCCTCTTTCTATTCCCCGTCTTGAATTAATGGCCGCAGTAATAGGAGCACGTTATGCGAAGCATATAATCGAATCACATTCCATACAGTTCAATAAAAAGTTATTTTGGTCGGATTCCAAAACAGTTGTTAGTTGGTTACGATCCGACAGCCGTCGATATCACCAGTTTGTTGCTTTTCGCATAAGCGATATATTAGACATCTCCGATCTAAACGAATGGCAATGGATACCAACCAAATTGAATGTCACCGATGAAGCTACGAAACCACAGGTAGTTACAGAAGATTTCCAATACAGTTGCTGGGTCAAGGGACCAGATTTTCTCTATCACTCGCCCGATGAGTGGCCTGAAAACAACAGTATAATCGAAAAAACTTCAGTCGAGCTAAAAAATTTTTCTTTAAACATTATAGCAAACTCATCACTTATAAATTTTGAGCGCTTCTCTAAATGGAATAAGTTAATTCGTACCGCAGCAAATGTTCTACGCTTCGTGTACAATTGCAAACAAAAATCAACTGGCCAGCTTCGATTGACTAACGAATTTAGTCAGTATGAATTACAATGCGCGCAAGAAATTTTATATCGTGAGGCTCAAAGTTCCGAATTTCATGAAGAAATTAAAGAGATAAAAGCCAACAAAAACGTTTCCAAATCATCAACGCTATATAAACTTTCAGCATATATCGATGAAAAGAATTTACTTCGCATCAACAGTAGGCTGAACTATTTGTGTACCCCGCACTACGAACCACCGATCGTTTTGCCCAGAAATCATAAACTTACTACACTAATTATCATGCACTTTCATTGCAAATTTCATCACTTGAATGTAGAAACGGTGATAAACGAACTGCGCCAACAATTTCATATTTCCCGTATGCGAATAACAGTAAAGACTGTTTTAAAACAGTGTCAGGTTTGCAAAATAGCTAATGCGAAACCAAAACCGCCGATAATGGCCAGGCTACCACACGCTCGTCAAGCTTCGTATGTCGCTCCATTTACTTATATGTACTGGACTTGACTTTTTTGGCCCACTGTTCGTAACTGTCAATCGGCATAGAGAAAAGCGGTACGGAGCTCTATTCACGTGCTTAACGATTAGGTCAATCCATTTTGAAGTCGTATATTCACTAGACACAACTTCATGCATTGTCGCAATTAGAAATTTCATCGCCAGACGCGGTAGTCCAAGAGAATTTTACAGCGACAATGGGAGAAACTTCATTGGGGCTGAAAAAGAGCTTAGTTTGGCAGTGAAGGAAGTTGATCGCAATCTGCTGGTACGAAATTTTACAAGCACATTCACAAAATGGAATTTCATCCCACCGGTATCCCCACATATGGGTGGCGCATGGGAACGTATGGTGCGATCACTGAAAACCGTGCTATATAAAGTAATGCATTCACGAGCGCCATCGGACGAAATGTTAAATGCTATGCTAGTGGAAGCTGAAAACACCGTCAACTCTCGTCCTCTGACATATCTGTCCATCGAACCTGGCCAAGAGGAAGCGTTGACACCTAACCACTTTTTATTAGGTACTTCAAACGGGATGAAGCCGTTAGCGATTTTCGACGACAATAGTGTTGTGCTGAAGAGGTCTTGGCTTATTTCGCAACAGTTAGCTGATCATTTCTGGAAAAGATGGGTAGCTGAGTATATGCCAACGTTGTCTCGACGGACAAAATGGTTCAAACCAGTCGAGCCTTTAAGAGTTGGTGACTTAGTGGTAATTGTTGATCCGAATCTGCCGAGAAACATCTGGCCGCGAGGAAAAATCATCGAGACGAAAGTAGCAGCAGACGGGCAAGTTCGCAGTGCCAAAGTATTCACGAATTCTGGCATTTTTGAAAGACCTGCCGTAAAATTTGCCAAATTGGACGTGGCTAAATGAGGAGAGTAAGCCTACAAAAATGCTCGGCATACTGGGGAGGAATGTAACCGCCACTGGCTAGCAGAGCTGCATCTAATTTGAATGCACTTTTATGTACATTTTACTACCATTGCACATTAACTGTTATCCTTTGTTTTTGTAAAAATTCTTCTTCTTTCCGTTGCACTTTGGCATGCGGCCATTCTATTTCCGCCTGGAACAGGACATAGTCAATAAACTAAAAGAATTTTAACGATTTCACATCGATTAAAATCACAAACATAAAATTGACTTTTACTTTAACAACCATATTGAAGCCAATATGGACATACGGCATCAAATTGTGGGGAACGGCATCGGCTTCTAACATAACTAAGCTATAGAGAAGACAATCAAGAATACTGCGCCAAATTTGTGGTGCCCCATGGTACATTAGGAATGATAACATACACAAGGATTTAAACATTGCTTATATTTCCGAGGAAATAAAAAAATTAAGCAGGTCATATGTATCGAAGCTGTCCTCCCACTCAAACCCACTCGCTCAAAACCTTCAACATTTTCCTGGTCATATGCGGCTAAGAAGAAAGGACACGCTAGACTTGGTCCGGTGATAAAAAGTTCGGCTCACCAAAAATAAGATCCAGCAATGGCAGGATACTTTAGTTTAAGATAGGATTAAGATTTGAATACTTATTGTAAATTTCGAAGGAAAGATTCAATAAAGAAAATGAATGGAAAAAAACAAAAGATCGATCCTTGATATAGCTCTCCAAAAGCTTGTGGGTGTTTGTCGGTAGAAAAGAAACTATTTTGTGAATAAGGTCTTCATGCCATACTTTATGAAAGGCTTGGGAAATATCTATAAAGAAAACTAAGCAATATTTCCATTCTTCGAGTGTTTTTCTATGGTGTACTTGTTCTATCGTTCCATGACCCTTTCGAAATTCAAACTGGTGCATAGGTATTACATGGTTTGCTTCGACATGGAGAAAGATCTTTTTTTAAACAGTTTGGATAAAATAGAGAGTAAACTTATGGGTCGTTATGATGTAATTTTTGACAGTTTCTATCCAGGTTTTGGGATCATTATTATTTCAGACAGCTTCCATGATCGAGGAAAGTATCTAATGTGGAGTATAGCATTAAATACTGTTAAAACTGATTTGAGAATATTGTAGGGGAGTACTGAGATCATTTCGGCTGTGGTTTTATCCTGTCCAGGAGATTTATTCCTTTTCAACAATAGAACATTTTTCTTTAAGAGAGATAGACTTATTTTCATGGGATTCGTGACCATTGGCCTAATGATCGTTGGATTCATATGAGAGATTGTATTGTTAGGAGTAAATACTTCTTCCAGACGATCAGCAAATTCTTTCACTTTTTCATCGCTACTCCTTGCTCATACTTCACCTTTCATCCATATTGGAGACTTTTGGGTTACAGGACGCTGTATTTGTCTTGTGGCCTTGTGCAGGATATAGTCAGTTTTTTGTGTGGATTCTAGAAGAGATAAGTGGCGGGTTTCGGAGATTTCTCTGTTTTCATCCAGAGTTGATGTGACTTCTGCCATCGTCTTCTCGCTTTGCTTTTCTCGTTGAAGCATTTTTTGCTTTAGTATAGACCTTGTGCGGTGTTGCCAAGTTTGCATCAGTTGTCATTGTGGTAGTAAATACGTTGATGGCAGACTGAATTTCATCTGGTGTTTTGAGAGAAAAGTTTTAGTACAGATGTGAGCTTATGTACATCTTTTATCTCATCCTGTTTGGAAAATGGTAAAAGATTTCAGTGCTCAAGGGAATGTCGAAAACTATGAGAATTGTGGGGGAGTGGTCTGATGAGAGGTCGAGGGAAGGAGTAACATTGATATGTTCTCTTGTTATGTTCAACATAACTGCAAAATCTATGAGATCGGGGGTTCTATTGAGATCCGTGGGCCAGTATGTTGGTTCACCTCCAGAAAAAACTTTCAGGCCTGACCTCGATATAGCATTCAGTAATTGCCTGCCCCTGGGGACGACGAGTCTAGACTCCCATAAGGTGTGTTTATCGTTGTAGCCTCCGGCTACTGTAAACTTGTCACCTAGAGTAAGGAAGAAGTGTGAAAACTAGTAATCGCTTATAACATATTTGGGAGAGCAGTATATGGAAGAAACTATTATGTTTAATGCAGTTAGTGCAACTGAAGTGGCTTGTATGTGATCAGTTTTATATTCGCGTAGCTGGAAGTGCTTTACCTGATCATTAATTATTACAGCTGTTCATTCACAAGCCCTGCTACTCGTAGGTTGAGTATCCCTTTATTCGAAAGCAATCTTTTAAAGAGAAATACGTTTCAGAGACTAAGAGAATGCCAATATCCCGGGATCGCAAGAAATACTGTACTTTATTCTTATGTTGTGTGAGCCCGTTGGCATTCCAGTAAAAAATTCTTATAGAGTTAATTTTCAGGTTAACAAAACTTGAATGAGCGTATTCTGGTTTCATACTATTTTTGCCATAATTCCCTGCATGTTTGTCATGAAATTATTCATAGTTTTTATGAGGGATTCGATTGCATTTTCAATATTGGTTTTCTGCGAAGAAGCTTGAGGAACCTGTGAATTTTTCAGGAACTGTGCATACGTCATTTGAGTTGTCGTAACTGAATTTACATTTGAGACTGATGGAATTGGGTTTGGGATACATACGAACTCTGGCGCTTGAAACTGAGAAGTTTCTTGTATTCTATGAGAGAGCTTCTATGTACACGGGGCAACCTCTGCGATTAGCAGTATGGTTTCCTTAACAGTTTCAATATTTTTTCAGACTGGTTTAAGCATTGGGAGGGTCTTAGCGCGTTAGCGGTTCCTCAACTAATACTCTTGGATGAAGCAGATATCTGAGATCGTAAATTGGATGGGGTTCATTTTTTCCTTTCATGTGGGCATAGTCTAACGCCATTTCCACCTTAAACATGGGCTGAGGAGCCTTGAACTTGTTGAGTATATTGTGAATAGATTTCACTTCGTAACCCTCATTTTCAACAGCCTCCTTTATTTCCTGTATGGGAACGTTGCTTTCAATGTCCTTAAGGGACTAATGGTTGTAAGTCCCTTAGAGCTTTTGAATTGGTAAGTGTAGAAATTCTTACGTTGCTGGTCAAACAAATTGAGAAACTTCGTAGTATTTTTCTATAGTATATTTTTGAACTTTGTTTGCAGCACCTTCCCCTTGCGCAGGAACACTACATTCAAACCGTCTTTACCAACTAATTGAGATAACCTGCTTACCATATTATTAAAGATAGCTTCCTTTAGGAATATTCGGGGAGGTTTTTGTGCTTTCTTAGGTTGAGATTGCGAATTGTCGTCTTCTGTGGCCAAAACTGCGTAGTAATTTTGACCTTTTGAGCCAACCTGTGAGGGAGGGATGTTTCTAAAATACTTTGAGTTTAGAAGTTTTTTGCTAGGCGGGCGTACTTTTAGGCGGCAACAAATTTTGTCCACTTGTTAAACTGTCATTAGTGGTAGGAAAGAGGTGAGGGGAGAGGGAATTTATGACACTAGTTTTCGCGGTTAGGACGCGGTTAGCACTGTCATCTTTTTGTTTTGGGATGCACTTTTCTGACACTCATTGACATTTATTGAGATATGCATTTCTGCCGTTGAGACATGGACTTCTGTTTTTGCCCAATTTATTGTAATTGTGATATTATCAGTTGTTTGTTATTATCACTGCACTGGGGAAATTTGATTTGCGTCTTTCGCTGAATATTTTTTGGCTTAGAGTATATTTAAACATTTATGTAATTATTTTTCTAGAGTCGATGCACAGACACGTCTGCACAGAGAGATATAAAGTAATAATGTAAAAATAATTTTAGAGCTAAGAACAAAGAGTAAATACATTTTATTTATATTTTAAAGATTGAGAACAAAGAAAACTTAAAATCAATAATAAATCTGGAATAAGACCAAAAGTATAAATATCAGCAAACACCAATAAAGAAACAGAGTTGAACTTGCCACCACAAAAGACGAACGTGTTTCTTCTTAAACAAACGGGACTTATACTGTGCAAAAGTGTAAGGAAAGCGTACTGAGAAAGTGTTGAGACTTGTTTTGTGGAAAAGAATAATTGATGGTGAAAGCTCTTAAAAAGTTAAGTCGACCTTTTAAGAAAGAAGAAACAGGACCAGTGTCGAGCTCCCTTAAAATTATATTTTGTTCTTTTTGATAAAAGCAACGTTTAAAATTATAACAGCATAACGACAAATCTACCAGTAGGTTTTGACGTCTCGGCCAAAACAGCAAATGATTTAGGCTTGAATAGTGTTATGCTGGTAGGAACCAGTCTGCAAAAAGTTATATTTGACGTAATTGTCAAAAGGCGTAAATGGAAATATGCAATGACAGCTGACATCGAACAAATGTACCGGCAAGTAAAAATAACAACTGAAGATCATCGATATCAACATATTCTATGGACTTAATGCACAGCAGCATATGTCTAATAATTAAATGATTTCTACATGTCCGACTGCCGAAAATTGCACAGATATATGATGACACTCCTGGAAAGATCTGGATTTCATTGTCGTAAATGGATTTCGAATTGCAAGCAAATTAAAGACCAGTTTAACAACAAAAGTAATAACAAGGATATGCAGATAAGTCAGAATGAAGCTGTAAAAACACAACGACCGATTGATGAATTGCCAAAAGAATATTTGAATACTAGATGGAATGGACAACCTGGCGCAAAAGGTTTGTAAAATAAGTCCTAATCAAAAAATTATCAAACGAACAAACACATGGTGAAACATCACCTGAAGTCGCAGACCATACATATGTATTTGTGATGTGTTTGTAGTATATTATCAAGTCTGGTCCCTTTAAATAATTAAAATTCCAGACCTTACAAAATCAATTGTATTAATAGTGAATGAGATTATGTTTATGTCTTTTTAACGGCAAACCATCATTAATGCTGTAAAGCGAATGATTTTCATACTAAAGTGAAATTTAAGTGAAAGTCAAAACTCAGTTTATCACCAATATTGAATTCAAGAACTTTCAAATTGCAGCGCGCATACTTAATTATTTATTTTCTCAATGATATACGAGAGAAGTCCAGAAATCTTCAAGGCGACAAGGGTAGAGTAGGTAATTATTTTTATATTATTTTATATTATACATTTTACGCACTTAGAAAAATTAAATTATATATAGAAATGGTCACCCTGTTTGTAATGTACTCACATTTTTTGCCAGTCTTTGTTCGATAATGCTACAAATCAGACGTGTTTGTAAAAAATGCACATTTTCAGGTATAGGGGGAAAAACACATCAAAATATTACAAACATTACAATTACTAAAGTATTAAATAAGTAAGTAAGTAAGTATTAAACACTGCCCACCATAAATAATTAACGGATATGCACGAACCGCCGCATAAATGACGAATATACGGTGGCTATAGTGAAGACAGTGAAGGCATTGAAAGATAATACAATTGGCGATTAAAATAAACATACCCAATGAAGTTGCAGCGGCGCTAATGAGTATCCATCAGTTTCTGATGATGATAATTTCCATCGAAACTATAGCGCTAATGAGAAAAATTCAGTAAATACGAGTTTGCAGGTTTATCTATTTTTCGGTTTCAAAAGTAAATTTAAATAAAACAAACTTTTATTTCATTACAATGCATGGACTTTGTCAATATGAAGTACAGGATTATTCATTTAGTGGTTTCAGAACCGCCGGTCTGGCAAGGCTGTCAGTTGTTAAATATCTGTTATCTAAAGTGTTATTTATTTAATGAAAGGTTTGCCATTTACGAGTATGGATCGTGTAACAACCGAAGAACGCGTAAAATTATTTAAAACTTACTGCAAAAGTGGTGATTCAACCATGGGCACTTGTCGTGCATTACGGGGTGATTATGGTCATTATAATCGACCTATGTGTAAGGAATTGGCAAGATTATAAAGAAATTTGAAGAGACTGGAAGCGTTACAGATGTGGTCAGGCCTCCGTATCATTGCAATGTACGCACTGCCGAAAATATCGCTTCTGTTAGTGAAAGTGTGGGGGTTAATCCGAATTTCGATTCACATTGCTATGGCTATGACTTTTTGTTTGACCTGCAATTGATGGTTATGAGCTGAACGAAACATGGTTTCAACAAGACGGTGGCAAGAGCAGCGCAATACGACCGATTTTGGCCTTATTGCATGAGAAGATTCCAGAAAGCGTAATTTCACTTTTTGGCGACGTCAATTGGCCACCGAGATCATGCGATTTAATAATGTGTTTGTACTTTTTTTTGTAGGGCTGCGTCAAAGACTATGTTTACGCGGATAATCCTCAAACGTTAGAGCATTTGAAAATCAACTTTCGTCAAGTTGTTTCCGGTATACCGCCCGAAATGTGGGGAAAAGTGGTCGAAAAATACCTCGAAAGGATCCCCTGCTGCAACCAATACAGAGGCCATTTTAATTTTTGCTCTTTTTTCCGTGAAATAAGTGAAGTAAATGCGATTATATCAACAACGCGAAGATTGTTGTTATTGCAATATTACAATGACATTTTCCCCTTAATCTAACAACAAGCTGATCGAATGCAGCCTAGAAGAAAATGTACGAGACGCGCGAATTTGTTATATACTATATTATTATACTATATTAGGACAAAGTAAAATAAAACACAAGCAAAATAGTGTGTTTGCCTTTTTAACTACGGTTCAACCCGGGTGAAACTCGCATTGTACGTTGCTAATAATAGTACGAATAAAATTGTGGTGGTTTTTAGTAATTTTTTTTTTTTGCGAATTCCTACATATTTGTCGTTTTTAATCGGCATTTTCTCCGATATAACTATTCGTTTGCTCGAACATTACAACATTTAACGATTTTATAAGATTTATCGACCGTTTGGCCTAGTTCGAATCTGTTTTGGCAAATATTCCACCTAGTGATCACAAGTTGGGATCACTAGCAGTACACGAAAAGGAACTAAATCGGTTGTGGGATCCAATAAGGGAAATTTACGATGAAATCTTATTGGAATCTGAAACCGATAAGAAAATACTGATTGTTTACGTCAAAAATAGGTAAGATGTGTTTCATATTTATAAGGCCGCCCATAAATTTGCTTTATTTGTGTAACAGTAAATTTCTTATTATGATGTTCTATCAAAATACTTGTTTAGACGAAACCATCATGCACACAAACTTTGGGATTTGTGCAGATAACGCTATTCTTGTTTTTGCAATAATTGTGTTTTAGCCTATTTCACAATTATAATGCCAAGTTTAATTAAAGTTGCATGGGATAAGATCATTATTATTTTTGTGAATAAGTGGTAAAATTCAGTAATAAAAAAGACATGCCACGAGGAAAAAGTTTGACAGAACACTAAATAGGTAATATAATCGTTTCCAAGAACGAGGGATGCAGTGAAAGAGAAATTGAGCGCAAACAGCACAGGAGCCAGTTCATAACATTGATTGTTTTAGAGGAAAACCAGGATTTTGTTTCTCTGCTGACGTGTATTGCGGCGTTATTTTGTTGGAAAATCCAGTCTCTGTCCCTATTTCCTTCCAGAAATGGGATAAAGATCCTTTTCAATATTTCTCCTATCACAAAGAAAACATGGATTCACATAAAACATTTACAGAGATTTACGATTGTATCTCGAATCTTTCGTTATTGAAAATAGGTACCTCTAAATGGGATGTGATTTTCATGCTGTGCTAATTGTCTCGCTACGTCTCATGAGTTTAGAAATTGTAAGAGCTTAAATGTTTGTTTTATGTGTAAACAATATCATTATTCTTTTTTGCATGTATTGCGTGAGAATAGTTCGAATGGACCCGAATATCTCAATGAACGCAGCGTTAACGCGAGTTATAATATGCCGGGAACTGCGCAAGATCCCGGTGATGGACCAACTACTTCCTCGGCGTCTCGTTCATTACAGTCGTTTAATACCCAAATCAACTCTGATTCATCAACAGTTGAAATACTGTCGAATGTTGCAAAATGTTTCGCCCGAGTCCTGATTGACCCCGCATCTCAGGCAACTTTTATTTCTCGGAAAATGCAAAGGAAACTTTTCATAAGGATGCATACTGCTTCAATAGCTGAAGTTTCCGGATTAATCAGAAATTTAGCAGCTACGACCTCGAAATTATATATAATTTTGCCCGCGTCCTCTTTCGCTCCCAAGTACGAGCTTCAAATGGAAGCATATGTATTCGATAAACTTACTGATCGTGTATCACCATGTCCATTGAGTTTTGTCTTAAGAGCTTATCTGGAGGTATCGATCACTGTTGTGAAAACGGCACATATGGATTAACTTCTCGGGGAAGATGTTTACCACCGAATTTTTTTTCCCGAATTTAAGAAGCATCCTAATAGCAATCTTGTGGCGCAGAAAAACTGGATTTTCTTTGGATGTGTAAAGTAAAGTGGATGTGTAAAGTGCATAACCCCGAACGTCTTCGTTCCCCATTTTTCGTTTATCAACCAAGTAGATCTTGGCAGTAGGCTCTCCAGTTTTTGAGAACTACAAGAATTCCCCAAAATTGTTACGTTATTAGATTCTGACGGATATTGTCAAAAGCAGTGCAAAGAAACGACATATAGAAGCGAAGATAATAAATACTTCGCTTCTCTCCCGTTCCGACGAAATTTTCTTACTGAAATATTGTTAGGTGAACCTCGAAACGTCGTTTTTTCTCACTTTCTTTGAAACGAATCTCCGAAGTTAAAGCACAATGTGACAGTGCGCTCAACGATTTCGACTTATGTCAAGTCAGCAGAGTGTGCCTTAGTACTGAATATAAAATGAGTAATTATCGTATCTACCGCACCACACCGTTTTTAAGCACGATAGTACCACTACGAAATTATCTGTGGTCAATAATGCGTCTAATCCGACTTCAAAGAATACTGATTCATACAGAACCCCGAGAAGAAGTTAAGGATTACCCCCTAAATACAGTCTTTTTTGAGTGAACTGTGCCCCCTGTTTGGCAATACGGACTTTGCTCGAAATTGTAGAAGAATGTCGGATCCGATTACCCGAAGCAGCCAAAATATTGGAAATGAGATGTATGTTGATGATGCATTGGCTGGTGCTAACGATTTGATAACGGCCGTGAAAAGACATAACCAGCTGATTAAAGTTTTGTGTTCCGCTGGTTTTAAACTAGAAAAATTGACAGAAAATAGTCTTAAGTTGATAAGTAATTTGACATCAAATTACTTATTAGACGCCCATCTCTTGAAGCTCTTAGATGCTAGCACCACGAACGCTCTGGGTGTGCGCTGGAATGCTGCTGATGACAGCCAGAAACAAATAGCATAACAAAACGCGGGGTATTGTCAAAGATCGTTAAACTTTTTTATCCCATGGCTTGACTATCTCCAAAGGTCATTGTTGTTAAAATGATAATGCAACAAATGCGCAAGGATAGGGCGGAATGGGACGAACCCGAAAATCCCATGATACTAGCTCTTTGGAGAACATGGTTATCCGTAGATTAAAAAAATTAGAAAACACCGTTGAGTAAATTATAACCCTGAATATCACATCGAGATACAGGGATTTTGTGATGCATCTGAGAGAGAGTACGCTGCCACTCTATATGTTCTCGCCATATCTTCCAATCTTTCAAAACAAAAGTAAAGCCCGTCAAATTTGTAAGTTTACCCCGATTAGAGCTCTGTGGAGACTCTTTAACGGCTGAAATGATTGAATCCTTGAGTAGTCAATTGGGCTTGACTTCTCATACGATTCACTTGTGAACCAACTCCACTATTGTCATGTCGTGTCAAAAAAAAAAAAAAACTCGCATGCCATTGGCCTACTTTTGTTGCGAATAGAGTGGCGGCCATACCAGAGAAGGTGGTACAGATCACACGTTGATTGGCTTCGATTGCTTAAAGAGAACTGGCCACGAATTACATTCAGCTATCACACCGATCTAGAATCCTGAAAAATACCAACGAGCTTGGAGAAAATAATTGAAAAACATGAAATTTTACCGCGTTCCTCCAACTTTCCCCGCGCAATGAGACTTATAGCAAATAATTTCCTGCATGCCAATTTGGAATTGCCTCATCCTGAAACGAATTTACTGGAGAATAGATTAAAATTTTTAAGTGAAGAGAAGTATATTGACGAATATTCATATTTATTGAATAACGCATTGTTGCCTCGTAAGAGTAAATTACTGACGTTAAACCCATTTATTGACACTGAGGGTTTTGTCCACGTGAATGGCAGATTAACTCAAGCTTGCTTACGTATGATGAAAGATTCCATATAATCCTTTCATATTCGATGCGTTTCATGCATTTATATGTTGAGTGGAAATTCGTTGATGTTAAGGAACGAGTTTTGGGTGCCTAAACTGAAAAATTTGATACATACGGTAATTTTTAATTGTAAGAAATGCACGGTGCATCAAAAATGGTCCAAATTATAGTGGCACTGCCTACTGACAGGGCTAGTTTTTTTCGTCCATTTATCTAAATTAAACAAATTAGTTTGGTATATTTTTATTTCAACCTGTTTGGTTGCTTTTATTTATTTGTTGATTGTTGCGTATTTCAACAGTTGCTTTGTTGCGGACCATAACTTAACTGAATCTAAAAACTTATAATTACTTAAATCTACTTTAACGCTTCTCGCTCGCTGTCTTAGAATTTGCAACGTTTCCATTTTCCAAGTGCAAGTGTCGGTGTTCACTCGAGCCCGACGCCGCTTGGCGAATTCGATCCGCAGAGGCTACTATTGCAGACGAATTGTCACCAATTCTTCTTGTGAACAATTCGTCGCAAGAGTTACGTGAAAACTCCTCCCTTGCTGAGTGTAGAGCGTCCTCGGTCTTCGATGTTGATTGAGTGGGCTTAGAGAGAAGCTGTTTTCGATATATCCGAATCAAATAGATTAGTACCGCAGAAATGATATAGATTATTAGTGCAGTCATTACTACTGTGTTTGTCTGCATCTGACTTTTTAATCCATCAGTTTTCTCAATGTTTTTTAGCTTTAGACTTCTCAAATATGGCAAGCTTAGGACCTCCAGGTGATCTTTTACCTTTATTAACGGAATGTTGGGCATCCCTGGTCTACGTCGTACAAAGTTGTTTCTATTGACGTACGTTGACCCATTAACTTCAATCGTTTCGTCGAACATCAAAAGATAAGTGCCACGAATTTTTCGTATTGCACTATTCTTTTCCCTCACCTCGGCTGGTTGGTCATTAATTATTATAAGTCCGTCGTCAACCTCCAATAGTAGCTCGAGGTTATTGAACGTGGTACTACAGTTGGCACCTTTCCGGATATCAGTTGTTAGGCACATGTTGGGTCTGGTAGTTCTCTGCAGAATGTGGTTGTCACCGCTGAGCTGCAATCTCCTACCGCAATCGCTCGACTACTACAATCTGCTATCGTGTTGTTGCCTGCAAGATGTAATATTTTTCCCTCGTGGGAAACCGCAAATACGCTTATCTTCTTACAGACTAATTCTATCTTAGGATATTTAATTATAAAATGGAACATTTCATTACTTTGATAAATCTTAACGCAAGCTACTTTTAATATGTCTGATATACTTAAATTTGTGAATTGCTCTGTGCTTATTAAATTTAGGTCAGTGTTATCGAATAAAACAGGATTTATCAAATTTATTTTTGCAAGCGTTACGGAAATAATTACATTTTCAAGATCTATTATGACCATCCTATTTCTGACCAAAAGTGTCTCGAAAAAATGACTGGTGTCGAGTTGTTCTTTTTTTTTTATTTGTCAAAATTTTGTACGGTAATCTGTCAAACTATTTATTTGGGATTGTATCTGGACGTTAATATTTAGCTGTCTATTGTTTGCCTCAATTAACTGCCCTTGTTTGTATTGTAATTGTTGGAGATCATAAAAATCAGCAACCATCTTCAGTGCTGAACCCAAGATATTTATACTTCTGGAGTGCCTATGGTGAATGTCTACCGTCCTCAGTAGTGTCCGAATATGTTGTGTGTTCGCGTCTAGTATATTACTCATATGGGATTGTGGGAAAATGTGCGTCAGGTTGGTCGTCTCGTCCGCAAGATTCGAGTACAATGTCAAGTTACTCGAATGTCTGAGGTAATCATAATTCTTCCAGATTACTACGTCACCGTCCGGTATTGGTATGTAGTCGAAGTGAGTATAGTCAATCAGTTTCGCGCCCGTAACTGTCATCGTCAAAAGTAGCGCTAAAAGTAGCCTAAAAATATAAATGCATGTAAAATCATTCCTAATTATTATTGTCAAAAACTGAAATCTATTTTAAATTGTCCTTGTGGACCACTCTCCCCTTAATAAGAACTGTCGTCTCTAAATCTTTTTCTACGACATGTTCTACATACATGAGGCTCAACTTATTGCCTAGTTTCCGTATCCACTATGTTATAGGTCCGGGAATGTCGGTTTCTATTGTGTGTCTGCAATACCTTTTTGTGTATTGTGTCTGGAATACCTTTTTGTGTGCATTTTCTATGCGATCTGATATGGCTTTGAAATTCTTTGTGGAGTTATGAAATACTTTAATGGGTCTTTCATTAATTACAGAATGGATTGTCTTATTATATGCCGAAGTGGCTAACAATATAAGATCGACGGTGTCGTCTATATTGTTTTCTAGCTTGAGGCACCTTGAGATTTCAATCAAGGTGCTATGGAATTTCTCCACCTGTCCGTTTGAGGTACTATCGAGTGGAGGGGGAATTATAGATTTCTATCCCGAAATGATTCAGAAGCATAGATTTTATCATTTGCGAATTTAACGATTTTTCGTTATCGCAATAAAAGAGGTTTTACATCAACTATGGTCCTAGACCTAATCGGCTGCGTGACTGCGAATTTTGAAAATTTGTCAACGCGGGTTAGAAAGTACTTAGTGTCAGTTGAAAAGATATCAATATGAAGGATCCCTCCAACATAAGTAGGTATCGGTGTTTCCGCAATTTTTTGTTTCTTCGGGTTCCTATTATATTTTGATTGGGAGCAAATTCTGCAGTTTCCTGCGACTTCCCTGGCTTTTTTGTCCATCTTTGGAAAAAAATATTCGTTCATGATCTACTTCACATTTTCTTGAGAAGCTCGATGTGCACGGTTGTGTTCCGTGATTACTATCTCCTCTTGATCATTCCGATCGAAAATATCTTGCATGAGCTTAGACGTATGTCTTAATCTTACAGTTGGAAATAGCTCTACCAACTTGTGCTAAACTCTAGCCAGTATTGGAAAAGTACAGTGAATGGCATTTACTACGCCAGGATTTACAGTTTCCTGTAAGACCTCAAACAACTGCTCGCCATCGGAAAATGAAATGATGTGACGCGTCGTTGAACCGAAAAGGATAAAGGTCTGTTTGGACATTGTTTCTGCTTCTTCCAAAATAATTTGGTTTCGAAAGCAGTTGACGGGTTTATCTACTGACTCGATGGTGTAGGTAAGCGATTCCTCGCTATGAATGGTGGCATCGTTCGAGGCATTATCATCTTCTCGTGCGTTTGCCTGGCTTGCAACATATCTTTGCGCCATGTTCATCAATAAACGCCTTCCAGCGCTTAATTTTCGCATTTGGGCTTCTATCGGATACCGCAAAAGTTAAGGGTTGGTGATCCGCAAAAATATTTAAATTCCTAGCTTCATAAAGGTAATTTCTCAAGTTTTTGAGAGCCAGCAACTCTCTTTCATTTGTTGCATAATGCAATTCGTTGTCTCTTAGTGTTCGAGAGATCATGGTTATTGGTTTCCCCCCTTGAGACAAAACAGCTCCTAAGCCGCTTGAAGACGCATCTGTTGTCAAATCAAATGGCAGGGTAAGTGATGAGGACGTCCTCTGATGTGAGAATACTTTTTAGCAAGTTAAAGGCTTGAAATTGTATTGGGTCTAATTCGGCTTTTATTTTTTTGGATTGTGTCGCACTTACTCTGCCATTTTCCCCTTTTAGGATATTTGTAAGCGGTTTCGCTATACAAATTAAGAAACGTTTACAACAATTAAGTTTTTTAAAAATGGTTGCGCGTCACTAACAA